>CM056380.1:39435607-39784510 GCA_029718625.1 Synaphobranchus kaupii
TGTCCTGCTTTTCTTTTTGTCTGTACAAAATATATATATTTTTTATCCTTTCCATTTATAATTGCGTATGTTTCAGTGCTTTGTTTAATCTACAGACGAGTGACAAATTAAAGAAAAAAAACCCTGCAGTCTGGCTCTGGTATGCTGGGGGGGGGGGGGGTAGTGGTAGTGGTCTCTTCCAGGATGACAGTGCCCCCATCCACAGGGCACGAGGGGTCACTGAATGGTTTGAGTATGAAAATGATGTGAATCATATGCTATGGCCGTCGCAGTCACCAGATCTCAACCCAATTGAACACCTATGGGTGTGGACCGATGTCCAGACAGCGCTCCCCACCACCATCATCAAAACGCCAAATGAGGGAATATCTTTTGGAATAATGGTATTCCATCCCTCCAGTATAGTTCCAGAGACTTGTAGAATCTATGTCAAGGCGCATTGAAGCTGTTCTGGCGGGTCATGGTGGCCCAACACCTTACTAAGACACTCTATGTTGGTTTTCCCTTTAATTTGTCACCCATCTGTATATGTATGATAATGAAAGTTAGTCTTCTTTCCAGGTCATTAATGAGATGCAGCAGAAGTTGAGTGTGAGGAACTTCCCACTGTGCAAAGAGATCAGGGATCTTCCTTTCCGCTGCCCCAGGTGCGGCGAGGGCGAAAGGTTCAGGAGCCTGTCGTCCCTGCGGGCCCACCTGGACTACAGCCACACCTACCACACCCTGCACGATCTCAGCCCGCACACCAGGTGGCGCCCCGCGGACGCTCTGCTGCCAGACCACAGGAAGGCCAAGGACGGTGGCTGCACGGAGAGGTGCAAGAGAGCGCGCGCGGACACCCGCGCGGATGAGGGCTGCCTGAAACTGGGCGCGGTCACGGTAGTCGGGCGTGTCCCTGCGGACGAGCGGCGGGAGGAGGGGGCACCCGAGGAGGCGAGGGGTGGCGGGACCCCCGGGGGCCTGCGTGCCGCGCAGGCTGGGGGAGATGCTGAGGGCGGCGGACGGCACGGCGGAGGGGCGGCTGCAGAGGGTGAGCACGGAGCTGGCCCGGGCCGACTCGGAGCTCCTGCGCCACCGCGCCCGCTCCGAGCACCTGGCGCAGGAGAAGCGAGAGCTCCGCGAGCGGGAGAGGGCACTCAGCCGGCAGGTGGACACCGCCGTCATGGTGATCGCCGCGCTGCGCCAGCAGCTCTCCGTATCCGAGCAGGAGCTGGAGAGAAAGGAACAGTGAGTCGCTGTGGCTTCTTTTCATCAGCTTTGGCTTCATTGTCTCTTTCTCTCTGTTTATCTGTCCATCATCGGTATACATGTGTATATACTGTATCTGTCTATGTCTGCCTGCCTCTCTGTATTTCTGTCAGATAGCCAGGCATAGATGGATGTGTATACGTCGATATCAGTCTGTCCATTCATTTATTGGTGTAGCATCCAACGCTTGCACTATGCAGGAAGTCCCCTATCGTCCATCTCCAGTACCTGTTTAATTGAGCCGCACAACTTATCACAGAAAAGTCAACTAAGCGAAACTTACAATAAAGACCCTATTAAAGAACGCTGGCAGTGAGTTACTTTCAAACATCGGGCGGCAGTGTAGTATAATGGTTAAGGAACTGGCCTTGTAACCGAAAGGTTGCAGGTTCGATTCCCAGGTAGGACACTGCCGTTGTACCCTTGAGCAAGGTACTTAACCTGAATTGCTTCAGTATATATCCAGCTGTATAAATGGATAATATGTAAAATAATTTTTTTTTTAAAAATGATAAAACGTTGTGTAAGTCGCTCTGGATAAGAGCGTCTGCTAAATGCCTGTAATGTAATGTAATGTAAACCCCCCCCCCCCCCCCCCCCCCCCCCCCCCGCCCCCGCCCCAGAGCTCTATTATGCAGCACAAGTCAGCATCACAGACAACTCAATCAGAGAGGAGCAGCAAGTGCATGCACCTTCTGGCCATAGCACAAGGTACATATCTTACAAAGGAACTAGGAAGCTCTCAATTTTTGTCTCCCCCATGTGGAATTAAAAAGAGCTGTGAATGTTAAAGAAACCCTAAACAGCTAAAACTTAGTGTTTTTGGTGTATGATAAATAAATGCATAAGTAGTAAGATGTCCACACTGAAATTTGTATTGTTTATTTAAACATGGTCTCGATGACAGCATGCAGCTGTTTTGAGTAAACACTTCTCCCTTTTTTTGACTAGCCAGATGGCTAACCAGTTCACATATTTAAAATGCAGTAAGAAATCCCAATAGGTTCAGTAACTGCTTGGTGCTGCCTTCATCTCTGTCTCTCTTTCTCTTTTTCTTTCTCTATCTATCTCTCTCTCACTCAAAAGAAAAATACATGTATATGAGGGCTGGAGAATTAGATGTTATATTACACCCTGGGCTGTTTCTTTGAAGTATGTTTTTTTAATTTTTTATAAAAAGGTTTTTGCTGATGTCATTTAAACTCAGTGGAATTGGTGTGGACAATAAAACTCCTGTGAAGTATCTTGATTTATCTATGCAGCTCTATCATGTGGCACTGGCAGAAGATCTGAAGGCTGCCGTTCCTGTAACTGCCAAGGCCTAAACTTTGGCAGCCTCGTCACAGAACGATCCAGAAGAAATAAGCCTTCTCATTTCCCATCTTGTTCATTCCCCCATTTCCCCCATCTTCTTGTTTTTAATTAATTCCAGGGAAGTTATAACAATTCATCACTTTCTGGAGGCAGCTGTTCAGCATGAGATGTGTGGGAAAGTACGGCTTCAAAACTTCATTGAGAATCTCTTACAACGTATCTCACTGGCAGAGAGGCTTTTGAAATACTATCAAAGCACTTCCGGTTGGCCCAACTGCACAACTCACTCTGTAAGTAACCCAAAGGATACCACCTGTCTTCAACGTGCGGATGTTGGACTGTGACACTTTTAAACCATACAGTCTGTACTAAAACCAAGGATATGGATTCTAACAACATGCATACCCTGCCTGCTTCTGTAAGCAGTATGGTCCAATGTCCCTGCCTATTGTCGCCTAAAAAAAACATTTGAATACTTCAGCAGGGCTCCCTTATTTATGATTTCTATCCTTTAACTGGGCTGTATCTTAGTATTCAAGACAGATTTGTTATTTGTATTTTCTTTCAATTGAGGGCTCATCTTAGATTTATCTCAGAATTAAGTGAATACATTTTGAATGGTGTTCACTTTTGATTGCCATTTATTCATTCGAAATGTGGTCACAAAATCACTACTGTCTGGCTTTGTGGGCTGAGTGCTGGAGTGGCACATATGTTGGCCATTAGGAAAATTAGTTTTGAAATTGAGAGGTAACTAGCGGCCAGAGTCGGCTGGGGGAGGAAGTAGAAAATGGAAGGCAATTTCCAATATTTATTTTCCACAATGTCCATCTGTTGAGGCCACTTAAGAGATAAGATCAGGAAGTGCCCGTCAGAGCTTCATTTTTAAGGGGATGAAGCAGAAACGTCCTTGTAAGCTCGTATCATTTCGTCTTCTTTCCAGCTGTCCCACACCATTGAAAATGGACCTCTGAGAATAACCAAAAGCAGGTAATTGCGGTGAAAGTTTTTATTGCAGGAATAGCAAATCTCAGAACTTGCAGATAGGTGGTTGTGATAAATTTTTTCTCCTAATTTAATTTGAAAATCCCACATTGTCATGTGATTGATATGCTTCTTTACATTCAGCATGTAATATGCCGTGTAGATCTTCTGCCTTTTCTTATAGGTGTCATGAGCCACAGTGAAAAAATCTGACACTGTAATTACAGGTCGGCAGGCGGTCTCCTGGCAACAGAGGACCCCACGGAGAGGAGGGAAACTTCAGATCGAAAAGGGCGGTCTTTTTCAAAATCGCCCAGAGAGAGCCAGGGACACTTCCTTGACTACAAGGGCGAAGTGAAGAGTCAGTGCAGACAGTTGGCCCACTACGAGGTCTAAGTATCCTTGCCCAGAGGGGGTTGCGCCCTCCGGTTGAAATGATCCAGAATATTCTAGAATGTAGTATAGTGCCATGTTTTTTGTTAGCCGTTTGAATGTTTGCATCCCAGGACTGCAATTGTGTCTGAAGCACTGAGTCTGTGGCAGAAGCCTCTGGCCTCCTAGTGAGGGAGAACGCCATTTTGTCTTTCAGCTTCTTTCCCTCGCGTGTACTAACGTTGGGAACCGGCGAAGACAGACCGAAGATGGCTGTCCGTACCTAAAAAGGACCGTTGAGTTGAGAGACCTTTCTCTCCAAGTGAATTTAACATTTGGCCTTTGGGAATCTGGTTTTAATGTACACATCTCTGAATGTAACAAAATATTTAATCGATTGTTTAACGTCATTGAATATTGGTTTTCATATTGTCAGCTGGAATAGCAACTGAAACAACTGAGTGTTATTCTCTCCAAACAGTTGTTTTTCCCAAATGGCGTTTCTCATACACAATATTAGGCAGGTTGCTTCTGTTTACAATGTGACACACTCCGTTAAAGGTGTGAATGTTTGTAAGCTTTTGTAAGAGATCAGTCTTATGGTTAAAATGACCTTAGAATGTTATGTCTTGTTTATAGTGTACTTTGTATTTTTTTGATACTGCGTATTCATAAAAATTGAACTGTGGATAATTGGTAACTAAAGATAATTATACACTATGGTTTTCTGAATGCATTACTTTGAATAGTGCTATCATTATTATGGTATTGTTGTTTATATGCTTTTTGCTGTCCAATTCTGAATATAGAGCAATACTGTGCAATAGCATAAAAATTTTTTTTTTTTCTCTAAACTGATACTCCTCTACGTCCAACACTGTGTTTATACTGGAGAGCGAAAAATGCCAATGACTGCAAATTTTCACTCGCAACTCATACTACTGAATGTTAAGTAATCATTAGAATCTGAGACTGTGATATTATGGTTTTGTATATGCCTCTGGTAGGTTTATTTTTGTAGATGGCCAGATACTTTTGGTCCAGCCTTTCTGAAGTATTTTTAAATCACAATATTAAATGCATGACCTGGTGATTTGCATATTGTTGAATCTGCATGTGCTTCTTTAGATGGTAAAACCTGTATTACGATATAGTAACTTGCACTACGTACTGTGGACAAAGTATATTTTTGTGGCGAAAAATCTTGTTGGTCCAAAAGAAAAACAATGCAGGTTTCTATATAAAACAATACACCTGACAATCAGACAGATGAAACAAATGTGCTAACTTAATGTTTAGTTTTGTCAATTGAATATTGTGTAATATCTCATATAATAGGTATTGATATTATATATGATATATATTCTAAAATCAAATATTTTTTGATGTTGAGTCCTGTTGCTTTTGAATTCCATTTAAGTGGGCAATGTACAAGACTAGTCACTTGTGTATGTGTGCCTCCACTTGAACAAATGTAGCCTTTGAAACACTGTGAGAAACACAACACTGTATATTCTTACTTTAAAATTGTGTTGCTCTCCTTCAAATCATAAAGAATAAAGTTTTAAATGATTTCCTTTAGTCTCTTAGCTGTGTGTGCAACATACAATCAATGTGGCTTTAATTTGCCTTAACTACCTAACAGTGTAGTCACTCAATGTATGGAAAAATGCTCTCTTTTTCCAACCCATAATTTTAAGATCATTATTTTATGCCTGGGTTAATGGTATTTTTAAAAAGGCATACTTGTTGTGCCAGTGAAATTACCAGCTTCTGTGGAGAGAAGTGCTCGGGCGGGGTTTTGTCGCTCTGTCACCGTGCTTTGTTTGTCTCCATGCTAGGCTTTGCTCACCAGTCCACAAGAAGTGTCTTCGTCGTCGCAGCCACGTGCGACCGGCTTCACCTCGTGAAGCATTTAAAACCGTGGCAGACGTTCCGGAAACCTCTCTTGCCCTCCGAGTGCTTTTTTATTCCACCTCTTGTAAGGCTCCGGTTCCTGAACTAGCAGTGACATTTAAAACCCTGTTATATACAGTACTGTGCAAAAGTCTTAGGCGCATGTAAAAAAAATATGTTTCTTTCAAAAATAATGACATTTCTAAATTAAGTTTCTAAATATTAAACAATTGACTATAAAAATCAGTAAACAGTAAAAAGCTAAATCAATGCTAAATCAAATCAATATTTGGTGTGACCACCCTTTGCCTTTAAAACTGCATCAATTATCTTAGGTACACTGTTCTGCATTTTTATAAGAAATGAGCTGGTAGGTTGTTCCAAGCATCTTGGAGAACTTGCCACAGTTCTTCTGCAGACTTTGGCTGTCTCACTTGCTTCTGTCTGTTCAGGTAATCTCAGACAGCCTCGATAATGTTGAGACCAGGGCTCTGTGGAGGCCATACCATCTGTTGCAGAACTCCTTGTTCTTCTTTTCGCTGAAGGCAGTTCAGTTAATGTTTGGAAATCTAAAATTTGCTCTCATCTTCAAGCACACTAATGCAGAAGACAAAAAATAAACATCTAAGAAAATGCCTAAGACTTTTTCACAGTACTGTATGCTCTTCAATTTCTCAATTAGGTTGTTTTAATGCTAAAATAACAACTTATCAATTAATGTTTACCGTTATTGATATTACACCACATTCTATCATAATATTGAAAACAAAAATAACAGTGACAAAAGATTGTGCCAAATCTTTGCCTAATATTGAAAAATGTATATTGGAGATGAACTGTAGGTCTTTTACAGTGTGCAGGGGAACCATGCCAGTCAAACGGCTCTGTTTGACGGGCAGCGCTGGCTGTTGGCTTAGTGCAGGAATAGCTGACACTTTGACACCATCCAGACGGTAAGTAAACTGGTAAAAGCAAGGTTAGGAGCTGAGGACAACACATAATCCAGTGTAGCAGTGAACAACCATTAGTTATCTATACTGTAACTGCCCTCTAGTGGTGATTGGGTAATTTGCACAGAGTGGAATAGTGGTCACTCATTGGTTGTGGGTTCAATTCCCTGCCATCGTGCTGCTGCGGTGTATTGTACCCTTGCACAAGGTACTTAACCTGCATTAATCCAGTAAATATCCAGCTGTATTAATGCATTCAATGTGGATAAGAGAGTCTGCTGAATTCCAAAATGTTAATGTGTGTGTGAGTGTGAATGCATAATGTTGGGAAAAGTAGGTCATCTAGCCCCCAAGGATTTCAATCAGACTCAAATATTTAATCATTAGCATTGGTTTCAGAAGTGTTCTCATCAAAATTACAAGGATGCAAAGGGGGGGGGATGTAGTTTTTTTTTTTTTTTTGTTGATGAAAATTTGATTTGTTGACTCCAGATGTTATGTGAGCCATTACATTGGTCAATTTAAGAGTATATTCATATATATTATTTTGACATAATAAATGAATTAATAATAATTCACCAATGGATATCAACCTCACTCGATATTCTATCCAGCTCTGTTCAATTTCTTTCAAAAACTCACTTGTCGAAAGGCTCTGATCAATTAAAAACAAACACAAATTAATATTACCAAATCTTTTCAAAAAGGCTGTGCAGCTGTTTCTAAATTTAAACTGAACCTTTGTGTATAGACAGAAAAATACAAACTGTGATCTAGCTATACACTTTATATTGTGTGGTTATGTGGAATAATTGTGTGTGTGTATATATACCTATATATACGGGTCAGGTTTAATAAATATTATGCCCTTTCGTCTTCTTAAAATTAAGTTTTAGTCCACTAGATGGCACAAAATCTTAACAGCAGACACCATGTGACCAGCTGTTGGGCTGAAAACTGGCTTTGGAAGCTGAAATCATCGTGTTTCATAGTCTGTGTGTATACATAATTTTAAGGGTGCATCAGTAAAACACAGATTGTGCGGTGTTAACTAAACAAACACACAGAAGAGAATCTTTTGTCATTTATCTTTTTGTAATAAATGAATGCATCCCCAATAGTTATGTGGACTTTGTGTACAGTTTAATAGATAAATCTACTTTATGTTTGTTAGTTTTTTTTTTTTTTGATTATCATGATGGGTTAGTGATATGAATAATGAAATGTATAACTTATGTTGTGGATGTTTTTACAATTGTCCACAATGCACAGTACCACCAGCCAGTAGCGGCTGCTGAGCTGAAAATCGAGGAGGCAGAAAACTTCCCTTTAAACTGATTATTGGTCGCAATCATTTTCCAATCATTTTCCTTGATTAAAACGTGTGCCAACAATCTGAGTAATAATTTGCAGGTGAAGACACAGCTTCTTTCTTCACAGCATGATAGGGAGATTAAATGAAAAAGTACACTTTACGAGAAAAGCACAACCTGCAATAAAAATAATCTAACAAAAGCTGAGCTTTAAGATCTTTTAATATCCATGAATATTCTCGGAATTAGAGTGTGAAGAACGAAGAGCACATGTATCCACAATTATAATGTTGATTAAAATGTGCACAATTTTGCGACGCTAATTAAAATTATTTAATTACTTGCCTAATAACCTAATTGAGGAGAACTGGCTACATTTGATGGCATTGAGTAATTTGTGAATTAAACACTGTGGCCTATTGTCAATCAAGGAAAATGATTGAGACCAATAATCAGTTTAAGGGGAAGGTTACTGCCTCCTCAATTTTCAGCTCAGCAGCCACCACTGCCACCAGCTACAAATGATATGAAACGGCACACCTTGACATAGCATATTGTCCTTCATTTATTTGGAAAGAATCGCATTTTGGCAAATCCTTAAGACTTGTGGGTATTGTATTTCCACACAGATAATGGCACACAGGCATGTTTTAAAGTATTTCGGTTTTTATTTCCTGTATTAGTCAACATTCATCTTTTGTTGGTTCATACAGCTCATCGGCGAGTGTTTCTGTGTAGCGAGTTTGAAGTCTGTGCACAGCACATTAATATCATTCAGAGATATCACTCACCATAAAACTTTGCACTTTGTTCTTTGAGCAAACAAAAAGCTTGATTCAGTGTTGTGAATGAAATGTGTAGTTCATTGAAGGCCTGTCATGTGGTCTTTGAGGCAGCTCGGTGAGTTGGCTCTCCCTTTTCCTCTGTTTCCCAGAAAAGGTCACAGAGGTCACACCGCTAGTATGAATGAGGAAGTTGTGGATGAAGAGACAGAGTACAGAAAAACTCCAACTGTGCAGACGGCAACAATACCATTGTTGAAATAGGATTAGGTGACTGTTGATTGCGTGATGCAATGGCATCACTGGTTTCTCTTGACTCGAAAGCAGAAGCAAAAGCAAAGCTAGCGTGCTAGTTTTTAAGTTTAGGCTTAGTGTTGTCAAAGAATAATGATGCAAATACATTAAAAGCATATGCAGGAGCAAGGTGTAACTTAACAGAGTTCAAAGTCACAAGTGCGTAACCGAATCTGTCATCAAACTCACCCAGGGCTGCAAGAAGTCTGCTGTTGACAAAGATCAGTGCACCCTTAGTTTTGTTCAGTGAACAATATGGTTTTGCTCAATTCAGATACTTGGCATGTAGAGAATCTTTATTTAGTCAGGTCACTTGAGCCCAATAAAACTCAAAGTTTAGCAAGCTTTAGTTTTGTTTTTCATACTGTCACAGAAATTATATATAACAGTATACACGTGCGGCACAGCATTCACAAGCATGACCATCAATAACAGACTTCCGTCTGGGTAGATAGCAACTTCAACAAAGCCATAAACAACATCTGGCATCCATGTAGGCCAATATCCACTGTGCACTGTTAAGTGATCTATAACAAATTTTTATTGAAACGGAAAATTGTTTAGTTGAGCAGACTGTGCTGCAGTTGATTATTTGAATGATTCTGAAGCTAGCCCCTTAGAGTAAGTTGGGCGCTATTCAGTGGCATGTTCCACTTGTAGGAAACAAGGATATGTTATAGGGTCAAAGGTCAAATGTCAGAAGGAATTACAGAAAGTACAGGAGATTGTAGATTTTAAGTATGGTATCTTTAACGGTTTTATGGCCACCGTCTCTCTGCACATGAATTAAAAGATATACTATGAAACAGAGGTTTTGTACTTTACAACTTTGGCATTGTTTTTATTAGAAAACTGGAGTTAGCAAGTATATGAAAGACAAATCCCTTCTAAATTGCTGTTTGTTAATAAATTACTGTCTTTGCTTATGGCAGTATCCCGATAAATCATTGCACATCTTCAAACTAGCCAAAAGCAACCTTGGAGAGATTATGCAATAGCAGAGTTTTCTTTAAATTTTTTCGCACATATCAATTTTGTCAGCTGTGAAGTTTAAGCTCTAAAGGAGAGGAAGCAGCATGAAAAGAAAATCACCAAACAGACGAATATAAAACGAGCATGGGCGTACGAATAATAAAAAACTGTTTGTCTTGTGGTAAATGCAGCACACTGACTGCCGTTCCTTCAGTTCTATCAGTGCCAATCTGAAGGAAGGGTTAAATGGATATACTGCTCCACATGGCATTAGTTACTTTGGAAGGACACTGATTCAGCGTGGAGTATACAGACATGCCAAAGCAGATGGTGGTTGTGCTTGTCGGAAAGGTTTGAAAAAACAGCATCTGCTCTTCATTTGAGACACGTTGGCTGTGAAAGAACTAGAGTACATTATCTGTATCTCTTCAACCAACAAATTATCCATATCTCTGTTACTAGTCAGAAAATGGGGGGTGTGTCTGTTTGTTTTTTAACAAATACACCTGTTGATGTGACAAAACTTATTAAAATGTGCTTCATTGTGCACTACAAATGACCTTTGTTTAACTTCCTCCTTAATGTTCAATTCTGCCACTAGTCTCATTTTAGTAATATCCTCCATATATCATTGGTCATTTCAGGAAGAGCAATTTGGGTTTGGATGCACGTAAGTAATGTAAATTTGTACATCTGTATTTATGTAACATATGCTTAATGAGATGTGTAACTGATTTTCAAGTAGAGATTTTGTTTTTGCTACGGATTTATAACAAACTTCTTCGCGTGTGGGTGCTTACTTTGTGTGGACATGTGTGTGCATACGAGTGTCTGTCTCCGTGTGTGTGTGTGTGTGTGTGTGTGTGTGTGTGTGTGTGTGTGTGTGTGTGTGTGTGTGTGTGTGTGTGTGTGTGTGTGTGTGTGTGTGTGTGTGTGTGTGTGTGTGTGTGTGTGTGTGTGTGTGTGTGTGTGTGTGTGTGTGTGTGTGTGTGTGCGTGTGTGATGACAGTATTTAGTGGATTCCTGCATTCAGCCCGAGTGGGATTCAGCTCCACTATTGACCTTCAGTGTGACTGCGCTTCCCACTACCTCTAGGCCTCTACCCTCCTCCTTCCCCTCAGCATTCACTGTGAGTGTGGAGGTCTGCTCCGGGTTCTCCTTTTGACCCGGAATGTCCCAAGGCCCTCCATCTATTAGTGCAAAAGTATGAAAGACCATTCAAGGAAAAACATGGTTAAGTGATGCATCTTAAAACTCAGTCATGAATATGTTGGAAATGTATATGAATTGCCATCAGGATATTGAAACACCCCATTGTTGCTTTGTATACTGTGGAATTTATACATTAGATACCATCTGTTTATCATTTATTTCTTTCCTCAGATCAAGGATACTGTAACTGAAAACTTGTCCTGTTTGTTAGAGTGGCAACAGTTGTGTATTAAATGCAATGAAAGTATACAACCGATCTCTGAGCTGAAAGTACAATACATAAGGTTATGTACTGGCATTATGTATTGTGAAATTTCTTACGCTTGTCTTATTGAAAATTCACAAATGTGTGACAACTTTTAATGCTCTGTGATTACCTCTCTTTGAATGGATATGATCTAAAACCCATATTGCACACTATCAAATACATATGCAGTGTCAGTGTCCATACCTTTATTGTATAGGCTATGCCATTTAGGATCTGTGCTCTTGCACTCGTGACTGTATGGTTTTCGGCGTGCTAAAACGCAAGAAAATAAAGACAAACCGACAAAAGCCAGAATGAGTTTAGAGGAAGGAGGCCCTCAGGCCAAAGTAAATAAACTTTGCAGATCAGAAACGTACGTAAGAAGCTAAGCCCTTGGCCCTCGTCATTATATGGGGCTCTAACAGGATAAGACCACAGCTATAGGCCAGCACCTCTGATGCCATTGTCCACTCGACCCTGGACGACCCCCACCCCCACCCCCACCGTCCAGCCAATGTCATACTTTTCAAAGCAGCGGATAACAGTGCATGAAGGAACTTCCTTAGAGGGCCTGATTTTAAGTGCGGTATAGTGTCTGATCATGAACACTCAGTCCTTAAAACTCGTTTGCCATTGCATTTTTTAAATATTTCGCAGATGTCAAAGGTCAAAAGCAAGTAACATCTCTTCCCTTTCCGGCCAAATATGGGTGAAAGAGTGGTAAATCACGCAAACTGCAAGCAAGCACTGAATAAACACATTTCACGCAAAGATCTGTATCCTCTCACTGACTGTTTTGAACTTAAATTCCATTTTTAAACCTCTCCTTCAAACCTGGCCCTGGAAAGCCACAATTTCTCCTGATTTTCATTCTAAAACCAGTACTAAATTTACATCCAAGGAATCATGTCAGATGAGTCAATTGCTGATAAATTGATTCAATAATTGTCAATTATTAAATAACACATAGTGTAAATAAGTTCCCTTTCGAGTATTGTTTTTAAGTTGCTCCGTAATTTTGCAGTATAATAAGTGACTGCCTCTTCAAAACGATCATTTTATAGTATAGTAGGCCTGTTGGTTGAAATTGTCAGATGATTTCCAGTTTCACGATTGAATGTTGACATGACACTCTTACAGCAGAAGTGAACCTCAGCACCTCGGGGACTTGGGCAGTATGCATGCAGATGTCTCTGAACAGCTCTGTTTCCTGGGTATATACCCACTGGGATCCCATCAGTACAATGCGCTGAATGATCTAAGGGTTTTTGTTTATTTGTTTGTTTCCTTTCAAATTGATATCATATACTGGCACATAAACAAAACAGCAAGCACATTTCAATGGTCAAATACAGCATGTGCGTCATCATTGTTGTTATTGTTATTTGAGGAGATTTATTTATTGGCCGTCGAGAACAAACAACAATCGTTACTGTATGATGCTTTGGTCTGTCTCCATATCAGGACAGAACCAACACATTAAAGCTTCCACAGAGATATATTTAAAAAATGTCCTTATATGAAGAAGAGTTATACATTTCATACTCTAAGGACACATCCTGGTAAAGTTTTCCAGAATTTCCATGATAAAAAGGAATACCACATAGATACCATACTTTTTTCATCAGGAAATTTAAAAAAAATCTGTATCAAAGTACTCATTTTGCAATTGCTTTTTTACATTTCACATTTTATCCATTCATACAGCTGGATATAATACTGAATTCAGGTAAAGTACCTTGCTCAAGGGTACAACAGCAGCGTCCTACCTGGGAATCAAACCTGCAACCTTTCGGTTACAAGTGCAGTTCCTTAAGCATTATACTACACTGCCACCAGACCTTGGGAAATGATAACCAGAAAGCAGAAAAATGGTTGAAACTAAATTAGAATTTTGTAATGATGAATGAGAATTTTGACTTTGTGAAAATGCCCTCACTTGCTGGTTTTGCAACACCATGATAATTTTTTTTCTTTTTTGTTTGAGCTGTGATGTAATTTATTTAAGTTGTGTGTAAGTTTTGTTTAGCTTTAAACTAGTTGAGAAATACGATCTTTGACATTGCAAATGAAAATTCCATGCTTTCTCTTCGATGATCACAGCCCTAAAACCCAGATGGAAACAATCAAGTATGTATCCTGCTGATGTTTAGTAACTATGGTAACTAGCTGTTCCCAAAGCAAATTAAAGATGGTCATGCATTTCAATTGCAGTTGAAAATCTACTGTGTAAATAATCAATCTAGCCTTTACAATTCAAATGCTATTACTACACCTACTGTTTGAATAGAATTTGGTTTGTCAAATTAATATTCATTCTGAAAACAAGTGTAATTCCAAATCTATGGCAGTACAACAGGCCAAGTGCTTGAAACATGAGCATAGTGGTACAGTATTTGGTCAGAATTTACTATTGTGAAATATTAGAATGTAAAAAATAATATAATGATGCCATTCTGAATTTATAGACATGAATAGCATTGCCTTCATGTCCACCTTGATGTTTTGAGGAAACGTCCTCTAGGTATAATTATAAGGTTAATTATACAAATGTTCAACAGGTGTAGGATTATTGGTTGGGCCACAGAAAAGGTATTCGCTCAAGTGGGTACTGGGTTTGGGAACCAACCACTGCTCTAGATGTTATGAGCATTGGCATAATGAATTGAGGCCTCAATTTGGAGCCTTACCAGTAAGCTTACTTTAGCTTCATGCTCTTTAATGTCCTGAAAATATTCAGTTCTTATCGTTCATGAAAATTATTAATTAACAGAGAAGATTTTAGCATGCAATAAATGTACTCTATTGGAATGTATGATATGCAAACATGTAATTATGTATTTTTATATGAATGTGACCACTTAATGCACTTTTTTAAGATTTGGAAACCTGTTATAACTGGTATTTTTTTGACATAGATATTCTTCCTCAATTCTAGATTGAAAGCATTGGCAGAAAAACCTCATCTGACCCAAATAGATGTTTTTTTGTGTTTACATTTACATAGTCAGCAAACGGAGACAAACTCACGCTCACACACATGCCAGCACAAAGCATTTCAGTTCAGTCATAGAAACACTGCTTCTCTCTCTCTCTCTCTTTCTCTCTCTCTCTCTGTCTGTGTGTGTGTGTGTGTGTGTGTGTGTGTGTGTGTGTGTGTGTGTGTGTGTGTGTGTGTGTGTGTGTGTGTGTGTGTGTGTGTGTGTGTGTGTGTGTGTGTGTGTGTGTGTGTGTCTTCAAAGATATCCTTCACAAGAAACATTCCCTATTGATCAGTGTAAGGAACAAATATTTGTATTGCATCTCTGTTCTGTGAAATATTCTAAAATATGCAAGCATTTCTCTTGAGAACAGCCAACTTATGAATTTTCATAACTATGCAGAATTGTTAACATTTTAACAGAGAGGTTTTTTTTCTGTTTCTTGGAAGATCAACAATGGATTCATTGACCCTATGACGGACTCAAAGAATAATGATGACAAAACAGAAGAGGCTGCAAACTGATGGAAATAAAGATTTTCAGAGAATCCATAATACCAGCGCTCCACAATGCCATGTGTGTTGATTTCCAGAGAAAAGAATTCCTCTGCTCGTTGAGGACTTATTTGCTACGTCTCCGCAAGAAACAAAGTTCACTTTTGTTTGATGTAAAAGATGCACATTTTAAATTGATGTGAATAATGTGTCCTTTCTTTTCAAGATCATAAACAAAAGGAGCAGATAGGGAATTGTCTACTTTTTCACTCAATTGCAAGACTATCAACACATTCGGGAACTTATTTTGATTGTCCAGGAATTAGGAAATTAATCCAAGTGTACATTTTAGTTTCTTTCATTCTTGTTTTTTATTTTTTATTTTAATTTGGATGGGCAGCCCATTCACACAAAGATGTTAGTCATACAGACATCAGCAGCATTCTCAGACCTGAAAATTTCCGGTGGTCGAGGCAGGTAATATAAACATGCTGATATGTACAAAAATACTTTCTCAAGAATTAAAGACTAATGCGAGGAATTAATTGTATCGATATCAGCTTGGACACACTTTCAAAAATATTTTCTCAGGCCTGATGGAACATCTTACAATAATAAGACAAAGGCAACAGTTACAAGATTTCCTCACCTAAGTACACAATAGTGGTCCATTACAATAAAATTAGGCTATCATCAAATGTATAGGCAACCTTCTATCGGCAAAATGTCTTCCATTTTAGTGACTTTTGCATATATGTTGTCTTGTGCTTTGTGATATAATACATACCAGTATACAGTAATATCAAAAAGCCATAAATGGAGAAAATGCCCAGCAAACATGATCAAAAGTTGATTCTGGGTCAACTGACAGATATTTGACTTTGTGGAAAATATTTGCTTGTTATTGCTTTCAGCAAAAAGAATAATAATAAAGTATATTTTATAAAACCACCAAAAAATGGTAAAAATGTCCACACCAGCGAGGGGGGAGGATCATCGTCAATCATTAAACCTAGGAAAGGTCAGTGCACCCGACACAAGTGAACATTACAGTGGCCAGATAAGCTTCTGCACAGTAAAACTATATATCTGGGATGCTGGCATCAGAGCATACTGTACAACATTTGGCTGGCATATGGGAACATGCTGTGCATTGGGCAAACAGGCATTCTAGCAGGAAAAACTGACCAAATGTAAATTGGCATACAAATCTGTGTTCAGTAGTCACCATACAATCTTTAGATCAAATGTTACAATTTATCTGGTTTGTAAATTGTAATGCATTTACATTTAATATATTATTGCATTGATTATTGTACAGTTATATATATATATATATATATATATAATATATATATTTATATAAAAGTTGCAATAAATTGGTACCTACTACAGTATGGTAAGATACATGCAGGTATACAACAAGGGTGCCTATTAACTTATTTTCGTCTTCAAAAACAAAATTTAAGGGCTTTAAATGTTCATAAAGGGCTGCATAAAACTCAAGATCAAGATCTCAATAGCGTATGACATTATGTGAATGATACATACAGTATTCCACGAAAAATGTAAAAATAAATAAATAAAAATAAAGTAACAATAAAGGTCAATGCTCTGACTGACTTTGCCCTGCAGGCACACCAAGGACTGTAACATGGTATGTGGGAAATGTAGTGCAATTTCCTTCAAATATGTTATTAGTTGTGATTATTTGTGATTAGTACGGACAATGCATATACGTGTCGAGCAGTTCTAATTTCATTGCCATAGCTGAATACTTTGAACTCAGTTTCAATCAATACTTTGATTGAAACTGTGTTGTCTTATTTTGTAAAGAACTTCACATAAAAACTACTGGGAAGAAACCACAGATCCCAGAATGCAATATTTTACGTCCGCATGCGATGTCACTGCGGACGTGTGAATCAGATGTCGACGAATGGGGAGGTGAATAGACGCAATAAAGATGCGCGTTCTGAAGGTAAAATTTGATATTACAAAAGCCTATTATTTAACACATTTAAATAGTAGTTATACTAGATATTGACTGTTGCAGATATATAACTGAGATTGTTATATAGCCTAAACGAAACAGGTGAAAGAGAAAGCTTAACCGACATATAACGTTACAGATATAATACGGCTGTAGGCTACAGCTGCTGTGCGAGGCTTCGCGTTGAATAAGACGACCATCGTTACATATACTAGCAAGCCAACTACAATGCCCAGGGACAACATGACCTCCCTTATCCAAAAGATTGCCCGGCAAGCCTTCGTCACCTTCAGAAACTCGTCTGCAATTGGGGATAAAGTATTTTTGGAAAATCAGAGTAAACTTAACAGCCTTCTGACGGAAATGAGGGCAGCAGATCTACAAATTGTACCGCGGAAAGTTGAAAGCTCTCAAATATCTCTACCCCACAACTCTCCGGTCACCTACATGCATATATGCGAGACCGACGCCTTTAGCATGGGGGTTTTCTTGCTAAAGAACGGAACTTCCATCCCTCTACACGACCACCCGGGGATGAACGGAGTGTTGAAAGTTATATACGGCAAGGT
The DNA here is from genome assembly GCA_029718625.1 of Synaphobranchus kaupii. Taxonomy (NCBI): domain Eukaryota; kingdom Metazoa; phylum Chordata; class Actinopteri; order Anguilliformes; family Synaphobranchidae; genus Synaphobranchus; species Synaphobranchus kaupii. The sequence continues at coordinate 39,453,229 of CM056380.1, forward strand.
GAGGATCAGCTGCTTTGACAAGGTGGATAAGCAGTCGGAAGCAGCCAACGAGACGCAGTTCAGCCCACCCCTGTTGCCTTTCCAGAAGGACGCTCTGAGGAGATCGATTCTCAGGTCGGTAGGCGAATACACAGAAGAGAGCTGCCCGTGCATTCTAACGCCCCATAAAGACAACCTTCATCAGATCGACGCGGTGGACGGGCCGACTGCGTTTCTCGACATACTGGCACCTCCCTACGACCCAGACGACGGGAGGGACTGCCACTATTACAAAGTTCTTACTCCTGTTTCGGAAGTGGTAGACAAGAAGCCAGATTCTCAGGAGCGGAGGGAAGTGTGGCTGCTTGAGATTCCGCAACCGTCAGACTTCTGGTGCGGCGGGGAACCCTTTCCCGGGCCCGAGGTCTCCCTGTAAACTGGTTCGCGTGGAGGCCGTCATCAAAGAAGCTCATGGATATTAGACTGTAATTGTGAAACGAACTATACACTCAGGAGTCAATGGAGGGGAAAAAAAGTTTGAAGGAGCTATTAGCTATTTCTAATAGTGCATTTGCTTGTGTTTCTTGTCAGCAGGATTCTATGTTTTTATGCCTGGCTCAAACGTGTGTTTCCTTATTTTAGTGACGGCAAACACTTAAAGCATAACTTTCCCTTTCAAGCTCTGTACAGGCATGTATTATTGTTAATATGTAATGTGCTGTCTGCTTGTTTCATGCACATGAACTCAATATCAGAGTGATGATCAGCTACAGACTTTATACCCTTAAAATAGACTTAATTTATTCGAAACTGCAGTCTATTCCGTCATATCACATAGGCCTACATGGGTAATGCATCTGGGAAGTATGCTATTATAAAAAATAAAATGTATCGGTTCTCTATGTTCAGATTGATTCAACTTCCAAGTTAAGTCATGAGTTGATTTGTTACTGACAATTATAAATGGTTTTGAAGCAATAAAAGTGAATATTCATTGTTTGGCTATACCATTTAATTTATGTACTATTCATAAGTGGACTGCTTTAGCAAAACGGTTTGTTGGTTGTTTCCTTTCATTTCTCATCAGAAACAACCTCCTTAAAAATTTATTTAGCTAATAATGCTGTACAGTGCTATTGTTTGGCCTTGTTGGTAGATTAGTTGCTTTAAGATAAACAGAAAGAGTATGTGGTTCAGAAGACTTTTTTTTGGCTGTTTTGTGTTTTACATTTTCACTTAATTTAGAGCATCAGCAGGACATTAAATGTGTACCAGATGTACTGTATATGACATCATCATATTAGCCATAGTCTTAGCTTATTGGCGAACAACAAGTTAGTTTTACGCTATTGTCGGCTGACACCGATACAACTGCATTATTGTCATGCAGCTCTAGTTGAAACAAAACAGCACCTGCGGACCTTGAGTCTAACGGAAGCAGTTTTCTGCAGTCACTTCTCTGCGTCTTTGATTGAATCATAATGGATTGCATTTATATAATTTCTTTTTTTAAATTTTAGGATCTCAAGTGGTTTACAGTGAGGGGAGTGGGGACTCATCTCTCACCACCACCAATGTGTAGTGACCATTTGGGTAATGCATGGCAGCCATTTTGAATCAGAACACTTACCACACAGCTTCTCCACAGGTGATGGCCCATTATGATGTGTGTGTTTAGCTTATTTCGGTTGCGTTTTGCTTCTGAGGTGTGATATGAGTTGCCATTTTGGCTCACATAATGGAAGAAACAATAGAAGATTGATGGAACTATCGAACCTGAGGAAGAGTATGGGATATTCTTGACTTAAACACTCACTGCTCCATGGCACTTATGAACACAAAGTGAATGGTGGGAGGAAGAATGCGACTTTTTCTTCTGTGTTTTAATATACAACAAAAAAATTGTACATCTGATATCTAAGCCTTGAGTTGAACTGTGTGTCATGTCTGGGGAATTAAAGCGTATTCAAAGAGACTCCACATGCAAGTATCCTCATGCTGAAAACTATAAGGTAAAAATGTAATGTATCTTATACTGATGAGAGAATGGTAGTTGCAGTCAAAGACTTTTCTAGTAATTTGCTTACAAGTGCTTACGGTTGGTATGTTGGTCATCTGATATGTAGTAATGAGAATACAAGGCTTCATGAAAACCCAAATGGGTAGAGCTATCACATGTGACTATCACCACTGACCATCTGATCGTGATGAATAAGTTACTGGTATTTGTAATTTTCCCTCATGGAATCAAAATGATCTGTAAAATGTGTAAAGTGTTTTGTGCGCCATCTGATGCTTAGGAACAGTATTGCAGCACACAAAATATACTGGTATTTTATGGGCGTCTTTTTCTGTCACATTTTTACATCCCGTCCATAGCAAAGTTAAGCTAGAAGCCAAAATCCTAGGATATTTTCAAAGCAAATGTAAATAGGATCAAAGGTGAACATTAATTTTGAAGAACATCACTACTTCGGTATTGATAAGGATTTGCATTCCGGCCCATCACTCTTACAGCAGGTCAAATAGGGGTGGCCTGGTCTACATCATTTCTGTCCTATAAATCTATTCCATTCCATTCCATTTTAAACTCTTGGTCTACTTGTGAATTTGCTGATTTGTCACAAGAATATTTGATGTTAGTTCACTTCTGTGCAGAGACCTTTTGGTGGGCAGGTGCTCAAAGTGAGAAACGTGCACACCAACCTAGAAAAACTGTTTTACTACATCCAGTTATTGTGCAGAATATATTTAACCAAAATGAACAAATTAAAATTAATGCCAGTAACAATAATACAAATTATTTTATATCAAATCAAAGGGGCATATCGGCCACTTGGAGAAAAAGAGTCAAGTGCTCGGACATTCGGTGCTTAACCAATTTACTCTGTACTGTTTCGTTTCTCATGCAGTACCCAGAGCTGTCATTTTCTGTAATGTGTTGAATTTAATTGCACATTACCTGAAACAAATGATAAAAAATGTAAACATATTTCTGACTATCCTCTCACTGCTACCCACACCTATATTTTGTTTTCTACAAAAGCTATCAAGAAATTCGGGAAGGAGACAGGTTTGACTGATTCAAGGTCGAGTTTTACTTTAATTTTGTTTTGCGTTTACTTTGTTCCCACGGGGATGAGAAATATTTTTGATCAAACAAACCTAAACTGAATGGGAGCTTGTATACTGCGTTAAATGTTAGTTGAAGTTAAATAGTTTAACAATAGATCTAATTTAGGTTCGTTCAATGACGCTTAGAAAGGAAACGATTGTCAAGCTGGTGTAAACAATTTAACAGTAAAATTTTAGAAACCATTTTCCTAAGAATGCAATATTTTCAAGTGTGACAACTAAGGAACACTAGTACAAAACTCAATTATTATTAAAACAGTATTAGGCTACATTTGAATTCTTTACAGTTTAACACGTCTTTGACGTGCGTCCGAATATGTGAAAATGAGGTGAATTTGGAATAAAAATACTAGCATGTTAACAAACGTTCATTTAATCTCTTTAGTAACTTCAATATTTTGTATAGGTGTGCAGTCATCGCAAGTTATCGTAACATCGATATTCGATGCTACAGTGTGAAGGTTTGTCAGTGGAATGTGAGCTGTTGATTTTAACACCAATGATATCAGGAGGTAAAATACTGCTTGATTAAAGTTCGAGTCTTATCTTTCATATACATTTTCTGTTCATATACATTCGTTCATTTAAGTGACAGTAGCTGCCGATGGTCCATGGAAAAGGGGAGCAAGATTATAAAAGTTTGTGCGTATGCGTAAAACACGATGGCGTGGACCTTCGTTGTTAAAACGACAAAAATATGAATAATGTCTTTTGGCACCTTTTCAATTAAACTACTTGTCAAACATAAAGTGTTAGTTTAGGTTACTTAGTTCTTGGGTGGGCATAGTCTACACACGATTTCTGTTATATTCCCCTGTGGATACACTAATAATTAAGTGAGTGCTCTGTGTTCTGTGCCGCTGCATTTGATGCTGAAGATGATGATTGTCTTTCTTTCTGTCTGATGTGAATTTTGGTGTGTCTCCTTCGTTCGTCACTTCTGGCGAATTTTTTGCCACAATAATCACAGGGAAATGGCTTCTCTCCAGTGTGCGTGCGAATGTGTGTGGTGAGGTGGTCGCTGCGGCTGAAGCTCCTCATGCAGATTCGACATCGGAACGGCTTGTGCCCAGTGTGAATTCGAATGTGTCTGGTCAACTCGTCGGAGCGAGAGAACCTTCTATCGCAACCTTCTGCTGGACAAGAGAACGGCCGCTCGTGAACAGGTGTCTTGCATGGTCTATTCGGATACTTCCTGGGGCGCAGTATAGGTCTCAGAGGCAAATTCTGGGGGTTGTGAACCGTAGGTAATCTTAGGCAATCTAAGGTCGGCCCACCTAATGTAAAATTCCTTATAGTGTTAAGAGGGGTCAGAGGAGGTTGGACCCTGATTGAGTCCATTGGGCATATGAAGGGTTTTCGGTCAGGAATAATCTGGACGTCCCGTTGGCATGCAGATTGAAATAAATTTGCATAGTCTGAGATGATGGGAAAAAGAGAACAGTCCGTGGTCGGTTTTGGTGATGGGAAGGACGGTGTATGGTACGAAAGGTGAGAGGTGGACGTTGAAGGAAAGACCGCTGCATCTTGGTAGACTTCTCCGCAGTCCGCGTAAGGTGGTGGCGATGAATAGATGCTATCCATGGGTTGACTTTGCGCCACAGTGTAGCCCGTGGTGTCTGTGAACTGGTTCGGAGAAACTGAGGGTACCAATGAAGAGGGCGCCAAACACGGCTGGGTCATTCCCAAGATTCCAGCGTTGACCATGTTAATGATACCGTCTGTATTCCAGTTACTACCTGAAGAATCGATAGAAAACTTCCCCACATAGGTGAAAGCTTGGTCGCGAGGCGTTGTTGAATGCGTAAAACTGTTGGAGTAGAAGTCGAGAGAGCGATTTTCAAGTATTACGTCACCATCTGTGAAATAAAAAAACATAGACAAGGTGTAGACTACCATAATGTAGGCCTATTAGGCACAGTAGCTACAGCAAGGAACAACTTTAATGTTGAAAAAAATATATTTTCAGAATTGGCTAGTGGATGTCATCAAGCGGCTCAATGGACTGCGTAAAGTAAATAGTAATTAATTAATATCATCGCTTTTGAAGCAATGTAGGCTAATAGCAGTAGGCTACAAGATATCAGATAATATATTAGAGAAGCGCTCTTGCAAACGATTGGAATATAATTACATTTACAGACCCACAAACTTTATAAAGGCAAACCGTTACCGCCATGCCACTCTTACATTTTCTTACGGAAGAAAATTTAACAATTTAAGCTTACCTCCTGAAGTTCCACTGATATGGTCGTAGTGATCCCGCAATTCCGCATCTGGAAAAACTGTCACCGAAGTTTGCACTGTTGTCGCAACTACATCCCCTGAGCAGTTTTCTGGGAGAGGGCGTCCAAAAGTAAGGTTTACTGGGGGTTTCTCCAGAGACTTGGCTGTCATCATTTAGCCTGGACGGGATTTGTACAAGCCGTGTTATTGTAAATCTGTAAACTTATTTTAGATTTGTTTGAAGACAAACTGATTATAGCCTAGTCTTCTACTGCGATGAAACAGTTTTGTCAATTTCGTTTTCACAGATCCAGTGCGCGGCTCTGTACGTTAAAGTAGGCTATATAACGGCTGATGCATTGAATGACAGATCGTGGTGGCTTGGCTCGTTGTACTATGTATTTATGGAGAGTCTATGAATGTACCGTTGCGTCATTGACTATACAAGGACTGGGTGGTGAAAAACGGCTTTGCTGGGATGGGACAACGAAGAGCAGGCTATTTATCAATGGAGAACTCTAGCATGAGGCGTCTTTAAAATTAATTGATATAGAAATGGAAAAAGATACTCTAGGCACTGCTCTTAAAAGGGCAAGCTAACTTGATACAAATAGTTTATTTTATGTATCTATAGACTGTGTCATGAAGTGTGTTATGAAACGTGTGATTCACATCATTCTGATGCCAAAAAGGAATTTATTTTTGAGAGATTCCGGCGCACCTCCCACTCCTACATGAAAGATTGTATCCGATGAAGGAAAGGACACCCACTTACACATATATTAGGCTCCTTCCAATAGTCAGTCAAATAGTTTTTTTCGTAAAATCTTTTTCCTGGTATTGTTCACTACTGCTATTGTCAATTTTATGGATTTTGTTCAATGAAGATAGTAGCCTGCAAGATTTAAGCTAATTCGATTAATATTATCAGAAAACAGTAATTACAGCCGCCACCAGCAATTCTACTACCAGTAGTCTATCATTATTATTATAGTTGCAATCACCAGTAATTTGGCAAAACGCAAAATGCCAGCATAAGTCATGACTGTGAGTAATATGTGAGAGTGAGTAATAAGTGAGATTAGTAAAACATGTCTCACAGATTTAGTGATTTAAATTTTCATAAATGCATCCCTAACTCAAAAGTAAAATCACAGTGAAATTAAAATAATTTCTTGTGTTCGCAGGCCCAACAGATCATGTGGATATGGCATTTTAAGCTATTTACAAAATATATTGAATTTTCAATATGCTGTAGTGTTCAATTTCTTATTTTCATTTATTGTTATATATTTTTTTGCTGTAGTGCTCAATTTAAGTTGCTCTTCATTCTTTGACATCAGAAATGATTCTGTGTACCACGTGGTCTCCTCGTTCCCAGCACCAGTCTGGCTTAAAGGGCAATTGCAACAGACAGGGTGGAAACATGTTGTCATGCAGTGTATTTAAATGCACGGAAGTTAAAACACAGCAGGTGTCTCTTTAGAGGATGTTCTTTACAGAAACCCTTGAGTTTGGCCGCGACTTTATTTCAGAAATAAATACAGAGAATACCAAGCTGTGAGGAGTTAACAGCGATGCTAAATGCTGCTAAAGTCTCCAGTGTGAACAGAATGCATGTCTTCACACAGAGGGAACGTGGGTGGAAAGTGCTAAATGGCAAAGTCTTATCGGAGAAGTTGAGTCACAGTGACCATTCAATACGGGTTTCTAGCATTTTCCTTGCACAGACAGGCAAGGTGGGTTAACTTTTGGGCATGTTCTCTATCGAGCGTGAGTCAAATACATATTTTAAATACTTTAACTTTGCGTTGGCTGTTACCAGATTGTCCAGTGAGGTAGTTCCTTTGCAAAGTGTCCTCGGTCTTGAGTCACAATCTGGAGTGTTTGTGTGTGTGTGTGTGTGTGTGTGTGTGTGTGTGTGTGTGTCTGTGTGGTGTGCGTGTGCGTGCGTGCGCGTGCAGACATCTTGGCTGGCTTACCCACACCAACACTGCCAATTAATTATGAACTGCTTCTGGACCGGATATCCTGTGACACGCTACTTGTTTTTTTTGGGTACGTTAGCGTGTCTCACGCTGGGGCAGTTATTCTGATGCATTCTTCAGGAACGTGGGCAACTCTTAAAAAGTGTGAATGCTTCCAGTTTAATGAAACACGCCTGCCGTTCTCAAATTGGGGTTGACCAGGAGGGAATATTTCTGAATTTTTACTCTAAGTATAAAACTGCCTGGTGCCCATGTAATAGGATGTCCATTTGTGATTTAAAAATACCAACACCTGTATTTTAAACCACAAATGGACGTCCTTAAGGAAATAGGTGTTCTTATTATAAGTCTAATTAATATGAATACTTATGAATGATTAATACTAATAATAGTATTATTATAGTTACAGTTATAATGGGTATTAATACCAGTGAGCCTCCAGCTTTGGGCACCTGCAATGAGACTGGTGCTCTCCGTGGTCCTGAAAACATCAGATTTTGGGAAATGGCAGGATTCTCTGAAGGTGGCCTACAGAGGAGGGGTAGCCCTTCCTGTTCCTCCCAAACCTGACCTGCCGTCACATTTCCCCAGTTGCTTTAAGTGGGGCTGATATTGGGTCTAATGATACCCTAAATTAAGAATTAATACAAGCAAGAGGTCCGCAGTCAGAACAGTGTGTCTTTATTACTGGCATTAATAAAGACACACTGTACTGTTCAGGCTGTGAGTGACTTGTTGTATGTGTTGGGCGAATCTCAGAATTTCAGAGACGGAGGGGTCACTGTTATATAACCCTTTCATGCATGGAATCCACTATAGTGACCAGGCTTTTCAAAGTCTATTTTAACAGTCAAAAACATTTGTGATCTCCAAAAAATATCAGAGCAAGTTTCTTGCACCTTTGTCAAAATTTTTGATATGTGTCATCTTGTTATATTTTATTGGCTTTCTTAGTTTTGATACAGTGAAGGTCAAAATGGCAGGTGGAGGTGAAAACATACAAACTCCCTCTGATGTAGCTGTGAAAACCTTCTATTCCTAGAGAACAGAGCACGTTAAAAATATATACTTATTCGGGAAGATGCAAGGAGCAGAATTAGTTATATTTGTAACAAAAAATTACCGTAGTTCTTGTATTGTATACAAAAAACCTTCTGTCCACTGAAGTGGACATCATGCATTAAGAGTTGTAATCTGCATGTGTGGTCTATGTTTTCAAGGCGCCATTTGGGGCACGTTTCTGTGACCTAGGTGGGTGAAACTCATGCAGAGTTTGATGTGAAAAAATATTGCTCTGTTTTGTAATAATTCATGCATGAAAGGGTTAAAATGAATCCAGTTATGTTGTTATAGTTTTGGATGGAGCAAAAACCAGGACCGTCTCTGCCACTCCAGGCCCAGGGTTGTCTAACCCTGTTGTAGACCTTTCTCATTGCTGCAAAATCCTCAGTAAAATTCTGGAGAGCACAGAAGAGTCCTCCTGTCCTCCTAAGCATGTGGGGGGCACTTATTTGCCCTCCAGAGTCCATCGGATGTGCTGTCGACAGTCATTGTGTTGAAAAAGTAACCATCATGCACACTTGGAACAGTAAGACCACAAGCGCCCGTCACTCTTGTGCAACCCCGTTGACTTTAAACTCCCTCTCTGAGCAATGGCGGTCATTCGCCGGGGTTGTCTTTAGTTTCTCAGCGGTGACGCTTTGCCCATAAAAGCTGAATGAGAAACAATAATGCAATAAGGAGTACCTGTATCTTGTGAAGTATTCTTTTTTACTATATAGAATCGTATGGTACATTCAAAACCAATCACTCATATTTTCATTGAAAATCAAAGTTGGTCAAATCCACCCATCCACCCATTTAGTGATTACATTACAGTGCAGTACATTTTTAAATGATCTTTTTAGGGTAGGGAAAGGAATCCCTGAAATAAAATGTACCCTGAACATGTTTACCTCAGACTTCACATGAGATTTTAAACTCATCTAGAACATGTTAACATGTTTTTAAATGACCTGAAATGGATGTTGGAAAATGACTGTATTTAGCATGTTTGTAATGGCATGTGCCTGTTGACAGAACAGCACTGCGGTGTGAAAAGGCAGCATGGATGCTGGACTCGAGCTGAGAGAGCCGATTGGGCGACATGCAGGCAGGACTTGTCCTGGGCCGTGACCGATTACGATCCCTTAACCCCTTTGGGGGCGCATATTTGAGTCTACTTCATCAAAAAGCTTTTGAGTGGGTGATTTTTTCTCACAAATGGGGGAACTTAAAATACCAAGATGAATTTCCGGGGTTTTGTTGTGGGAATTCAGGAGCACACTCAGCTGCAGAACTGTGCACTCATCCGACAATTTCAGTAAGTAGTAAAAACGTAAAAGACATAGAGCGTATATGCATATCTATGGTACAAGAGCGGGTCATATTACAAACTACTTTTTTTATTATTGTTAATTCAATCTTCATTCATAATCTACACTTTGTAACCATCGTCATATGTAAACTGATTGATTACATATGATTTATTTCGCACACTGCTTTCAAAGTGAGGGGACAGGGAACATAGTAAACAGGGGTCGGAGTGGACAGGGAACAGGGTCATATTCGGTTGCAGCCCGGGGCTGTGTCCGAATCAGCACCCTTCCATACTATTAGGTAGGCTTGTTGAGTAGACAGGACGAGAAAGTCTCTAAGTAGGCAAAATATTCTCTAAATATAGTATACTTAAAACCCCCATATGATATACTTCCGGGGTTTCACTGAGTATATTTGTGAGCACACTTTTCAAGAAGTACACAAACATTTGGTTGTATAAATATAGCGTACAGCTTCATTTAAAAAAATGAGAAGCAGTTTCACTGACGTTTTCCTTCAATAACAACAAAAACAACACGTGACATGGCCGTGCAAGGGTGGGACGTCTAACAACACTTCCACAGTATGGTTGGAAAATAGTACGGCGGATATTTTTCACATTCTGCACGTTGCTTGCTAAGCAGTGCACATTAAATAGCACACTTCTGCCAGTACCCTGTACACAGGAGACAGGGCTCAGTAGATAGGGCTCTGTGCTCTGAAAAGAAACCCCTCCGTTCCTTACTGCCACCCCTGTGTCAGAGAGAGACGCAACTTCCTGGATCCTCTGCCAATGCAAACCACAGCATTAAGCACAGGAAGTAGTATAGTATCTTGGTTTGAATGGGAATCAATGTGACATTATCCCCAATCTTGTAATAAGGAAATGATTTTGCTCACAAATTAAATTAGTCATTTTTTTAATATTTGGGTAGTATTTCTTAGGTATTCCCAAGAAAATATTCTGATGAATTTGTAAACTTGTCACTTTTTTTTCAAGTATATTTATGAATATGGATGGCCATTTTTTTCAGGGAGATTAATATATTTAAAAAATATATTTTTTATATGGCCAACAAAGACTTGGCTAGCTGGCTTGCTTTCCAGCACGCTTGCCAGATTTGTGTCACGTGAGCACGTTATGCTTGAATATATTAAGTATAGTCATATTATGCTTATTCAATCTCAATGTAATTTCCCCAATGGACTAAAACATAGTGACAGTTTTCCAGTGTATGTGTATTTTTTTAGTTCCACCACCATCTTTGTCTGTGTCCAGTGAGCTGGTACATGTGAGAAGGCATGAGCAGTAATAGGCTCCAGCACTTGTCCTGTGAGGTCTCATCAACTGTGTATGAAGGGCTCAACATCCGGCTGAATGACTGTGCTCAGCCGGTGGACTTACCAGCAAAAAAAGAGTCCTAGTTTCTCGTGCTGCTCTCAAATGAATGGAGGCCATGACAGCAATGTAGCAGGCCTATAAATGTAACTGGACATTTGTAAATTGGAGGAAATTAAGAATTCATGGTTACAGAATCGACCAGAAAAAAAAAAAAAAGATTGTGGAAGTGTGCAGCGATTTGTTTTCAATGTTGAAATTACACGATGCTTCCCCAATCAAGGGTTCCATGCCAGGTAAAGGTGAGGCACCACTGTATTTTCCCAACTAATGGTGCGAGAGAAAAAAAAACACGTACGTAATGTTAATTGTCACCGTTGATCAGTTAATAAATTGTGCAGTGATAAATTTAACGGGCTTGGAAACGGGCAAATCATGGAAGAAGAATGTCTAGGTTATGTGTCCAGTCTTGGATTATGGTTACAGTTGTAAAAAGATGTTTGTGACCTTTCTTTAAATTAGTGTTAAAATGCAGACTGGAATTAAGGAGTCCAAACTGGAATTAGGGTTGGAATTATAGGATTAAGCATGGATTAGATCCATAGTTAGAATCAGGTTAGGCTAAGGGGTTGTGATAGATATAGCTGTATGAGGAGACGAACAAGAAATGTGAAGCAGATAGGAGAGTGTATGGTTGTGGATAACTTCCACGTTGTTTAGTGGGTGTGGAGATGGATCATTAATTTCACATAATCGGAGAGGGTTTTATTAAAGGCAAACAATGCCCCCTAGTGGTGGACATGCTTATAAAAATTAAGTTCATCCCCCAAATCACGTTGACAGAACAACCAGTGTATAATAGAATAAGCAATCCAGGCCTGATCAGCACCCTAGAAACAGTTGCAAGGTTGGTGAAATTAAAGGGGATGAAATGGAAGCATGCATCTGCTTTAGGGTTGATGTAGGATTAGGATTATTTGTGTAAGAGCTAGACAAAGGCTTATGGCAACGGGTAAGAAAATGGATAAGACTATAGGCGATGTCGAACAAGTGATAAACTGGCAGAAAAATTTTAAATGCCATTTTTTTTATTTAGATCGATCGGAAATCATATTTATTTAAAGCTCATGAGAAAATTCTTGAATTAAAATTTTTTAACATTTATCATGAGAAGGGTGTTTCACTGTAAAAATAAGAACAAAACATAAGCCTATAGGGAAAAGTTACAAAAAAATAAGAAATGGCATTTTTTGATTTAGATGGATAGGAAATGTTCTTTATTTAACACACAAGCAGATTAATGAATATAAATGTGTTTTCAGATAGTTATGATGAAGAATGTGTTTCATTAGAAAAAAAGAAAGAAAAATACATAAGGCTATATACTGTATATAGTCTTGTCGAAAAAGTGACAAAACGCCCCAAATTTTTAAATGCCATTTTTTCATTTAGATCTATAGGAAATCATGATTAATTAACAGCCATGAGGAAATTATTGGAAAAAGGACATAAATGATAAAAAAAGTTTCACTGGAAGAACAGACAAATATGTAACTAGTCTAACGTCCAAAAAGTAAAACAATTACAATCTTTTTTTACAATTGTCATTTTTATTCAACAACCAAGTAGAAGAAAACAAATAGAAATATATTTTTTTAAGAACTTTATAGTATATATATATATATATATATATGTGTGTGTGTTTCATTGGGGGAAAGGAAAAAACATGAGGCTATACTATATCTGTCTATACTATATGTTTCACTGGATAAGCAGAAAAATAAATAAAGCTATAGTCTTATTGTTACGATCCTGATACGGGACGAACCCAAGTGCAACGACCAGGAGGCAGATTCAAATAAAAGGAATATTTATTAAGCGTTGGGGTAGTCCCAAAGCTGTACAGAAAGGAAAACAAGGTTAATACACAGAACATAAATAAAGTCCTACACGGACTGCTCCAAGCCGGAGCTGGACTTGAAAACAAGGTGGGTTCCAAGCCGGAACCGAAAGGAGTGCAGGACTGGAAGTCCAAGCCGGACTAGCTGCAGGGAGTGCCCTACTGTTCCAAGCCGGAACTGGAAACAGGGACTGGACTGGAACTGGACTGGAACGGAACTGGACCGGGAGGTCCACTCAGGAAACGGGTGCTGGAACGGAATACGTTCCAAGCCGGAACTGGACAGGAACTGGACTGGAACTGGACCGGGAGGTCCACTCAGGAAACGGGTGCTGGAACGGAATACGTTCCAAGCCGGAACTGGACTTTAACGGAATGGTGGGCTATACACCGGGACTGGACTGGAACTGGACCGGGAGAATTCACTCTGGTGCAGGTTCTGGAACGGCGCGAATGTTCCAAGCCGAAACTGGACTTTACTTTGGCGGAGTATCTCACTCCGGGACTGAACAGGAACTGGACCGGGTTAACAACTTGAGTTAGAGGGTACAAAGCAGAGGTTAGCAGCAGGGTTCTACAGACAGGGTAACGACTGGGAGGTTTCAATGAAGGTTAAGTCGACAGCCAGGGTAAGCTGGCGAAAACCCGACGGAGCTGGGAGGTGAGGTGTAGCTTGGGTAGATCTCGTCGGAGCCGGCTGAACTCCAGGGATCCTGGAACCGTAACCGAAGTACAGGAGGTAGCTACGGCCGGACAGGAACAACAGCGAGAGATAGCCAGGCAGATTAGACAGCGGATCTATACCCGAGCTGGAGGTGGGAGTACCGCAACACACTCACACAACATAAAGGGAAGACAAACACTGCTACAGGGAGGCTGGAACCACGGCGTCTGGAGATTTGAAGGGAGACAAGTAAGTAGCATGCAACAGCGAATGTTACGGGAAGATAGCTACCAACCGCAGAACAGGTGAACAGATTAAACACAGCGGAATGCAAAAACTCCGGACCAGAAGCGTGACAAGACATAGACAGGGTAGGTTAGTTAACGAACAGGCCCCGACTAGCAACCAGACGGGGGATTAAATAGGGCAGTGAAATAGGAACCAATAAAGCACACGTGAGGAATGTAACCGGGAGTGATTGCTAATAACACAGGTGAGGAATGTATGCAACGAGCGGGGAAGGCGATAGGCGGAAACTAAAGTGGGAAATCAAGAGAGCGAAACAGAGGGGAAACGCCCAGCCTGCAGCAGAGGGGAAAACACGGACAAGGGAATCCAACATGACACGGAAGGAAAAGGGGAAAACATGGAAAAAGGACAGGAAGGGAACGGAACGTTACACTTATGTTGAAAAAGTGACAAAATAGCCCAAAAATTTAGAATGCCATTTTTTTATCTAAATTGTTAGGAAATCATCTTCATTTAACATCCATTGTGAAAATAATTAATACAAATGTGTTTAGACATTTATGATGAAATCTGCATTTCACTGGAAAAGCAGAAAAATACATAAGGCTATACATAGTCTTATGTCAAAAAAAGTGACAAAATGGCCCAAAAATTTAAAATGCCATTTTTTGATCTAGATTGATTGAGAACCATGTTTATTGAACAGTCTTAGTGAAAGTATTGAGTCCAAATGTGTTTTTATTCATTTCGGATGAAAAATGTGTTTCAGTGGAATAACACTATAGTCTCATGTGCAAGAAGTGAAACAAAGATCCGTTTCCGGGGCACGGAGTAGAGGAGGTGGTAGTGGAGGAAGGGAGGGTGCATTTGAAAAGTGTGAAAAGCGCCTGCTGTTTGAGAAGTGGCCGAACAAAGAGGGTGCGTCCCAATAGTCGAAAAATGCAACCTTTCCTCCTCCACTACCACCTCCGGCAACCAATCGTTCCTCCCTCCATTGTCCCAATAGTGTACAAGATATTACAGGTGGGTGCTACACATTGGTGGTGGTAGAGGCGAGTTTCCCCCTCATCACTGTAAGCGCTTTGAGTATCGAGAAAGGCGCTATATAAATGCAAGGTAATATTATTATTATTATTATTACATTACAGGTATTTAGCAGACACGCTTATCCAGAGTGACTTACACAACTTTTTAGCATTTAAAATGTTTTCTTTTTTACATATTATCCATTTATACAGCTGGATATATACTGAGGCGATTCAGGTTAAGTACCTTGCTCGAGGGTACAACGGCAGTGTCCTACCTGGGAATTGAACCTGCAACCTTTCGGTTACAAGGCCAGTTCCTTAACCATTATACTACACTGCCGCCCAAGACCAGCGAAGCGGCTTCAAACCAAGGGTCCAAGACTGGGGCTGTGTCCGAATATGACCTCTGTTCCCTGTCCACTGTCCCCTGTCCACTCAGACCCCTGTCTACTATGTGCCCTGTCCCCTCACATTGCAAGCAGTGTGCGAAAGAAATCCCGCAAAACTCTTTCCAAACTAGTGAGGAAGTAGTTCGTAATCTTTTTTTAAAATTTTTTAATTGAAAATATCAATCAGTTAACATATGACAATTGTTACAAAGTGTAGACTATGAATGAAGAATAGAATTATAATATATATAATAGAATTAACAAAAATAAAAGAGAGTATTTCGTAATATGACCCACTCTTATGCCATAGATATGCATATACGCTCTACGTCTTTTTACGTTTTTACTTCCGAGTTACTTACTGAAATTGTCGGGTGAGTGCACAGTTCTGCAGATGAGTGTGCTCCTGAATTCCCTCAACAAAACCCCGGAAATAAGGGGTTCATCCTGGTATTTTAAGTGCCCCCATTTGTGAGAAAAAGTCGCCCACTCAAAAGCTTTTTGACGAAGTGGACTCAAATATGCGTACTGAAAAGGGTGTCAGACACAGCCCGGGCTTTCGTTTTGAAGTTCACTTCCTGGTTCGGCTGGAAGCGGCAATTGTGCCGTTGCTCACTAGCGCCACTGCGATTGGCTCCAGTATACGTCTTTCACCAGGTCAATGGCAGCAATGTGGTCAAAATACTCGGTCAATAAATTTTTCCCACAAAAAAAATTAAATTATCTAATGCCTCTGCATGTGCTGATTTTTTTAAATATTGTGTCGTTTGGACAGGGTATTCATATTTGTTCAGGACCAATCTGAGGGACAGGTAGAGTCCTCTTCGGCTCCACGGAGCAGGCGCAGTTTGTACAAACGGGCGGCGAAAAAGAAATCCGAGCTTCAATTCAGTTTTTACGAGGCCGTGGAAAGGCAATGGGTGACGTCACAGTGTCTTTGTTCATATTTTTATACAGTCTATGCTTCAAACTCGGCTTTTCCTCCCCTCCGGCGAAGCATACATCGATGTATGCTACTGCGGAAGTTTTTTCACATTTTTGGGTGACATCATCGCACTCGCCCACAGAGGCAACAGTGATGATGCGTTGCTATGCCTTATATGAATTCCCCCATGATAATGATGCCCCAATGCAAGATATTTAGCCTAAATTGTGTGCACTTCAGTAGGCTATTAGCACACAAAGGACATAGCATCCTAATGCCAGTCCGTTTTTGTGGTTCATATCCTACATAAAAATTTAAGTCGGGGAAACAGCTTTATTTATTTGCTTTCACATTAACGTTGCTCATTAACGAACATGACTGTAGGCCTACATAAACATAGCCTAAGCATGACAGCTACCATTTCAATAGCTATGTGAATATGCATTAATTAATTTATTCAACCATTCCAAAGGACGTTTTTAAATTTGATTTCAGAAATTACTGTAGCCTATGCCTATAGCCTAGGTGAATTAGTGCTCGGTATGTTCAGACATTGGGGACATCGGGATTCTGGAATTACAGTAAATTGTTGTTTGCGTAGCCTATATTAGGCTACAACATGTTTACTTTTATCTAATGTTGCTGATTACATGTTAATTAGTGTCTCGACGCGAACCGCAATAAAGGCTTGTTTACACTGATGCAACTATAGGTTACTTGCACTTGTAACTTAAAATACATTTTGCAGCTTTAAATGGGCTGACCATGTGGAAGATCTGTGATTGGCTTTGGGAATATGTGTGGGTTCGGCATCAGTCAAAGTTATGATAGGGCGATTTCATCAATAGTCGATGACGATTTTGATGACGGTGAAGCAGATTCGCTGTCCCAATTTTGTTCACGGCTCCTCTCCTCCACTCCCCTCCCTTCTTCCACATACCTGCAGAAGACCAGGCGGTGGGGGAGGAACATCATCGGCAACCGTGCCATTGTCAATGTCCCTGGGCAGCGTGGCGGAAATGTCACCATGTGTGCAGCTATTGGTCACCATGCACAACTTGGTCTGTATAACACTCCCCGTTTGCTAACATTCCTTGACAAACTCAAAAATATCCTCATCCCCCCCACAGGAAGAGGGACCAGAGCAGCCCACCTACGTTGTCATTTGGGATAATGTAATTTTCCACCGGGCTGCTCTGGTCCACAACTGGTTTGCTGACAACCCACGTTTTCTAGTGCTGTACCTTCCACCACATTCCCCATTTGTGAATCTGATAGAGGAATTATTTTCAACGTGGCAGTGGAGAGTGTACGACCGCAGACCCCACGAGCGTGTGGCACTACTCCAGGCAATGGAGGAGGCATGTGATGAAATCCACGCCGACGCATGTCAGGGATGGATCTGCCATGCCAGGCGTTTTTTCCCCCACTGCTTGGCCAAGGAGAACATCACAGCCGATGTGGATGAGGTCCTCTGGCCTGACCAGGATCGGAGGCGGGATGCAGAGTGATCTGTTTCATTGCATTTTGCAATATTGGTTTTTCAGTCAGTTCAGTCAGCTGAACAAACTCAAAAATATTGCAGTAACAAATAAATATTTCCTTTGTATCTGTGCACTGATTTATCATTACATCCCCAGAAAGACAGTCTAAACATTTTCTTTGTAGTGTTTCTCATTGTACTTATCAGAGTTTTGCTAAAATAGGTAACATTTGTGTTGCATCAACTATAGTAAATGCTATTTTGGGACAAAAAAACATACACTTTACCAAAACGAGAAAAAGGAAACTATTTCCACACAATTTTATGCATTTGAATATGTAACATGGCCTCATGAAGCCAAAACATACATGAACACTATTTTGATGGTAGTGTTTTAAATTTATCACACCAGTGTTTAATTGATGCTCTGTAAGACATAAACATATAATAGCTGTGTGTATTGTTTTGGTGGAAAGAATCAGTTTTGAGAAGAGAGAACATGGTTTTGAGTGCTGTGTTTCATTTTGCAAGAGATTTGTGGAGTTTTGACAAAGTGGGTAACTCTTTTCAGTTTTGTGTTTAGAGTTTTGAGAAATTGAGCCACAGTTTCTGGGAATGTGGTTAAACGTTTGGGAAAAACTGTAACATGGACATTGGCTGCTTTGACCATGCTGGTCATTAAAGGGTAAGTTCGCTATTTTGGACCTTGGACCCTATTTGCGGTCCATCTTCCATGAACCTGACCCATGAAGTCCATTTTTTCGCTGATCGGTCCAGTATTGAGTTCGCTACAGATTTCCTGTAGGCTCTCACTGGGCTACAATAGAAGTCAACGGGGCAATTAGAAATGTTCGATAAATGTGCTTTCATGTACAATAAATGAGACGGGAAGCTCAGGGTGTATTGTTACCGGTCTCAGTATGCTCTCCTGTGAAATGTATCTCAATCCGAACATTTTTACGTGCTTGGCATGGCTTGGAAGTAAGCATTTCTCTGTTGCTTGTTTTCGCTGCTCCCGCGGAGTACTATGTGTCGGGGGTAGGGGAGCGGGAAGGTGTGCCGGCCGTTTACGAAACTATCTAGTTGAGCAGTCTGCGTTTGTTTACCTGCAGCAACGTAGGCTACAATTTCCACAAAAAAACTTGGATGATGGATGACTATAATGATTACGAAGACGAAGAATTCGATTTTGACTGACGTTACTCGCTACAGATTTGAGCCAGAATACACGGACACGGAACTACAAGAGATGGATGATAAGAGAGCAAGAGAAGAGAGAGAGGCTGAAGTTGCGCAGGTAATGTTATCCGAAGTCAGTGCGAGGTAGTGCGGTCGGAGAAATAGTTCTGTTTCAAATGGAACTGTTGTTTCAACGTTCGGTTTGCGTTTGCGATAGCCTACATTTCACAGGAGAGCATACTGAGACCGTAAGAATACACACTGAGCTATAAAAGCACATTTATCGTTGTTTTTCCATAACATTTCTAATTGCCCCGTTGACTTCTATTGTAGCCCAGTGAGAGCCTACAGGAAATCTGTACCGAACTCAATACTGGACCGATCAGCGAAAAAATTGACTTCATGGGTCAGGTTCATGGAAGACGGACCGCAAATAGGGTCCAAGGTCCAAAATAGCGAACTTACCCTTTAAGACCTAGACCCTGAGCCGACCAGAGGAGGATGGGTTCCCCCCTTGAGTCTGGTTCCTCCCAAGGTTTCTTCCTAGTTACACCAGGGAGTTTTCCCTTGCCACTGTTGCCTTTAGCTTGCTCTTGTGGGGGGTTTAGGCTGGGTTTTTCTGTGAAGCGCATTGTGACAACTAGTTGTGAAATGTGCTATATAAATAAATATTGATTTGATTTGATTAGTTTTACCCCAATATATATGTCTTTTGAAAATGTATTGTATACCACTACTTAAGCAACATATCATCACACCTTTATTTATACTCGGAAAACCCATTGAGGATGGATCCTCATTTACAATGGTGCTGAGAGCAAAGACAACAAATAAATAAAATACATGAATAAGAACAAGAAAACATGGGTGCATAAAATGAAATAAATGATAAACTAAATAACATGATACAAATAAAGTAAAATACAAAGCCAAATAAATTAAATGAATTAAAACAGCTGCATTTAAATACCACTTGACAAGCAATCTAAAATGGCTTAGGGAGGTCAAGGTATCTAATTTAAAAACATTTTGAATGCGGTTCCAGGTAGCAGGGGCACTAAAACTTATAGCAGACTTTCCAAGTTCTGTGTTAACATGAGGAACTTTAAGCATTAGGTAATCCGAGGAGCGTGTCATATAATTATTATTTTGCCATACAAAGAGGGATGAAATATAGTGTGGGAGTTTACCAGTTAAAGCTTTAAAAATAAATAAAAGCAAATGTTGATCGCGTCTTTCAGAAAGGGAGGGCAATCCAACATTAGAGTACAAGGTGCAATGATGAGTTAAAAAAGAATCACCAGAAATAAAACGGAGGGCAGAGTGATACACAACATCCAGAGAGTGGTGTATGGAGATAGCAGCATTTCTATAAACAATGTCACCATAATCCAAGACTGATAAAAACATTGCCTCAACTATCTTTTTCCTGCAACTCCTAGGAAAGAACATTTTATTTCTATACAAAAAACCCACCCTCTGCCTTAGGTTAATGACCAGAGTTTCAATATGGTATTTAAAAGATAATTTGTCATCGATCCAAATACCAAGATATTTATAAACATTAACTTTCTCGATTACATTGCCAGATGAAGATGAGAGCGAAAAAGCTTTATCACCAGTATTTTTTGCCTGGGAGAAAAGCATCCACTTTGTTTTCTGTGGATTTAAGACTATGATTTATTAGAGACTTTTGCATGACATGGAAAGATGATTGCAGTTTTAGCACCGCTTGTTGCACCGAATCCTCTATGCAGTAGATAACTGTAACATCTGCATAAAGATGAGCATAGCAATCAGATAGGGATAAAATTATGTCATTAATATAGATAGTAAAGAGAATAGGACCCTAGATGGAACCCTGTGGAACACCAATAGTTAGAGCTGATTTATCAGAGAAAGTACCATTTATCTTTGTTAATTGTGATCTGTCTAGGAGGTAGCTATGAAACCAATTGAAAGCAGTTGAGTCAAAACCTAAGGCAGAGAGTTTGTGCAATAGTAAAACATGATCAACTGTGTCAAAGGCTTTTGTAAGTTAGAAATAGGTAGTTAATAACAGTAGTTAAACCATCACTCTGCTGCCAGATATGCAGTAGATATGGATGGATCACATGAAGGGTTGATTTCGCCTGACAAATTTTCCTATTGAACTCTATGGAAAAATAAGTCAGGAGAAGAAACCCTTCAAGTTAAAAAATTAGCAAAAGCAGAGGGAGGCCTATACACTCCTGCTACAACAATATAATTATTAAGACCTAGCTCTACCTTTAGCGCAATAAACTCACAATGCTAAGGAATAGAAGCAGTACAAAGAACAGTAACAGTAAATTGTTCTTAACATAAATTGTTACACCACCACCCCTATCAGCTCTGTCAATTCTGTAAATGTTATAGTTGTTAATAAGTATATCAGAATCTTGGACACATCTTGAGCCGGGTTTCAGTAATAACCAAGATATCTGGATCTGCCTGTGAAATTAAAATTTTTAAATGATCCAGTTTGTCTTGCTGAAACAGGCTTTGGATGTTCCAATGCAAAAGTCCAAGGCCTTTTCGAGCTTTAAAAGAGCAGGGATTGAATAGAATGTTCTGTGCAGATTCCACAATGAGAGGGGCAGAAGTGCAAGGTTGAAGGATAATTGGGAGTAAATTTGAGGAGGTAATGCAACGATTTGTGTAAGGTTTGGCGGCTCTTTGTGTAACCATAACAGGAATGGAGTCAGTAGGAGCTTATTTATGATTGAAAAACTACAGTGGGCACCAGAATTCCTGCCTGGCAAAGCACACAAAAAAATCATAAATAAATAACTTTGAGAATTGTTGAGAATAATTATTGGCACACCTGGTTTAGTACTTGGTGCAACCACCTCTGGCAAGGATAACAGCATGGAGTCTTTTCCTGTAGTGTTTGACAAGGTTAAGGAACACATTTGGCTGGAAATTGGACCATTCCTCCATGCAGAGCTTTTCAAGATCCTTCACATTCTTGGGTGGTCCGGCAACTGAGATGGACATTTCAGAACATTGATTTTGTTGTCAGAATAATTTCTCTGTGGATTTTGAGATATGCTTTGGGTCAATGTCTTGCTGGAAAGTCTCAGTCCTCTGGCAGAGGCAACCAGATTGTCAGGCAAAATTGGCTGATACTTGGTGGAATCCATTATGCCATTGATCTTACCCAGTGCCCCTGTACATCTGGAATTAAAACAGCCCCTAAACATCACTGACCCACCACCATATTTCACCATGGGTATGAGGTGCCTCTTCTTGTATGCATCTCTGTTTTGACGCCAAACATGCCAATGCTTTATCTGACCAAAATGTTCAATTTTGGTCTCATCTGACCACAGCACCTTCATCCAGTCACATGTTAAATGACGTTTGGCAAACTCCAAGCACATGGAGGGCAAAATGCTTTTGCCTCCTCTACCTGTCAGGATTTCAACTGTTTCCTATCTTTAGAATTTTTGAATAATTGCCCTAACAGTGCTCAGTGGTATTTTCAATCGTTTGTGCATCTTCTTGTAGCCATTACCAGATTTATGAAGGTCTATGACCATCTGTCTCTTTTGAACTGCCAGTTCTTTTGTTTTCTTCGTGGTGCTGGATGACAAAGGGATATTGCATGCGTGTTACCTCATTTGGATACCCTAGTGAGACAGGAAGTGATGTAATGAAACAATATTGATCCTTAAGACTTAGATAAACCTAAATAAGTAGAATTTCATTCCTGGTTTAACTTTGGTACATTTTACTCACAATAATCTTTAGGGGTACCATTAATTCTGAAACCTTGATTTGGAGGAAATAGATTTTTAATTAAATGAGTAAATGATTTTGGATGGTTACATTGAACATTAATAAAGCACAGTATTTGTGGAGGTTCTCAATAATGTTATTTTTATTTTAGTGCATTTCCCGTCAGGGGCGCCATTAATTCTGGAGCCCACTGTAGGTAGGTGATATGGATTTGTTTCTCTGTTTTGTGTTCACATAGGTATGAAAAGTAATAATAGCAAAGACTGACAGAAATGAAAAGCAGTTTATAATTTATCCAGTCATGGAGGGTCTGAAGATGTTTGTGACTGTACTTATAAGATAGAATCCCTCGTCTCTGTCAAGTCCTTTTTCTGAGCATCACTGTCTGCCCCTAGAGAGAGAGAATGAGAACAATGTCTTCAGTAAGAGTCAGATTGGTTTTCTTCCAAAACATCACACTAGTGATCATATTTACATTCTACTCACCCTAATTAATAAACATGTACACCAAAAAAAAAATGTTTGCTTGCTTTATAGACTTCAAGAAAGCACTTGATTCAATTCGGTGGTGTAGGGGGTAAAGTTTATGATATAATTACATCAATATATACGCAAAATAAAATTAATATAAAAATCTCTGTGCTGATCAAAGTGAGGGGGTGACGCAGGGATGCTCGTCACACATTGCGCCTCATTCATGAAACGCTCCTAAATATGCGAGTACATTTACGTACGAATGTGTTTTGTACAAAAAATCTACTTTGATTCATAAAACCGTGTGGAAAGGCACATTTTTTTTTGCGATTAGCATAAATCCTCTTGGGAAATTGGAGGAAAAAGAGGGTTTTTAGAGCCTTAAAAAACAGTTCATACACAGCCTCTCTCTGTCAGGTGACCTTAAAGTCAAATATTTTTGTGGGACAGAATTGCCACCACACAGGATCTTCTTCCCATCTTAGTTTGTATTATGCCCTGTGGTTGGATGTGCTCAGCTCCCACTGGTTCTGACCCATACTGATTGCGCTCAGATCTCTCTCTGGCAGACTGTGCTCAGCCCACTCTGGTTCTGACCCGATGGGAATACTAACGTGAGCCAGTTCCACACTGGATCAGCTGGTGCAGCAGATCCTGCAGCTTTTTCATGTCCGTCCTCAGCGCGGCAAGGTCTTCAGTCAGCTGGTTCTGATCCATAGCTGTAGTCCGGCTTTTTTTACCCCTAAGAGAGAGAGAATTTCTTAAGACTTTTAAGCCTTTACTAGGACAACTTGTCAGTCAATGCATCAACTCAAAAGTCAGAACAATCACCTTCCCTGATAAACAAAACAATAGCTGCACTAAACCAATACCACAAATATTAACTCAAATGAAGACAGATTAAGTTGCCAAATAAACATAAAACCTCTCCCATGCCTCCATAAATGATACCAAATTGAATCTTTCGGTAAACATGTTCAAGAAAAGTTAAGCCTTGTGATTTATTGGAGGATATCAAGTTGTTAGCTAGCCTACCTGTCTAGCTCTGCATAGAAACGCGCTGCAAGGGCAGTATAGCTACAGGCTGGACGAAAACAATGGAACTAGTCTAGTGCAAGTAGTACAGACCGACAGATATTCATAATACAATTATGCCCTCTATGATTAAGACGGCATTGCCTTGGGATAACTTAAGTGTGCACATCCAGGCCAGGCTGAGTGATGAAGTTTCTGGACCCACAAAATGTCTTGATAGAGGTAACAAATGTCAACGAACAACAATGCCCCATTCTAGCACACTCAAGGCCCCCTACAAAATACCATAAATGAAATAATGTTAACACTACATAACCTAAACTAGGTTACAGTGTTCGTAGAAAATATTAACCACAACAGCCACTACAAGGAATTTGACTATAAATGAAGTGAATCCCCCACTCCCCAAATGTCTCTCCTCACTTTCTACTGTAGCCTACATATACACGTCCGTACGTACTTATACACGCGCGTATAGACGTGCGTCTGCTTATACACGTACTTATACACGTCCGTTTACACGCGCGTATACACGTACGTCTGCTTATACACGTACTTATACACGCGCGATTACACGATTGGCTGCTCAGTTAGCAAAGTAATGTCAGTTATCACACCCCATATCCAACTCCCCCTCCCCTCTCGTGCTCTCATTCAAACTGATTCAAACAGCCAGCCAGCAGCCCAACAGTTCATAAAAATGAAATGCCAACAGCAGTTAAATTGAATGTCTTTCTTTGGAGAGGGGATGAAAATAAAGAAAGGAAATGTGAGTTGGTGGTTGATTAGTGGTTGTAAAACTACGGAAGCGTAATGCATTCACTTGAGAAAGAAAATTCTGCTGTTTTTCTGAATTAACGAGATTAGCTAGCTAGCTAGAATAGCTTCTTCTACTTCTGTGGTAAGCTAGCAAGCTACCTAGCGCAGCCCGTAGTTAGGCCTGTCATGTGAGGTAGCTAGCTAGCTTAGCACAGAAGTAGAAGAAGCTATTCTAGCTAGCCAGCTAATCTCGTTAATTCAGAAAAACAGAGCAGAATTTTTTTTCCCCATGAAAACTTTTCTCATAATTCTCAGATAATTATGTAGTTAATTCAGAAAAACAGGGCAAAATGTTTTTTTTCAAGTGAATGCATAACGCTTCCATGTATGAAACAGCATTATTTTTCTATTAACCTATGTAACTTGAAAACGAGTCCACCTTAAACTGCAGCACGTATCCGTCAACAATGTATGAAAAGTAGTCTCTCTCGCTGCTAGTTTAATTTTATGTTAGACTCACACACCAAGGGCTCAATAGAATAACTGGTATGGGGGGCCAACAGTGCCAAAACTCTGTCGTCTGCGAGTGCGACTGCGACTGCGACTGCGAATGCAATTGCCTTATACTGTGCGCTTTAATTGGTCACAACATCTCACTCGCAGGTTTACTCGTGTCACTCATACGCACTTGCACTCGCAGTCGCATTCGCACTCGCATTCGCACTGGCACTCGCAGTCGCATTCGCACTGGCACTCGCAGTCGCATTCGCACTGGCATTCGCATTCGCAGTCGCACTGGCACTCGCAGTCGCATTCGCACTGGCACTCGCAGTCGCATTCGCACTGGCACTCGCACTCGCAGTCGCACTTTTATGAGTGTAGTTAGTAGCCTAGGCTACTAATTGTTAGCTTGCTGATATAGCTAGCATGCCAGACGGTTAGGTAACGTTAAGAAGATCAGTATAGGCTACTTTGCTGAATAAAATACAGTAGACTATATGGTTAGGCTACTGAATCAGTTCATTAACCTTAGCTAAATAGTTCGCAAGTTTGATCTTTGATCAGCTCGAGTAGCGTAGGCTACTATAGCCTATCTAGCTATCTGATCAGCTAAATTAGGCTAAATATAGGCCTATTATTTTTTATTAAAAGACGAAGATTTTGTTTTCCTGTCAGGTTGAACGTATTATGGATTTCCTTGTAGTGTGTCAACAATGTCACATTCGAAGAATTTGACGTGGTTTATGAAAAGCTTGCATGAGTTCACCATTTAGCTACTGAAATTATAATGCTGGTTAATGCTTTTATGGCTCCCGTGCCGAAATTTGACTGCCTGTCAGAATTTGACAGACCCTCGCGTGCACGCGCGCCCACTCTGCATTATTCCTTTCTTTGCGACTGTGTTCTTCTCCTTTTGCAATTTCCGACTAATATCTTCCTTCTTTCGGTGCATGATCAAGCCATTCTGTGTCACTGTCCGTACAGATAGCCTACTCTTTTTCTCATTTGAAATGCTCGATTTTCGTGGAGTTCTCACATAGACCTAATTTAAGCAGCATACTTTGCAAGAATCAGCCTAGCCTACGTTAAAAGCGGATAAAATCCATGTAAATTAGGCTATCGTTTTTTTTTTGTTTTTTTTTTAAACGGCGTTAACGTAGGCTAGTGGAACATAAAAGAATCGCAGTTTGACAGCTAGTCTACAAGATCTGGGAATAGCCTACGATTCTTCGTTAAGTTCAATGTCGACATAATGTCCAGGACAGCATTATGCTGTGGTGACACATCTGGTCCTCTACTGTAGCCTACACCATCAAAATGTTTTGTTCATACAGTGAGCACCATAATTCATTGGACAGTGACACATTTTTTGTTATTTTGGTTTTATAGCCTACTCTCGCACTTTGAGTTTGAAAGGATACAATGACAATGAGTTTGAAGTGCAGACTGTCAGCTGAGGGTTTTTTCATCCATATCGGATGAACCGTTTATAAATTATAGAACTTTTTGTAGGCCTACATAGTCCCCCCCATTTTCGGGCATCAAAAAATATTGGTCAGTTTAACATAATGTAGAATAAAGTAATCATTTTGTCAATAATTCCTGATGCCTGTGACCCAACAATATCAAAAGACAAAAACGGATATGGAGAGGGCTTCGGCGTTCTTGGTTTTGTGTTTAAGTTGTAGGTGCTCTTTGGATTAGATCCGGGGTAGGATCCGTGATAATTAGAAAAAAATAGTAATCCAAGGCAGCTCTACAAAATTAAAAAGCCTTTATTAAATGGCTCACATTATTTAGAATATTAAAAAACCAACATGTTTCGGCCTACATAGGGCCTTCATCAGGGTATCTAGAACAAAGACCGAACACTGACTAATATGGGGAGTCCTGAGCTCTGGGAGAGTCTAATTACAATGATAAACAGCTGGTGCTGAAAGAATGGAACAATATATAACTTTACCAGGAGGGGTCAGTCGACTGACCCCTCCTGGTAAAGTTATATATTGTTCCATTCTTTCAGCACCAGCTGTTTATCATTGTAATTAGACTCTCCCAGAGCTCAGGACTCTCCATATTAGTCAGTGTTCGGTCTTTGTTCTAGATACCCTGATGAAGGCCCTATGTAGGCCGAAACATGTTGGTTTTTTAATATTCTAAATAATGTGAGCCATTTAATAAAGGCTTTTTAATTTTGTAGAGCTGCCTTGGATTACTATTTTTTTTTCTAAATATCAAAAGACTCTTGATATCTTATGTTCTGGTATTCCTACAAGCGATACTAGGCTATCACCTCTCTGCATTTGAACGGGTCTCTATGGGAATTGGGGGGTTGGACTAGATTTAGCTGTAAATTACACTGGAACAGTATGGTTGGCTAAATGGCTCTAAGTCATCAAGGGTCTGACGTATCAAACAAGCCTCAAACCATCTGCTGCCAGATATGCAGTAGCCTAGTTATGGATGGATAACTTGAAGGGTTGTTTCTCCGGGCAAATATTCCTAAAACAAACTGCGATTGTTTTATGTTTCACTAGCCTACGTTAATGCAGTTTTAAAAATAAACTATAGCCTACTTTACATGCATTTTATCTGCTTTAAACGTAAGGCCTAGGCTACTGATTCTTGCAAATTATGCTGCTTAAATTATGCCGGAACGCCACGAAAATCGAGCATTTCAAATGAGAAAATAATAGGCTATCTGTACGGACAGTGACACAAAATGGTCCAATCATCCACCGAAAGAAGGCAGATATTAGTCGGAAATCGCGAAAGGAGAACGAGCAGAGTCACAAAGAAAGTAGCTAATATTGCAGAGTGGGCGCGCGTGCACGCGGGGGGTTGTCAAATTCTGACAGGCAGTCAGATTTCGGCACGGGAGCCATAAAAGCAGTAGCAGAATGCTTGACTTCCAGTAATGGTGAACTCGTGAAAGCTTTTAATAGACCACGTCAAATTCTTCGAATGTGACATTACTACAAGGTAATCCATAAGACGTTCAACCTGACAGTAAAAATAAATAAATAATAATCGTCTTTTGGCAAATGCGGACGAGCGAATGGTTGGATCAGTTCCCTTACAAATGTTCTCATCTGCTCCATTAAACTCAAATTGCATATTAATTAAAGTTAATATATTTATCTAAGCAACAGAAATAGGCTAATCATTTTGGGCTGATCATAGGCTAGTACCCGAGCTGATCAAAGATCACGCGAACTTGCAAACTATTTAGCTGAGGTTAGTGAAATTATTGAAGTAGCCCAGCGAACATATACTGTATTTTATTCAGCAAAGTAGGCTAGCCTATATTGATCTTCGTAACGTTACCTAGCCGTCTGGCATGCTAACTATCAGCAAGCTAACAACTAGTAGGCTACTAACTACACTCAGAAATGTTACTCTGAAACATGTAGCCTAGGTTCATGTTTTCAGGACGTTACATTTTAAATCCTCCATTTCTGCCAATTGCGATATTTCTCTGTATCGTCCTTCATTAAATAGGCTCGCCTAGGCTACTCTACTTCTAGCCTACTATATGGCCGCGTTTGACATTTCTCTGTTGTTCTTGGGATTGTATCGCCACCCTGTGGATTTAAATGCTAACTGCAGTGGTATAATCATGAGAGTTAGAATACGAGCGCTATATCAGTGGTATAATCATGAGAGCGCAACTGCGAGTGCGAATGCGAGTGCGAATGCGAATGCGAGTGCGAGTGCGAATGCGAGTGCGAATGCAATTGCCTTATACTGTGCGCTTTAACTCGCAACTGCGAGTGCCAGTGCAAGTGCTACGAGTAAACCTGCGAGTGAGATGTTGTGACCAATTAAAGCGCACAGTATAAGGCAATTGCATTCGCACTCGCACTCGCATTCGCACTCGCATTCGCACTCGCACTCGCACTCGCATTCGCACTCGCAGTTGCGCTCTCATGATTATACCACTGATATAGCGCTCGTATTCTAACTCTCATGATTATACCACTGCAGTTAGCATTTAAATCCACAGGGTGGCGATACAATCCCAAGAACAACAGAGAAATGTCAAACGCGGCCATATAGTAGGCTAGAAGTAGAGTAGCCTAGGCGAGCCTATTTAATGAAGGACGATACAGAGAAATATCGCAATTGGCAGAAATGGAGGATTTAAAATGTAACGTCCTGAAAACATGAACCTAGGCTACATGTTTCAGAGTAATAGCACCTCTTGGCCTTTACATTTTCTGAGTGTAGTTAGTAGCCTACTAGTTGTTAGCTTGCTGATAGTTAGCATGCCAGACGGCTAGGTAACGTTACGAAGATCAATATAGGCTAGCCTACTTTGCTGAATAAAATACATGTTCGCTGGGCTACTTGAATAATTTCACTAACCTCAGCTAAATAGTTTGCAATTTCGCGTGATCTTTGATCAGCTCGGGTAGGCCTACTAGCCTGTGATCAGCCCAAAATGATTAGCCTATTTCTGTTGCTTAGATAAATATATTAACTTTAATTAATATGCAATTTGAGTTTAATGGAGCAGATGAGAACATTTGTAAGGGAACTGATCCAACCATTCGCTCGTCCGCATTTGCCAAAAGACGATTATTATTTATTTATTTTTACTGTCAGGTTGAACGTCTTATGGATTACCTTGTAGTAAAGTCACATTCGAAGAATTTGACGTGGTCTATTAAAAGCTTTCACGAGTTCACCATTACTGGAAGTCAAGCATTCTGCTACTGCTTTTATGGCTCCCGTGCCGAAATCTGACTGCCTGTCAGAATTTGACAACCCCCCGCGTGCACGCGCGCCCACTCTGCAATATTAGCTACTTTCTTTGTGACTCTGCTCGTTCTCCTTTCGCGATTTCCGACTAATATCTGCCTTCTTTCGGTGGATGATTGGACCATTTTGTGTCACTGTCCGTACAGATAGCCTACTATTTTCTCATTTGAAATGCTCGATTTTCGTGGCGTTCCGGCATAATTTAAGCAGCATAATTTGCAAGAATCAGTAGCCTAGGCCTTACGTTTAAAGCAGATAAAATGCATGTAAAGTAGGCTATAGTTTATTTTTAAAACTGCATTAACGTAGGCTAGTGAAACATAAAACAATCGCAGTTTGTTTTAGGAATATTTGCCCGGAGAAACAACCCTTCAAGTTATCCATCCATAACTAGGCTACTGCATATCTGGCAGCAGATGTTTTGAGGCTTGTTTGATAGCCTACGTCAGACCCTTGATGACTTAGAGCCATTTAGCCAACCATACTGTTCCAGTGTAATTTACAGCTAAATCTAGTCCAACCCCCCAATTCCCATAGAGACCCGTTCAAATGCAGAGAGGTGATAGCCTAGTATCGCTTGTAGGAATACCAGAACATAAGATATCAAGAGTCTTTTGATATTGTTGGGTCACAGGCATCAGGAATTATTGACAAAATGATTACTTTATTCTACATTATGTTAAACTGACCAATATTTTTTGATGCTGCCCGAAAATGGGGGGGACTATGTAGGCCTACAAAAAGTTCTATAATTTATAAACGGTTCATCCGATATGGATGAAAAAACCCTCAGCTGACAGTCTGCACTTCAAACTCATTGTCATTGTATCCTTTCAAACTCAAAGTGCGAGAGTAGGCTATAGAACCAAAATAACAAAAAATGTGTCACTGTCCAATGAATTATGGTGCTCACTGTATGAACAAAACATTTTGAGGGTGTAGGCTACAGTAGAGGACCAGATGTGTCACCACAGCATAATGCTGTCCTGGACATTATGTCTACATTGAACTTAACGAAGAATCGTAGGCTATTCCCAGATCTTGTAGACTAGCTGTCAAACTGCGATTCTTTTATGTTCCACTAGCCTACGTTAACGCCGTTTAAAAAAAAAAAAAACCGATAGCCTAATTTACATGGATTTTATCCGCTTTTAACGTAGGCTAGGCTGATTCTTGCAAAGTATGCTGCTTAAATTAGGTCTATGTCAGAACTCCACGAAAATCGAGCATTTCAAATGAGAAAAAGAGTAGGCTATCTGTACGGACAGTGACACATAATGGCTTGATCATGCACCGAAAGAAGGAAGATATTAGTCGGAAATTGCGAAAGGAGAAGAACACAGTCGCAAAGAAAGGAATAATGCAGAGTGGGCGCGCGTGCACGCGAGGGTCTGTCAAATTCTGACAGGCAGTCAAATTTCTGCACGGGAGCCATAAAAGCATTAACCAGCATTATAATTTCAGTAGCTAAATGGTGAACTCATGCAAGCTTTTCATAAACCACGTCAAATTCTTCGAATGTGACATTGTTGACACACTACAAGGAAATCCATAATACGTTCAACCTGACAGGAAAACAAAATCTTCGTCTTTTAATAAAAAATAATAGGCCTATATTTAGCCTAATTTAGCTGATCAGATAGCTAGATAGGCTATAGTAGCCTACGCTACTCGAGCTGATCAAAGATCAAACTTGCGAACTATTTAGCTAAGGTTAATGAACTGATTCAGTAGCCTAACCATATAGTCTACTGTATTTTATTCAGCAAAGTAGCCTATACTGATCTTCTTAACGTTACCTAACCGTCTGGCATGCTAGCTAACAATTAGTAGCCTAGGCTACTAACTACACTCATAAAAGTGCGAATGCGAGTGCCAGTGCGAATGCGACTGCGAGTGCCAGTGCGAATGCGACTGCGAGTGCGACTGCGAATGCGACTGCGAGTGCCAGTGCGAATGCGACTGCGAGTGCGACTGCGAGTGCCAGTGCGAATGCGACTGCGAGTGCCAGTGCGAATGCGACTGCGAGTGCGAATGCGACTGCGAGTGCGAATGCGAGTGCCAGTGCAAGTGCTAGTGCGTATGAGTGACACGAGTAAACCTGCGAGTGAGATGTTGTGACCAATTAAAGCGCACAGTATAAGGCAATTGCATTCGCAGTCGCAGTCGCACTCGCAGACGACAGAGTTTTGGCACTGTTGGCCCCCCATATAACTGGACTCTGCTTTCATATCAGAAATCAGATGAGGTGGAGGTGGTGCCAAGAGAAGCCATATGTATGTGAATGTACATTGAGAATGTATGTCTCATATTCTTTATTTCTGTATTGTTTGCAGTTTTACAATCACCAGTAAAGACCATAATCTTCCTTCGCCTTGGATCCTTATTGGAGCTGTTAGCTGTTTTTAAAAAAAAATTAAAGCCCCCCTTACTACAACAGATAAACCGGAACTATGAATTAGGGAATAACAGATCAGATGTATAAAACAGCTGTTTTAACTAGTTAGTAATGTAGAATTTTCTCTTGTAACTTTGTGTTGTTATGTGATGTGTCAGCTAACATTAGTCATTGAACATAAAATTCAATAGGCTATCCTAGTCGTTGTGCTAGCTAGCTAGCTACCTCAATCATTCGAAATGCAAGCCAGGTGGCAAACAAACTTAATGCAAGCTAATGGTAGCTGACATTATTTAGCTAGATAGCATTTCCACAGCTAGATAGCAAAAAAAGAAAAAAAGGTAGCTAGGTAGCTAGCTATAGTGAGTTTCTCAACCTAAAATTTTGCCCTTGACTATACATGCAAATACTTGTACTTGAAATGTACTGGCAGTTTTGCATACTTCCGGGTAGGAGACGAGTAGAGGCGAGGAGTGGAGGAAAGGTGGTGAGGAGTGAAGAATATTGGAACGCAGCCACACTGTTCATGAGAGAGCAAGAGCAGAATGATAGAGGAAGAAATAGCCCACATTCTGGGATAACTTTCTGTGTGACAGGTTGTCTTCAGAAACATAATGCATAGAAAAGGAGTAGAGATCATGGGTTCATTCCAATCGCTTATTTTCACTCCTTGCATCCTTTCCTCGTTCCCTAGCTCCACCCAACAGAGGACGCGAGGAAAGGATGCAAGGATCAGATATGAGGACGGAGGAATCAAGGCAACATGCATTAGGCAAATGGAACGTGGCCTTTGTTAGTCATAAAGAATGAGTGTCATTATGGATTAAAGTGCATTATAATAAATAGAAAAGACGGATGAAATAGAATTTGTGCAGGGTTGTACCCGCGACGTGACAGATGTGGAAAGGTGGATAATTTATACACGTCACATGGTCCGATTAAAAGCTTCTACGAAGGCTACACTGCTTCCTCACTGAAGCATCCTCCGGGAGCCTCCTTGTTCCTCGCACCTCGCTCCCCCGAGGAGCATTCAGTGGTTTAGAATGTCCTTAAAGATGGTGAACCTCGATGGATTTCCGGGTCAGGCGAGGATCGAGGAGACGAGGACGGATAAAATGATCGATTGGAATGGAACCCCATGAGTCTCAGGACCCACCTTGCTCCTCTGTTCCGCTTGCCAGATTTGCTGGGTTTCAGCGGGTGTGCCTCCTTGCGCATCTCCTGAAACTCCTCCAGGGTTTCCTGCAGAAGCGGGGTTAAGAGAGTTGCAGTTACATGCGCACGCAGCATGAAACGTGAACAGAACAAATTTCCACCATTGTTTTCGTATCTGAGATTTGTTCCTACGTACGAACAAACTTTACACCTGCTTGGGACCACGCGTACCACGTACGTAAATTAAAAATGCCACTAAATGTAGCTTCTGAATATCAATTCAAGTATAAATGTATTTATTTTTTCTGTTAAATTCACGTGACAAAATGTAGCCTCTGAAATGCAGAATGCAAACGTAGCTAATAAATTACGATGAAAATGTGCACACACCTGTCATTTACGGTGAATCTAAATCTATGAACATATGTACGTGAATACAAAAGAATCTGCCTTTCCGCACGGTTTGATGAAACAGGAGTACATTTTTTGTACAAAACACGTTCGTACATAAATGTACTCACATATTTAGTAACGTTTCATGAATGAGGCCCACTGTGCCACCCCCTCACATTGATCAGCACAGAGATGTTTTTCATATTTGCGTGTTGTTCCGGGTTGATTGCCATGTCCTCCTTGTAGGGGTGGGCGATATCACGGTAGAAACATTGAAATCCGGGCCGTGATATGGCTTTGACCATACCGTTTCTACCGGGTAGAGCATTAGGCTACTTGCATATTTGTAAAATGTTCACATCTATAAATGTAGCCTAAGCTACCACATAACGCACGCTGTCATTAAATGCACCAGG
Source organism: Synaphobranchus kaupii (assembly GCA_029718625.1). NCBI lineage: Eukaryota > Metazoa > Chordata > Actinopteri > Anguilliformes > Synaphobranchidae > Synaphobranchus > Synaphobranchus kaupii. Next base: position 39,487,728 of record CM056380.1, read on the forward strand.
CATGTAACGTGCATCTCCAATCAAAAACGACCTTCATGGATTAATTGCAGCTTTCAATGCAATACATTCCCCTGCAATACATATTGCCATTGCATTACTGTTCAAAACAAGTGGTAATTCAATAGCCTAGGTATTACTATTTCTATTTTCTATCTGTTGCTTCTCCAAACACAGGCGAGCAATGAGCAAGGTAAAATGTGCATAAACAAACATTACCCACTTCACCATTGGACTTACAATATTAGCAATAACGCATTTTAATCAGCATTCCTAACTGATAGCTACATTTCTATATTAGCCTACATTTTAATTTCCACAAAGGTTCAAGAGTGGTTCACTAGACATTTTTTAAATTTCAGAATAGGAGTAAGCGCTCACACAAACAAAACGTAGCAGATGTAGGCCTATACGTATGCACATGTACAGTGCCCTCCACAATTATTTGCACCCCTGGTAAAGATGAGTAAAAAGGGTTATAAAAAATTCACCTTTTGGTGAATTAGCTTAATTTCACACTAAAAAAAAGAAAAATCCACCCTTTAATTGAAGTAAATTTATTCTGAGAAAGAAAAAAAATCCCTCATCAAGAAATAATTATTTTTAACAAAACCATGTGTGCTACAATTATTGGCACCCCTAGAGATTCTTATGAACAAAATGTAACAATAATTTTTTCCATTTATATTTTCCATTTTAAAGTTGATCAGAGTGTTTAGGAACTTTCAAGCAGTAATCCATGACTTCCTGTTTCTCTGGGGTATAAATATGAGGTGACAGAGGCCATATTCCCTTATTCATACATCAACATGGGAAAGATAAGAGAACACACAAATCAAATGAGGGAAAAGTGTGTTGAGATTCATAAGTCAGGGAACGGCTATAGAAATATAGCTACTCACCCGAAAATGCCCATATCTACTGTTAGGGCAATACTTAAAAAGTTCAAAGCAACTGGAACTGTTACAAACTTTCCTGGAAGAGCACAGTGAGGAGGAGGGTAAGAAATAAAAATCCCCAAAAATCACTGTTGGACAATTACAGAGGAAAGTAGCATCTTGGGGTCATCAAGTCTCCAAAACTACCATTAGACATCACCTCCATGCTAACAAATTATTTGGAAGGCATGCCAGAAAAAAGCCTTTCCTGTCATTTCACCACAAACGTAAGCGCCTGGAGTTTGCTAAACGCTACTGAAACCGTGTTCTATGGTCAGATGAAACAAAAATTTAGCTTTTCGGCAACCAACACTCAAGGTGGGTTTGGCCTAAAAAGAAGGATGGCTATACCGAAAATAACCTGGTCCCCACTGTTAAGTACGGTGGAGGTTCCGTGATGTTGTGGGGCTGTTTTTCCTCCAAAGGCCCTGGGAACCTTATTAGGGTACATGGCATCAGGAACTCCATGAAATACCAGGACATTTTTAATCAAAATCTGGCTGCCTCTGCCAGGAAACTAAAACTGGGTCATCGTTGGATTTTCCAGCAGGACAATGATCCAAAACATACGTCCAAATCAACACAAAAATGGTTAACTGAACACAAAATCAAGCTTCTGCCGTGGCCATCTCAGTCCCCAGACCTAAACCCCATTGAAAACCTGTGGACTGAGCTGAAGAGGAGAGTGCACAAGAGAGGACCTAGGACTCTGGATGATCTGGAGAGATTCTGTAAAGAGGAATGGTCTCAGATTCCTTGCTCTGTATTCTCAAACCTTTGGTCTGTATTCTCCAACCTTATTAGATGTTACGATGTTATTTTATTGGCAAAGGAAGGTTGTACAAAGTATTAAATGGGGGGAAATATTTCAGTAAATGCGTGAGAAATATGAGGCGTGAGAGCGTGTGATCTGGATGTGCGTCTCACGCTCAGTCCTGAATTTAAAGTCAATATATCTTTTAATAGTCTTACATCTACCTGTAATGTCTCCAAGCTAGCTAGGCTACCGTAGCCTAAGTTAGCTGCGCTGGCTTATGAATAGAGGTATGGGTTGATGCATTTTTGCTCCTCGGCTTCTGTTGGACAAATACTTTTAATTTCCTTTGTTTTTGTTCCCTGCTATTAAAAGCTGTTGGCAGCTAATGACATTTTCTTTTGGTAAACAATTACTGTATAAATATTCATGTCATTCTAACGTCTCACGTATTTTAAAATGTTCTTAAAGACCCCACACAACGGAAGACATTTTTCCTAATGCTTTTCAGAAGGGTTACTCGTGAAACCGGACGTTGTGGGCGGGACTTATTTGTATTTTTTTTTAAATGGGCGGGCTTTCGCGGTGGCTAGCTAGTTAGCTTCTGAATAGCAGTGCTCAAAAGAAAGCTAACGCGTTAGCCAAAATGGATGACATTGGCTGTGTCCGAATACGACCCCTACGCCCTTTTGAGGGTGCATATTTGAGTCCACTTCATCAAAAAGCTTTTGAGTGGGTGACTTTTTCCCACAAATGGGGGCACTTAAAATACCAGGATGAACCCCTTATTTCCGGGGTTTTGTTGAGGGAATTCAGGAGCACACTCATCTGCAGAACGGTGCACTCATCCGACAATTTCAGTAAGTAACCCGGAAGTAAAAACATAAAATACATAGAGTGCATATGCATATCTATGGTACAAAATAGGTTCATATTACTACTACTCTTTTTTTATTTTTGTAAATTCTATCTTCATTCATAATCTACACTTTGGAACAATCGTCATATGTTAACTGATTGATATTCTCAATAAAAATATATATATATATTACAAACTACTTCCTCACTAGTTTGGAAATAGTTTTACGGGATTTCTTTCGCACACTGCTTGCAAAGTGAGGGGACAGGGCACATAGTAGACAGGGGCCTGAATGGACAGGGCACATAGTAGACAGGGGCCTGATTGGACAGGGGGCAGTGGACAGGAAACAGGGGTCGTATTCAGACACAGTCACAGTGTCTCAAATTGAGGATCACTCTCCTCCTCCATCCGCCTCTGTTGAGGAGGAGGAAGCATCATTTCTGTGGGACAACAAGGGGCAGGAGGATGAAGACGAAGGACGGGGAGGGCGAGGATGGTACCGCGAGGGAGGGAGATCGCTACGAGTATGGGGCCGGCTTCGCTATATGTTTGAGCCACCCCCTGTTGCTGCTGCTGCCTGAGCTGCAGAAAATGCAGTCCACACAGAGAGAATCTTGATGTTTCTGAATGGTATGATAACAGTCATATGTAACATCAAAAGCTGTAATAAATATTTGCCTAGAATCCAGAATCCTGTTTTGTTTTTCTATTAACGTTATGTTACCATTACCGCAATAACAGGATAGGTGTGTGCAAATTGCTGGACAGCAACAACTACCGTTTAGCTGTTAACAAATCATATCCATCATTTTAAACTAAAATCTGTGGACTATCAGTAGATATTAGTATTGACTGTCAAAGCTAGCATGACCCGGCAAAGCAAAGGGGGTTGAGATCTGCAGGGGAATCGAAAAACGGCACAACACCGGCGGTCAAATCCCACCTTGGCGGCCAAATCCTCCGTCTTTCTTACAAGAGTGGTCAAATTAACTGGTGAATTAAACATAACGTTATACGGAAATGTTAATTAGTTACTTACTTTCAAAGGGAGTGAGGGACCATTGTAGTGGATGGTGGGAATGGCCCACTCAGTGAGGGAGTAGAAGCTCCCAAATCCCATTTTAACAGCAATTGCATTCATGAATAAATAATTCTCGAAATGCAAATTACAGATCCTTGAGCTTGAGCAGATTGCAGCCTACTTCATGTGGCCAAATTCTAGCCATTTTTTCCGTAGCCATGCGTTTGTGGGGAAACTAAATAGTGTGTGAGGACTCTCACCCAAACAAGTACTTTCGTCCCATTTTGTTCACAGTTCGCACTCGCACTGACAGTTGCTAACTTGCTACTGTGAGCAACCTAAATTACTCTAAGCTAGCTGTCACTCACATTGACGTTGAGGACAAGTTGAAAATCAGCAATGTAATTGGAGGAAAAACTTTTTTCCACTGTCTGCCAGTACAGGTACGCGCCACCAAAACTTCACACAACCGTTTACAGGAAGAAGTGAGGGAAATATTTAGCCGTGAAAATATCAACTTTAAATTAGAAAAAAATATGTTTTGGTCTACATCACGTCCTTGAAGTTATTAAACTATAGATAACCATTTCATCACTTAAGAGGTAAATGTTCATTGTGTGGGGCCTTTAAAATATGTGACTTTGTAAATTTTGTCCTCATATACAGAATATGAAAGGAACAGCACAGTAGCAAAAACACCCCAAGGCAAAATTTGTCTAATTGTTACCATTCTACACTCTTGCATTGCTACTATAATATTTTCAATGAAATTATATTACAACAACAACTATACCGTGATATACACCAATCAGCCACAACATTAAAACCACTGACAGGTGAAGTGAATAACATTGATTATCTCGTTATTTTGGTTCTGTACTTTAGAACTTTGAGTTTGGAAGGATACAATGACAATGAAGTTGAAGTGCAGACTGTCAGCTTTAATTTAAGGGTATTTTCATCTATATCGGATGAACCATTTAGAAATTATAGAACTTTTTGTACATAGTTTCCCCCATTTTTGGGCATCAAAAAATATTGGACAGTTTAACATAATGTAGAATAAAGTAATCATTTTAAATATTTGGTCGCATATCCTTTGCATGCCATGACTTCCTGATGTCTGTGACCCAACAACATCAAAACACTCTTGATATTTTATTTTCTGGTACTCTTAGCGTCTCTGCATTTGAATGGATTTGTTTTCTATGGGAATCCATCCATATCTACTGCATATCTGGCAGCAGAGTGATGGTTTAAGGCTTGTTTGATATGTCAGACCCTTGATGACAGAGCAATTTAGACAACCATGTGTTCCATACTGTTCCAGTGTAATTTACAGCTAAATCTAGTCCCACCCCCCAATTCCCATAAAGATCTATTCAAATGCACAGAGGTTATAGTATCGCTTGTAGGAGTAGAGGAAAATAAGATATCAAGAGTCTTTTGATATTGTTGGGTCACAGAAAACAGGGAGTCATGGCATGCAAAGGATATTGTCATTGTATCCTTTCAAACTCAAAGTGCTAGAGTACAGAACCAAAATAACGAGATAATCAATGTTATTCACTTCACCTGTCAGTGGTGTTAATGTTGTGGCTGATCGGTGTATATCGTTACTATCCAAAATTTATTTAATACCGTGATATATATCGTTACTATCCCACATTTAATGAATACCTTGATATGAATTTAACGCTATATCGCCCACCCCTACCTCCTATGCTAAGGGATGACAGTTACCTTGGCAAAGAAACGACAGAGGTTGGGCATGGATTCCTCCACCAGCAGGGTGATGGAGGCTTGCTGCATGACTGCATTTGCCAAGGCCTTATCATAAACCCTGTAGGGCAGAAACACACACACACTGAGACCGATACTCCTATACAAGTATGGACACACACACACACACATACACACACTGAGACAGATAATCCTATACAAGCATGGACACACACATCAAATATACACACATACACTGAGAAACATACACACACGTATTCAAGCATGGACACACACACACACACACACACACACACACACACACACACACACTAATGCTAGTGCACCCTCAAATGCACATTGAGACATCTAAAATAAAAACACATAAGCTCTCACACATGCATACCTAGAAAAAAAAACACACCAAGACGTGCACACGCAAATGTGCACACCGTCATGCTCACAGAACCTGAAACAAACACACGCTTCACACACGTCACCCGACACCACACACGCACACAGGTGCTCGTACGCGGAACTCCCCGACAAGAGAAGAGCACAGGCCGACACACTCTTGGTGCGCACCTCTGGAAGGTGTCGGACAGGAGGGCGATCATCAGGTTGACGCACAGGAGGGCCGACAGCGCCAGAAAGGTGCCACAGAGCAGGTAGGCCATGGTGCGATCCACCTTCACCATTTTGTCAAACTCGTATTCATCTACCAGCGTGAGGCGGTAGAGGCTGTACATAAGCTTGGGGATGGTCTCCATGCTCGGCACCTCTGGATTATCTGGAACAGGGCACAACCGCCATTTTGAGACCACAATACAGCTGAGCATCCACACACCACTCCCTGCTTCTGCTGTTTCCAAAAAAAACAATAAACATGATCGCAGTTTATCTGCACACATCTGCTGAGAGTCTGTTCAGACTTCTTCAACAGTCAGATCCCTGAATAAAGTGCGCTGCTGTACTTTTCATAATCACCATTCTTGAAACTCCTGAAAATTTGGTTAAGCCCAAATCTTGAAATTCATCTGTGTGTGTTTCCGGTCTAGCTGTGCTTTTCTTCTGGAGGATACCCCATAATTTTACAGGTATTCAGCTTGGGGTCAGGGAGCAAACTTTTTTAAATTCCTGTATTGCTTATCTGTACTTCATCACCTGTAGTTGCTATTGTCCTGCATTTGTATCACATACTTGTAATATACTGACAATATTATTTCAAGTTCTTATCTTAAAGGTTAATTCCACCCAAAAACAACATTAACCTTATTGAACAGATCAAGGCGCAACTAATTAAGTCTTTCTTTGTGGCTGGCCTGAAAATTCAGTAGAGGTATACGTCATTTTGATGTATACCTCTACCACTTCCTCGTTTTTGAAAGACTACAGTGTTTTCAAGTGGCCATGTAAATTACATAGCAAGTAGGCGGAGCCAGCGAGGGGACACATTGTAGATCAAGCTATCATTACTATTTTATTATAATGTCAGAAAATTACATTGATAGGCTACGTTATTTCCTAAAGATATTTCAGCAAACTAAACCAAACAGGACTTGAGTGCTGTCGGTTAGAGTGGAGCTTCCCTGATTCCCTGTAGCCTACATCTTCCCCTGCCTTAGTGAATCACCCGGTAAGAAACCAGAAGCAATGTATTTTTTCTGGGCTAGTGCGTTAGCTGTTGTTAGCTACGGGTTTATTGGCATAAAACAAATTGGTTTTTAAATATGTTTGCCATGGAGGCTATAGTAGCTAACCTTGCATTCGTTAATGGAAGGAGGTTGGATATCGGGGTGAAAAATGCGTCATTTCCATGTTTTTATCGACATCAGTGCGTTTGAGTTGCACTGGGAAAGTTTTGGCTTCTCTAGCAAACATAGCTAAAACGGCTAAAAAGTAGCCTACAGCAATGACGTTTTAACTTTTAATTGTATATGTTTAATATTCTGTATCGGCATGTTGGTCGATACAAAAGCATTTCATACTGAAAAATGGGATGTCGGGGTTGATTTTCCGACATGGAACCGGGGTGCCTAGCCTAGCTGTGTTACAGACTTCTGGTTAGGCTGGCTCATGTTTTCACGATACCAAACGTAGATAAATAAAGGGCCGTGTTTCCCCCATTTTTCTGGAGACTGAGCTAATGATGGTGGTATTTTCTCAGTATAACTGTTACATTAGTGGCTAACATGCCAGCGAGTTATGTGGTCTCTCTCGTCTCTAAGAAACGCTGCAGAGACAGGCAAGCACTACACTAGCAATAAAATGCCCAGCCCCTTGGCCTCCGCTTCTGTAACATCATTCAGTGGGCGTGGCAACCTGCTGTCTGAACTGTAAGCTTCTTGGCTGTTGTAGTTCATTCTAAGGCAAGTACCTGGTACATGCGCAGTAGTTTGGGGCTATATCTCTGCTCTCACTACAGGTAGAAAGTTGGCTGAGAGCTCATTTTAATCAGGAGGAGAGCTACTTTTCTACAAACCAAACATCATTTTTGGGTGGAATTACCCTTTAACTGCTGTTAAATTTTATATGCCGATTGTATTTTGTAATTATACATTTCTACTTTTTGACAATTGTAACATTGTTTTTTTTATTAGAGCTTTGTTCTTTTATTTTGAGAGTGCTTTAAATATAATGTATGAAAAAGTAATAATAATATTATTATTGCTATTATTACAACAGAATGGGACACATTTCCCTTTGGAAGGAAAATAAAGGGACATGGGAATTTTGTAACAGCATGCTACGATGTAAAGTTGACATTTTCTCAGTGGAACGAAAGCCTTAACTACACACAATCTGCACAGCTTTGAAGAAGAGTTCTAATTCATGATTCTCCTCACCTCCAAAAATGATCCAAAAAGCACAGGCATACGGGATGAAGATCTCTATGTAGAGGAAGGAAAACCGCAAAACATCCCCAATAATCTTCCCCAGCATTACGATAAAAGGGCCCATTATCCTAAATGCACAACACAACACATCACACAGTTACCAGGCAACATGGATACAGACACTTTATGCCAGCATTAGCATAGATAAGACTGTGGGACAGTACCTAAAGCCTCGGACGTGCTTCATAAGTCGCAACCAGAGGAAGATCAAGGTCACGGCAAAGAGACGTAGCCTGTACACCCGGAGTACGCTTTTGTAGATGAAGATATCCGTGACGTGGATCCCAAAAACCACCATCAATAGCATGTACACCAACCAATCAAACACATTCCTGTAAAGACATCAGCCAATAAGACAGGTCCACAGTAATCAATCAGAAAACAATGCTCGCACTTGGGAATACAACATTACGTCTTTATAAAGTCTGTCATAACCACAGCATGATATAAGGCTTTAACTTCTTGTAATATGCTGCAATACGGCACATGGTTGTTTTTGAAAGATGTTACATTTTGTATTGCTTCACTGATGGACCTAGGGAGCTGAAATCTGAATTTGCAAATCCTGAAAGTGTGGACAACTGGTCATTGATTGAACCAAAATCATTTTTGAGAAAAAAAGAGCTTGAACAAAGACCAATTGGTAACAAGCCAAACCTGTGTTGTCTTACAGTCTTTTACAGCAGACATTTATGTAACTTAAAACCATGTTTTCAATAACCTTCAGTAATTAAGAATTAAGAATGAATTCAGTAATTAACCATTAAGAATGGTTGGAATGAAAACCAGCATGCACACAAGTTATAAAGAATCCAGGGTTTGCAACCCCTGCCGTGTATCAAGAAGTATGTTGAGCACAAAGTTTCTTTTCTTTTTACATGATAAAATATCTGTAAGAATATTTACCAGAGATTATGGAAGTATGACGGCTTCATGTTTCTAATTTCTTCAAGTTGTTTATCTAAGTACAATTGCTCCTTCAAAAGAGAATGAATAAATATTCTCATTCAATCACAGCATTGGACACTCCTGCACAACAGAAAGACTGGGAAATTATTTTTTAATTGTAAAAATTATACAAATCATTTATTTCAACCATTAGTACATGAACTAGAAGATCAATGGAGAATGTCAGCCTCTCATTTATTCATTTAGTGGAGAAAAATAATTTTGTATCTTAAATCCATTCTGTGATAAGTATGGGGTAACAACGTAGGCGGCATGAGGTAAAAAAAGTATGGAATTTTGTCATAATACCCAGAAGCACCTGTGTGGAAAATGAAATACAGAGGAAGGGTATTGAGCATGTTGACCAGTAGGGGGCACTGTGTACCTTGGGCCACAGGGGGTGTGCATGGCTCAGATCGTCGTTTATTCTCTTCTCACACAAGTGTTTCCAGTGCCGCAGCTTTCTGCGGGATCGCGACACCTCTGCCACCTCCTGATACAGCTGCACCACCGTGAACCCCACTGCCAAAAACACTACCAACACAAGTCCTAGAGGGAGGGAGGGAGGGAGAGAGAGACCTTTGAAACTCTTTTATTTTAGCCTCTCTCATTTAGCGTCAAAGGCCTGCTAAAATATATACTTACACAATGAGAGCATTAACTATTTACAGACAAAAAAGAAAGAAAATGTCTCAATACTCTGGAGCCAGAAAACAACATAACTCACAAAAACAAATAACAGAAACCAAAATAAATAAATAAATAAAACATTTCCCATCTCTTTCCAAACCTAACCCCTTAAACAATGATATGATAACCCCTTGAAACTCAAGACAGAGAGAGAGACAGAGAGAAGCTGAGTTCATGCCTCCCACACAACGGCAGCCCACCTATGCAGAGGTGGTACATGGTAACAGTCACCCAGACTATTCAGACATGGGAGCGGTCCGGCAACTAATATGCAGGATCATTAGATGAGCACATAAACACATGCACGCACGCGTATACACACACGCAACATGCACACACACATACACACACAAGCACGCACACACAAAGGATGAGTTTAACATATCACGAGTTTCATATGAGTACCAATATGGATGAGATATATATTCCCTTTCATATCCCAATTAGAATAGGCCTCAGAAGTCGTGTCATTTCCTCCAGATTTGTTAGCATTTTTGAGATCAAGAAAATAGACGGACTACGGGAGAAATGAATGGGGTTTCCCTAACTCCTTCAAAATAATATATGACATTTGGACTTGTTTGTTTGTATATGAAAAAAAAAGTTTTTCAGTCATTTTTTATAATCTAAAAAAATTTGGTGTAATTTTAAAAAGCAAATTGCTAGCAGCTAAGTGGTTAATACACTCGTAGTGACCCCTGACCCGCTGCACAATTTCAACATCACACACAGGACTGTAGCTATTAATTCAAGCATTTCAAGCTACCATTCACATGTAAATCGTTTGCTGTTACAAGTGTAATTAATTATACATTTTTCTATTTTGTATATAACGATGGATTAAATTGATACGGTATGTTAGGCCCACTGTCATCCTAAATGAGCAAAAACAATAAAAACTCATTCAATTTGCGCAGTAAGCCGAACTGCTCCGGATGTCATATTCATTGCAACTTTCTGCTATAACGTAACCTAACTTGGAAAACGTAGGCTACGACATAAAAAGCAGTCTGTAAACATTACCGGTATGGTGTCATTTTCTTTCTGTTAGCTAGCAGTTGTAATGTCTACCGTTAGCAGATCAAGCGTTTCAAAGCTAGCCAATAATGGTAAGAGTCAGTTAACAATCTTTCTAATGACAGCCTACATGAAGAAGGAGTTTAGCAGAAACATTGGCAGAATCCGCTTTGTTTGAATTCGTACAGGCTACGTGCTAGAAGTGTCATTTTCAGACTGTTTTAGCTGCCTCATAGAAGTGAATGGAGAGCGACAAATACCCTATTCTGGATTATCACCCCAGGGGAGCACAGAGCAACTAATGAACATATTCCACCATCATTTAGACTATCATGGCCAGGAAACTACACAACCCAAAGTTCTACCAAAGTTCAGTTGTGCTTTAAAAATAATTGGACAACCAAAGAACACCCAATCAGAGCCCTGCAAACCTGTTCAAAATAAACCCAACATATACAAATGGGCTCCAAATTGCGTGGCTGAATTTAAAGCACAACCGAACTTTGGTAGAACTTTGGGTTGTGTAATTACCTGGCCATGATGAGTCCAAATAGTGGCGAAATATGTTCGTTAGTTGCTCTGTGCTCCCCTGGGGTGATAATTCATTATAATAGGGTATTTGTCGTTCTCCATTCATTTCTATGGGGCAGCTAAAATGGTCTCAAAATTACACTTCTAGCACGTATATGACCGCGAAAGAAGTGGATTCTGTCAATACAAACAATAACCAGTCCTCATACTGTCATACACCTCATACATTTCTTCCCTTGTGGTCGTTTCTCTCGGTAGCCATGCGAGGGCGCCGCCCTTTTAGTGGATGTTTGCTTCGCCCCGTCTTTATCGCGGAGCTTCTCTCAGCATCCACACCTGTGCGTGGTTACCTCGGAGCTATTTAAGCCCACGTTTCCTTCGTTCGGGGCTTCTGTATTATTTTGCACTGTTTTGTATACTGTTTGGGTATTCAGTGTTTGTTGGGTGTGTGTTTTATTTTTACCATTTGTGCTACTCGCCTGTTCTTACGTTCTCTTCACTGAGGCAGGGCATTTATTTTTTCCTAGCTCTTCTTTAGTCACTTAGCTCGTAGAAGTATGGGACAGCAGTTCTGTGTGCTATTCGCCTTCTGATGGTTTCTCCGTACTGAGAGAACGGGCGTTCATGCTTCTACTTAGTTACTTAGCTCGTAGAAGTATAGCGCAGCAGTTCTTTGTTCCATTCGCCTTGTTTGGTTTTTTCTTACTGAGAAACCTGGCGTTCGTGCTTCTACTCATTTGCCTGTGACAGTGAGCCGGTTAGTAGCTTCGGTACGTTAGTTCCCTGTTTTGTCTCTCCTTCTCGTGGACTACGTTTCCCCCTTATTGAGAGTCAGGGCGTTATTCCGTTTTTTTTTTTTGTGTTGCGTGTTGCACTGGTGCCGGTAGAGCTAAGGACTCGGAGACTTATTTATTTCCGCCTTGTAGCGAGCAGTTCTCACTCCGTTTAGAGCGAGGGAGTTATTTTCGTGTATTCTCCTCCCTTTTACCCACTCTAATTTCTGTCCTTTTGTTATTTTACCGCCTAGGCATTCGTTTTGTCACGCTTCCTTTTTCTCCCTTAAAGGAGCACAGTCAGGCATATGCATGTTTTCTGCATTCTAATCTACTATTTAATGTTTAATATTTTCCAAAAAATCATAAAGATTGGATTTGTGGTTTTTGAGATATGGGCCCTCAAGAACAGCTCCATCTCCAGAGCAGCTCCAGCCTTATTTACCACATTTCCCATATCTTCCTGCGCACGCTTAGGTTTGGTGTACATGAATATGTAATAGGGGGCGTACACGCCACTGCTGCGAGCACGGTGACGAGCTAACTGTTCAAGTCAAGATACCGCAGAAAATTCTTGCGTGTCTGCCCAAAATGCCATCGTGCACCGTACGTGGGTGCGATATTAAGTCAGGATACCGTTTGCCCAAAAATGAGACAAGGTGCATCCAGTGGCAGGCAGCAATTAACAACCCGATCTATCTGTTAAATTTGTCAAAAAAAGATCACGACAAAGTTTGTGTTTGTTCGAAACACTTCAAGCCAGAGGACTTCCAATGCGACTATAGTGCCGAATTACTGGGAACTAAATCAAAGAATTTGCTTGTCCAGAAATCCAACATATTGACCATCGGGAGCAGGGTATCTTTGACGTACTGCAGAGACTACACACGATAGCAGCACAACTCTTACCCCAGTCGTTCGCCATGGAGTACCCATTCCAATAGCCAACGATAAGCAGTCAGTCTGAATTGCCTAACGTTAAATAAAGGGGTGACAGAAAAAACTGGTTATAGTAATGTAATATCTGTTGTTGCACAGAGGATGCTAAATGAGCTGCTAGATAGCCATCTAGGTATAGCCAACAAGCGACTGATTCCGACAGTAGCCTAACTGACGTTACATGGAATGTCCGAATCTTGGTGTCATGCTGGCAAGCACGGCATATCGACTTTAACATAAGTTTAGCAAACGTTAGCTAAATTACAAGATTTTGATACAGCTTGTTAGCTACTCACTCGTCGCTTAATTGCCCCCCTGGACCCCTTGGTTGTGGATACTTCTTCCAATTAATCCTCCTATTGCTGCATAAGAAGTTGGTAAGTACTGCAGGATGTAGCAAGGGTTCGAAGTTATTATTGGCAGTGATGCAAACTCCGTGTTCAGTTTCTGCCAACAGCCGTTGCCTCGATCCCATTCGCAGCAGCAAAGGCTCTCCATCTTGGTAGGCATGGGTTCACAGTTCCCACACTGGCACCAATTTATGTTCCCACTTCTCTGCTCTCTGTTAGCTTCGGCTGCCTCGTCCTCCGCTCTCTGTCTCTCTCGCTCATGCAATTCTTCCTCTGTAAATTCCGGTTGAAAACTGTAAGGTTGTATTTCTTCGTCAAAATCCAAAAGCTTGTCCTCTAACTCGGCGAACTCAGAGCTGTCCGCCATATCTCTCAGGCTATCGTCGTCGGCCAAGATAGGCCAAGTGATATTTGTACGCTAACGTTACCGTATTTTCGTGGGAGTGTCATGTGATCGCCTGGATGGGTGCCCGACCATAAACCAGTCTCTGCGTTCAAGGGTGGAGTTTGAGCGCCCGTTACCTTCTGGGAAACACTGGCTGGAGATTCAAGCCAAACACGTCCAGTGACGTCACTGGACGTGTTTGCCCTTTGAAGTTTTGCCGCCGTATTTCCCATAAATAGGAAACGGCTGCACTGACGGTGATTTTAAAAAGGCCTACACACAGAATTTAAGCATTTAATCCAAATATTCTCAACTGAAACAAGTGTGACTGTGCTCCTTTAATTACGGGGTTTCCCATCTTAGTGGCTCTTTCCAAGAGCTTTTAGAATCCCCTTGCTGTGTTTGGTCCCTCGAACCTCACACGTCACGTCCCCATTACACGTACGTATTTTATTTTTTAATTCAATGACCCTTTTCTTGCTTTTTCGTATTTTATTTGGAATGTAGATCCGGTAGGTAGGCAACGTTCACAGAAGCAAACGTTCCTAGTACTAGTCTAGTCAAGCTGGAAAGTCTGCACACCCCTTTCACCTTCTCCACGTTTTATTACGTTTTATAGACTTATACTACAATAGAGTTCATTTTTTGCCTCAAACATCTACACACAATAGCCAATAATGACAAAGTGAAAACAGGTTTTTAGAAAATATGCAATTTTATTTTACTGACAAAAATAGGTTATTTAGGGGTTACATATCTGTACACACCCTTAGCCTAATACTTGGTTGCTGCACCTTTGGCAGCGATTACAGCTTCAAGGCGTCTTGGGAAAGAAGCTACGAGCTTGGCACACTTGTTTCTGGACATTTTTGCTCATTCCTCTTGGCATATCCTTGCAAGCTCCGTCAGGTTGGATGGGGAGCGTCGGTACACAGCCATTTTCAGCTCTTTCCACAGATGTTCAATTGGATTCAGGTCTGGGCTCTGGCTGGGCCACTCAAGGACATGCACAGACTTTCTCCGAAGTCACTCCTTTGTTCTCTTGGCTGTGTGCTTCGGATCGTTGTCATGTTGGAAGGTAAACCTTCGCCCCAGTCTGAGGTCCAGAGCTTTCTGGAGCAGGTTTTCTTCAAGGATCTTGGTGTACTTAGCTGCATTCATCTTTCCCTCTATCAGGACTAGTCGCCCCGTTCCCGCTGCTGAAAAACATCCCCACATCATGATGCTGCCACCGCCATGCTTCACTGTAGGGATGGTATTAGCCAGGTGATGTGCGGTGCCTGGTTTCCTCCAGACGTGAGGCTTGGTATTCAGGCCAAAAAGTTCAATTTTGGTTTCATCAGACCAGAGAATCTTGATTCTCCAAGCGGGCTGTGATCTGCCTTTTACTAAGGAGGGGCTTCCGTCTGGCCACTCTACCATAAAGGCCTGATTGGTGGAGTGCTGCCTGGATGGTTGATCTTCTGAAAGGTTCTCCCATCTCCACAAGGGTACGCTGGAGCTGTGTCAGAGTGACCCTCGGGTTCCTGCTCACCTCCCTGGCCAAGGCCCGTCTTCCCCGATTGCTCAGTTTGGCTGGGCGGCCAGGTCTAGGAAGATTCTTGGTGGTTCCAAACTTCTTCCATTTACGAATGATGGTGGCCACTGTGCTCTTTGGGACCTGTAAAGCTGCAGAGATTTTTCCGTACCCTTCTCCAGATCTATGCCTTGACACAATCCTGTTTCTGAGGTCTGCAGATAATTCCTTTGACCCCATGGCTTGGAGTTTGCTCTGACATGCACTGTCAACTGTGGGACATTATATAGGCAGGTGTTGGCAATCCCCAATCATGTCCAATCAATTGAATTTATCACAGGTGGACTCCAATTAAGTTGTAGAAACATCTCAAGCAGTATCAGTGGAAACAAAATGCACCTCAGCTCACTTTTCGGTGTCATATCAAAGGGTGTGCACACTTGTGTACATATGATATTTTACATTTTGATTTTTAATAGATCAGCACAAATGTCTAAAAACCTGTTTTTACTTTGTCATTATGGGCTATTTTGTGTAGAATTGTGAGACAAAAAATGAACTCAATCTATTGTAGAATATGTCTGTAACGTAATAAAACGTGGAGAAGGTGAAAGGGGTGTGCAGACTTTCCGGCTTGGCTGTATATCTATGGTCCGACCTGCCGACATTTTGGTAGTCTTTTCTGGTAGCTTGCTAACAACATTGAAGAAAATAGTACTTTATAAATAATTTTAATTACTCAAAAAAAATACGTACAAGGACTGGTTATTTTTTGTAGTGACAGAATCCGCTTCTTTCCCGGTCATATAAGTGCTAGAAGTGTCATTTTGAGAAGTTTTAGCTGCTTCATAGAAGTGAATGGAGAGCGACAAATACCCTATTCTGGATTATCACCCCAGGGAAGCACAGAGCAACTAACGAACATATTTTGCCACTATTTGGACTCATATCATGGCCAGGTAACTACACAACCCAAAGTTCTACCAAAGTTCATTTGTGCTTTAAAAATGCAGTCAGTTCTACAGAGATCACTGACATTATTAACAAATTTCTTCAAATACCATTCCAACCTAATTCAGATGATGTAAACCTGGTAGTTAAACAAATGAATGAAATATTTAATAAATCAGCTATCAAAGCTATCCTGAACAAAATCAACCACAAGTGGAATCGAAGACCTCAAAAAGAAAAATGGTTAGATGAAGAGTGCAGAAAAGAATAATCTATGACAATTATCTAACCAAAAACATCATCAACCACAAAAAACTGAATTACAACAAAAATACTGATATTGCGAACATGCTTCTGCAAAAATGTCAAAAGAATCAGAGCATAAGACAGTAAAGAGTAGTCAAACAAAACTAAACATTAATGTTGCATCCCCGCCGTCCACAACTGTTGGAGTTTGGGTAAAGGCAATCAAAATGCGCCCCAAATTTATTTAGGATAGGCTATGAATGACATCTTCAGTCTTCACAACAG
This sequence comes from Synaphobranchus kaupii, assembly GCA_029718625.1. Classification (NCBI taxonomy): domain Eukaryota; kingdom Metazoa; phylum Chordata; class Actinopteri; order Anguilliformes; family Synaphobranchidae; genus Synaphobranchus; species Synaphobranchus kaupii. Next base: position 39,504,550 of record CM056380.1, read on the forward strand.
CATGGCGTGCAAATAATGTACCAGTAACGTTAGCTAGAGGCAAAATCATTTTGGTGAATGTGGAGGAATGTGAAGATGACGAAGTAGCCTAGGATGGTCAGTGCTTTCCTGATTTTTAGTTCAATATGGGATAGACGTTACTTTGGGATAGAATTAGCCTATAGATGGTAGAAGGATAGAAGTGCGCTGCTGTGCTGACTGAACGCGTATCGCTACGTTATAGTTGCTATTGCTACTCGGCGGCCGTGTAGCTGTCCTGTATACTCGTAGTTTCTGCTAATTGAACAAATAAATGGTTGTATCTTGCATATTTTGACTTTTAACGTTAGGTAAGTGATTATATAGCCTACAGTGTGTAAATTCCTCTCCTCTTACTTGACCAATCTTCATCCCAGGCTGGGATGCTATAATTCCCCCCTCTGATACTTGTCTTTCATTCTGAATGTGTGCTATAGTAAATCCAAAACAACAAATAAGTTTATACATTTCCGAGTGTCACAATTAAATTCTAGACTATGATTTAGTTCAGAAGTTATGTTCGCCATCTGCACTGCTCTTATCAGGTGTAGCCTAACGGTACCATTTAGGCGTTTTTATTAATTAATCATACCCAGCTAACAAAATTAGGTACCCGGGACGTCCCATGAATGTCTCGAAATGTCATCAGGATGCTGCCTTGACATCTTTTTGTAGGGTTTTCTAAACGTTACGTGGACGTCACAGAGAACGTTCCCGGGACGTTCTAGTAACGTCCCCAAGACATTAATTACATGACGTTATATTGTAACCAGTAACAGACATTGCAGGAACGTCACCGAATGTCCCATGAATGTTATGAGCACGTCATATCATAGCCGGATAGGACGCTGCTTGAACGTCCCAGAAAAATTCAAATTAAATGTCATATTGTAACCAAACAGTGACCTTCCTAGGACTTTAATAACGTCCTAGTAATGTTTTTAGGACATCCATAGGAAACGTAACATCATAACTGAGGGGACTAAAATGGTACGTCCCTGGGACGTCCACTGTTTGCTGGGTAGGCGTCATTTCCACGGGGGACGCGTCCCCCACAATATCTGAGAGCCTTGCATATGCAGAAAAGCGCCTGTATATAGCCCATGTACGAGGATGTATATGGCAACAATGTCGCTCCATTTAGTTACATTATTGAGGTTCCGGAAGCAAAAACTCCATTCACTGTTTACATTGCTGTGTCCGAATAGTCTGCATCCTGTGTAACAGCATAGGACTACTGTATATTTACACACTCAGAAAAAAAGGTACAAAAAGTACCTAAAAAAGTACAAAAGCTTGTCGCTGGGGTGGTACCCTATAGCTACATAAAATTGTACCCCTAGCCAACAATACATAATTAATTTGTACCTTTTTTTCTTGAAAAGGTACTTATTAATTCAATTCAATTCAATTTTATTTGTATAGCGCTTTTTACAGAGAACTGTCACAAAGATGCTGCACAGGGAAACAGAAGGAAAATTGAGCAAAAAACCAGGCCTTAGCCCCCCAACCAGCAAAATGAGGTAAAAAACTCCCCGGTAGCACTGAACAGTGGCGAGAAAAAACGCCCCAGTGGGAAGAAATCTCGGAAGGAACCTGGACTGAATGGTAATAGTCAATTCAATAATCAGTTCAATCATCAGTTCAAAGGGGGCGGGGTGATGCATCTGGGACTCCGGTTGCGTGAAGTCGGGAGGATAAACCAAAGGAGGGACAAGTCCGAAGCAGTCTGCAAACTCAGGGTGAGGGGCATAACTGGAGCAGTCTGCAAACTCGGGGTGAGAGGGGGACGGGCCGGAGTAATCTGCAGCTCAGGGTGAGAGAGGAAAAGATAAGGTTAGCCCCCCCGACATCCTTAACTATAGGATTGACTAAAGAGGTACGTTTTTATCCTACACTTAAAGACAGAAAGTGTGTCTGAATTATTAGTACCCAAATAGAACATTATTGTACTTTCAGGGTACATTTGGTAAATTTGTACCTTAAGGAACAAAAAAGTACCTCCAGTCGTGTAGGCTACTGCATACTGTTTAGTGACGCAGTATGTGAAAAAATATCCTCCATAGGCTACTATTATAAGCGAAAACTCGGAAATAAGTTTATTATTTGGGGATTTAAAGCACACTACATTTAGAGAACATTTCGCCTGCTTAACATTCTCATCCAGTGTAGGCTACTCAACTATCATAACGTTACTCAATAGTAGCCTATAGAAGGGTGTGGAAGCGGACACAACCTAACCTTCATGCACACTCGTCTTTACCTGAATCACATTGATTTGCGAGGCATTTCTGAGAATCGTAGCCTATGCTAAAATTAGGTTAATAAAGTGCCAGAAACTTTATTTAGGTCTACAGCATTTAGATGCAGCTTTTCTGAATTTGGCTATGGTATAATTTAAGAACAAACAATACGAGGAGTGAGCTTTGGTAGCTCAGCTACCTCTTTACAATAATGCATAATGGAAGTAGCTTAATAGGCTACCCTTTTCGTTTTCTCATATCCCCTATCAATTCACACAATGTAGCCTAAGCTATATATAATTGTATAATTGATTAGGTAACGTCATAATTCATAATGTAGGCCTACAAGATAGTAGCAAGCCTTTCTTTGCCAATTAACCTAAACTAGGCCTACGAATTTACAGAACAGTAGTCTCGCGAAGGTCAGACTTTGTGATGAACACAAAGTCTGGTCCATAGACTTGCTTAACCTGGTAAAGAGCCGCCCACTTTGACAAGATGGCGCATTTGATTGACATGCAAGATAACCAACCACAGCCCGTCTCTGTTCCGTGACGTATTGAGGCGCTACAGAGGGCGGTCGATTCAGAAACAGCGCTACAAGAAAAACAGACCCGCATGAAACAAATGTGATGTACTAAAATGGCACGGTGATCTCCATTAAAACAGTCTATCACATCGAAGAAAATCATCCAAGATGTCTGTATACTTTGTAGTCAGAATTTCCACCCGTCGAAAAGCAATAAATATAGAATATTTGAAGGACATAATTCTTCCGTCAAAAAGCAATTTACTCTTGTACTGTAATATGGACTGGGTAATCACATTTAGAATCAACAACAGTATACATTTTAAAGTATTGTAGCGATGTAAATATTTGCCAATTCAATACGTTGTATTCACTGTTATGTTGTTGGCATTGACTTAAAAGACCGGAGAATGTAGCATAAAAGTTAGCACCTAGATCAGCAACGTTAGTTATTACTGGGTTGTTGCCATGGCGAGTAAACAATCAAAGCTAAACCTTGATAAAGGCGACGTAAACACTCAAACTAAACCTGAGAACACGGAGCAATAGCTAGCTAAAGACAGCGTTCCTGGAAAGACACAGAACCTGACCTGACCGGGACTTTTTCCATCTTTGTAAACTTTATTGTAAACTAATATTAAAACCAAATGTTCACACTAGCTAGCCTACATGCAGAGCACAGAACCAGTCATTTAATCCGTTTGCCCTGTAATTAACTATTTAGGCTAACGAGTAACGTTAGCTGGCTAGCTGACTAAAATATTCTAACATATTCGAGACTGTTCTTACCATTGCACTACGGTGTGCACTTCATCAACTGCCATTCTGATGAGGCATTCCAGATAAACTTCTGTTTGTAGCACGTCTCTCCATTTCTTGGTGCCCACAAGTAATTTGGGTGATCCAAACACTATGTTGAATCGCCCTGCTGCGATTTCCACATCGATGGCCTCACTCTTCCCAACACATGCCACAGGTACTTAACCTGATCTTCCATTATCGATGTAAGGGGACAGATGACTAACAAAATAGGTTGAGTTGGGAAGCCTCGTATGTGTTTGCAGAGGCAGCCATGCTTGAAATATAAGGCTTTTCCCGTATCCTGTCGGCAAACATGCGAGTATATCTCATTTTTTAATTATCTGCCTCAAAACAAACTCTTGAATATCTTTCAGAGATGGAATGTTGTGAACTTCCAAAACTTTCTTCAATCCAGCATTAAGCTCTTGGTCCGAAACACTTATTGTTCTTGATGGATTTGCAGCATTAACTAGCTACCAATTAGTTAGAAGAACTTAGCACAACTTGTTTCCCGGCGGACTGATAAAACCCAATGCACCGTGTTGTACCGGAAATACGTACACACTACTGTGATTGACAGTGCTACTAGCCAATGAGTGCTAACTGTGAGTTTTCCCACAGTTCTGTCCAGCTTATGCAAGCCTATGCATCAGACGCTGCATATGATGTGCGTCAAAGCGGCTGAGGCTGAGACTAACAGAACAGTAACACTAATCGGTTACGTGGATGTGTTCAGTCAGCAGCGCACATCTATCTCAAAACCACGAAAAAAACAGAACAGAAAGTGACGCCCTTGTTAATAATGTCCTAATTAAGTTATCACATGTAGCCTACGCCAGAATAAAAGATAGTAGCCCAAGGGAAGGAATCTGTAGTAGCCTAGTCTTTTAATAAGATCTCTACATATATCTAGCCAACAAGCAAATAGTCTAGCTTCGGGACAACAACGTCAACCTAGCCTTAGCTCTAGACTGAGAATACTAAAATGGTAGCCTATTAATCCACTTCCTTCATGAACTGTTTTAAAGGAGAATATGTAGCACAAGCTTATTCACTTCTCGTATTGCTTTCAAACTTGTTTGTTGTTCAATTCTGCCATAGCTACATTGAGGAAAGCTACATCTAAATGGTGTAGACCTAAGTAAAGTGCATGGTAATTGATTCCTGTACGTTAGGCTTTATGGGCTAATTTGAACATTGGGTACGATTCTCACAAATGCCTCGAAAAATCAACATGATGTCCCGCATATTCCGGTAAAAGACTTTGCATGCAGATGTTGTATAACCTACGTGTACATGTGTGGGGATGCCTCCTCTGTTTTCTTCACAATTTGCACACGGTTTTGTATATATAGCCTATATATATAATATGAATGAAAAAAATTTTTTTGGCCCCCGCACTTTTTAAATGATTCCGGTGCGCCTGCCAGCAGGTAATATGCTTATGACAAGTGAAGACCTGACTTGGAGCTACGACCGTTTCCACAGTGAAATGGAGTCACGTTGAAATTTTATAAATCACAACTTTTGATTTTCTGCATATGCCAAAATAGGCCCCTGGAATAGGGGGCTTATATCCACAATATACAAGAGTGGAGACAAATTCAAACGTAATAACTACCGAGGCATCTCTGTGAGCAGTAATCTGGGGAAGGTTTTCCGCTGTATTCTCAACGCTGGAATACAGGCCTTCCTTATGGAACACAGTAAGAGTCAGATTGGCTTCCTACCAAATTACCGCATTTACACCCTTGGCACCCTAATTAATCAAACATGTTCATCAAAAAATAAAGGAAAACTATTTGCATGCTTTGTTGATTTTAAGAAAGCATTTGATTCTATTTGGCACAATGACTTAAATACTATAAAATCATCCAAAGTGGTGTTGGGGGTAAAGTGTATGACATAATTAAATCTATTTATTTGGAAAATAAGTGCGGTGTTAAACTTGGCAACAAAAGAACAGAATGCTTCACTCAAGGGTGAGGGGTGAGACAGGGCTGCAGTTTGAGTCCGACCCTGTTCAATATCTACATTAATGAGTTAGCGGTGTTACTGTAACAATCTGCAGCTCCCGGCCTCACCCTTAACAACACCAAAGTCAAATTCTTGCTCTACGCAGATGACCTGGTGCTGCTGTCTCCCACAGAACAGGGTCTACAGCAGCATCTGGATCTGCTAGAGAAATACTGTCAGAACTGGGCCCTGACAGTAAATTAAAAAAAGACAAAAATTATGATCTTTCAGAAGAAGGCCAGATGTTAGGAAAGTAGATACCTATTTACCCTAGGCAACACCGCCCTAGAATTATGATTACCTGGGACTGAAAATCAGTGCCTCAGGAAACTTTGGTCTGGCAGTGAATGCACTTAAAGAGAAAGCCAGAAGCGCTTCCTATGCAATAAAAAGAAAATTCTATAAAATAGACACCAATTAAATTCTGGTCCAAAATATTTGACAGTGTCATCCTGCCGATTGCAGTATATGGAAGTGAAGTATGGGGTCCACTCAGTCAGCAAGACTACACTAGATGGGACAAGCATCCAATGGAAGCCCTGCATGTAAAAGTTTGTTGAAATTTGCTAAATGTACAAAGGAAAACATGCAGGGCAGAATTACATACATACATTACAATTCAAAGCATTCCAAACCCAAGAGCTAAATCCCAAAAAGAGTCCCCTCAGTCAGCTGGTTCTGAAAATAACTAACCTTCTAACCATAAACACAGAAGAGTTACAGACCAGCACTGCTTACCAACCACAGATTAGAGTAAACCAAATCATCAAACAAAAACTCATATTTGGAACATTGGCACATAGAAACCAAACTGCAACAGAAATTAGAATGCTATCGGTCCCTAAAAAGAGAATACTAATTGGCTGACTATCTCTCCACTGTCAGAGATAGAAAGCAGAGACTGATCCTTACCAAGTACAGGCTCAGTGACCACAGTCTAGCCATTGAAAAAGGCAGACATAAAAAATCTTGATTACCAAAAGAGCAAAGAATTTTCCCTTACCCTGGGGAACACATAGGGGTGCAGCCGTCTTATCCCTTACCCTGGGGAACTCATAGGGGTGCAGCCGTCTTTTCCCTTACCCTGGGGAACACATAGGGGTGCAGTGGTCTTTTCGCTTACCCTGGGGAACTCATAGGGGTACTTCTCATCTCGGATCACAGACACAGAGATGGCGACTGCCGTCCACGAAACGATGAAAAGGAAGTTCAAGAGCAGAAGAATCCAGGCTCCGATTCTGCAAAGAGAGATATGAGCCCTCATCCTGCCCTACAGTACTCCCATAATCCTGGAGTATCACCAACGGCAACAAGACCCCGCAAAGCCAAGAGCTGGGGCCGGAGAATGGCCCAATCATTACATTACAGTCATTTAGCAGACGCTTTTATCCAAAGCGACATACAATAAGCGCATACAGGAAGGTCATCGAAGTAACTACAGAACAGATAAGACAAAGCACTTCCTTCACATAATGTAGCAGCTATCCCTAGTAATGAACATTGAATGTAGTTCACAGTAAGCTGTGGGTAAATCAGCTATACTATAATTCTATTCTAAATACTATTATAAACTACACTGCCCGGCCAAAAAAAAAGTCGCCATTGCACCCGTCATGCATAGTGCCCACTGTACAAGCCTCTGGAGGCAGTGTTATGATCTGGGGTTGCTTCAGTTGGTCAGGTCTAGGCTCAGCAACATTATGCAGCAATAAAATGAAGTCAGCAATGTACCTGAATGTACTGAATGACCAGGTTATCCCATCAATGGGCATATGCCAGGATGACAATGCCAAGATTCATCGGGCTCAAATTGTAAAAGAGTGGTTCGGGGAGCATGATGAATCATTTTCACACATGAATTAGCCACCAGATTCCTGACCTTAACCCCATTGAAAGTCTTTGGGATGTGCTGGAGAACACTTTACGGAGTGGTTCGACTCTCCCGTCGTCAATACAAGATCTCAGCCAAATACTTATGCTACTCTGGATGGAAATAAATGTTGTGACATTGCATAAGGTTGTCGAAACAATGCCACAACAAATGCGCGCCGTAATCAAAGCTAAAGGCGGTCCAACAAAATATTAGAGTGTGCGACTTTTTTTTTGGCCGGGCAGTGTATAACAGTTAGACAAAAAAACAGTGAACAAATACCATGAGAAAAGGTCCTAGTATGTCAGTATTAGTATGTCAGTCAAGGTAGAGTCTGAAGAAGTGTGTCTTCAGGCCAGGACAGAACGCAGGCAGTGTTGGAGTAGAACGTAGGGGAATGGGGAATCAGCCAGCTCATTCTGGAGAGACCATCTGTACTGATCCCCTCAAACAAGGACCTGTCTTAGATCAGGTTCTCCGTTTGACTGTGACTCCTGGAGACTGATCAGCACCGGACTGAGACTAATCAGCACCTGACAGAGACTGATAAGTAATAGACTGAGACTGATCAGAATCTGAGCCCTCAAAGCTTGAGTTACTGCAGCTGCAGGGTGTTGGGCGTGTGTGTGGGGCAGATGAGCATCATGGGTGATGTTGAGCATCATACAACGACGACCACAATGGAAATACAGTGAGTCATAATGACTTTACTGTGTCTAGTATCCTTGATAATTTCAATATGTGTGTATGGTTGTTGCCTAAGGGCTACCAACCCTATGTATAGTTGAAGTCGGAAGTTTACATACACTTAGGTTGAAGTCATTAAAACTCATTTTTAACCACTCCACAGATTTCATGTTAGCAAACTATAGTGTTGGCAAGACAGTTAGGACATCTACTTTGCGCATGACACAAGTAATTTTTCCAACAATTGTTTACAGACAGAATTTCACTTTTAATTCACTATATCACAATTCCTGTGGGTCAGAAGTTTACATACATGGCTTTAGAAACTTCTGATAGGCTAATTTACATTATTTGAGTCAATTGGAGGTGTACCTGTGGATGTATTTTAAGGCCTACCTTCAAACTCAGTGCCTCTTTGCTTGACATCATGGGAAAATCAAAAGAAATCAGCCAAGACCTCAGAAAGAAAATTGTGGACCTCCACAAGTCTGGTTCATCCTTGGGAGCAATTTCCAAACGCCTGAAGGTACCACGTTCGTCTGTACAAACAATAGTACGCAAGTATAAACACCATGGGACCACGCAGCCGTCATACCGCTCAGGAAGGAGACGCGTTCTGTCTCCTAGAGATGAATGTGCTTTGGTGTGAAAAGTGCAAATCAATCCCAGAACAACAGCAAAGGACCTTGTGAAGATGCTGGAGGAAACAGGTACAAAAGTATCTATATCCACAGTAAAACGAGTCCTATATCGACATAACCTGAACGGCTGCTCAGCAAGGAAGAAGCCACTACTCCAAAACCGCCATAAAAAAGCCAGACTACAGTTTGCAACTGCACATGGGGACTTACTTTTTGGAGAAATGTCCTCTGGTCTGATGAAACAAAAATTCAACTGTTGGCCATAATGACCATCGTTATGTTTGGAGGAAAAAGGGTGAGGCTTGCAAGCTGAAAAAAAATAAATAAAATAGATGGCTTCATGAGGAAGGAAATTTATGTGGATATATTGAAGCAACATCTCAAGACATCAGCCAGGAAGTTAAAGCTTAGTCGCAAATGGCTCTTTCAAATGGACAATGACCCAAAGGATACTTCCAAAGTTGTGGCAAAATGGCCTAAGGACAACAACGTGAAGGTATTGGAGTGGCCATCACAAAGTCCTGACCTCAATCCATTTGTGGGCAGAACTGAAAAAGCGTGTGTGAGCAAGGAGGCCTACAAACCTGACTTACGCCAGTTCTGTCAGGAGAAATGGGCCAAAATTCCAGCAACTTATTGTGAGAAGCTTGCGGAAGGCTACCCGAAACGTTTGACCCAAGTTAAATAATTTGAAGGCAATGCTACCAAATACTAACAGAGTGTATGTAAACTTCTGACCCACTGGAAATGTGATGAAAGAAATAAAAGCTGAAATAAATCATTCTCTCTACTATTATTCTGACATTTCACATTCTTAAAATAAAGTTGTGATCCTAACTGACCTAAGACAGGGAATGTTAACTAGGATTAAATGTCAGGAATTGTGGAAAAACTGAGTTTAAATGGATTTGGCTATGGTGTGTGTAAACTTTCGACTTCAATTGTACATTTTAACGTGATTTAAAATTGATCAATTGATCAATGAGTAGGTTTTTACCTGCCGTACAGGTCCCACTTGAGCTTGATCAGTGTCAGCACCACGGGGTGCATGATGAGGTCCAGTTTCTGCTGCCGCACGATAAGCTCCAGCTGCAGAGAGTCATCAACAGCCAATCATTCCTCAACCTAAGGGCCTATTGAATCATCTGCTGTCAATCATTAGTCTAAACGCATCATGTTTCAGCCATCAATCAGCAAACCGACTGCATCTCCTGTTATCATCTGTCGTTTATCAACCAAAATACATCACATATAAACTGTTGATCATTGTGCATTAATTATGCATTTATCATCCCCAATGTGCCAGCATCTGATGTACATTTTTAGTTACCCATCAATCACTGCTTGTCTCACAGTGTGTCATTATAAATTTCTTACCGGTGATGTGAGATCATTTGGATTCAACTCTATAATACAAACAAAAAAAACCGAATCAAACAAGAAAACATATTCATTGGTGTCACCCATGTACATTTTGAAGCACACCCCCTCCACAACTGGTGTCCTAATACACAGTGTAGCCAACACAGGCTCCAAACAAGGTCTGTGGGTTAGAAAGCACTCCAAGATCTCAATGTGGCATGTAAACCAATGATTCAGGTGATTCCACCTGAAAGACGCACAGTTAGTGCGTCTTTGTGGTTGTTTGTGGGTGTGTATGTACGCATACAGCGTCACATGGTGCTGTAATGGCGATATGTAGTCCAGCTGTCTTCGTGTTTGTTAATTTGAATGTATTTTGTTGTGGCGGGCTTTGGTCTTTTGTTTTTTTCAAGCGCTGTGTGTCTGTTGTGGGAGAAGCGGGCTGGAGATTGTTCAGGGCACTCCTGCTGCTCATTTTGATAATATTGATGAATCGTCTATTCAGGAAAATTTTCTTTGTGGTCGTCACCATGGAGACGCATTCGCAACATATGCTCGGGAATGTCCGTTGGATCTGCAGCCACAAAGTTTACCATCGTTCTTCACCGGAGTTGAAGATGTTGGGACTGATCTAGGACTGCGGGCAATCTTCAAGAGGCCACCAGGAAAGGGAAGGGAAGGAGAAGACAATGCAGGGGAGGAGTGAGGCGACGAGTGGGAAGGCTGACGCAGTTCGGTGCTCCGTGTTGACAGTGGACAGAGACCGCAACACTGCGTGTATGGAGTACAGTCGTGGAGACAGAGTTTGTGTGTTGGACTGCTTGATAACACTGGACATCTCGGGACAGCGGGGGCTATTTTTAATCATGACGTTTGGCTGTAGGCTCCACTTTAATTCACTTAATTAGTTTGATTAATGCAATGATTCTATTGAATGTCTTTATTTGATATGTTTGTTTGTGTGTTGTGGGTCTTGTGTTATTCTATTCTATTAGTTTGAGCAGGTCTATTAGAGTTAATCTTAATCTAGGGTGAGTGGCAACTGAGTGGCTCTCTGTTGCACAAAGAGAGTTATTTCTGGCCAAATGGACCTGGTACCTTGTGAGGAGGGGACCATGAGTGCGAAACATTCTTCACTCCCCACCTTTCCCCCACTCCTCTCCTGCACTCCTCTCCTAAAAGGAAGTATGAAAAATAGCCTGTACATTTCAAGTACAAGTAGTTGCACGTACAGTATACAATGTACCTGACATTGAGGTTTGCGTCAAGACATCAATTAATATGTAACCATTAATATGTAATTAAGATGTAATCAGCAACATTAGATTAAAACACAAAGATCCGTTTCTGGGGCACAGAGGGGAGGGGTAGTGAAGGAAAGGAGGATGCATTTCTAGTACCCCTTGCGTCCCTTGTCATCCTGGAAGCTCTGCTTTGGCTCCAGTAAGTGAAGGTAGAAGGTCTGCCGCCCGGTCACCGAGTCCGTCGCATGGAACTGGTTGAGCGCCAACTGGGCCTGAAAAAAGAGAGGGTGTGTCAGTGACATCATTACAGAAACAGTTCCACTGAGGGCAAGTTAACAGCACACATTACTGCAGGAGAATGTGAATCAATGATATTAGCTGAACCAAAGAGCAAGCTTGGAATTGGTCATCACTCGCTCACCACAGGGGCCATTCGGCCGATCATTGCGGTGATGCAGAGCTGTCCGTCAGAGTCACAAACCCTGGCGTCTGCTCCAAGCTTAATCAGCGTGCGAGCCGCTTCACTGCGGTCTGTATAACCAGGAACAAGGATGGAGCCACACGCTTTAAATGCCACACACTTTACATTCCACACACAGAATACATTCCACACACACAAAACCACACACATTGCATTCCACACACACAATACCACACACATTACCTTCCACACACAGAATACCACACACATTACATTCCACGCACACAATACTACACACAATATCGCACACATTACATTCCACACATACAATACCACACACATTACATTCCACATACACAAACACAGTACCACGCACATTACATTCCATACACACGCAATACCACACACATTACATTCCGCACACAGAATACCACATACATTACATTCCAAACACAGAATTCCACACACACAATACCACACACATTGCATTTCACAAACACACACACAATACCACACACATTGCATTTCACAAACACACACACACACACAATACCACACACATTACATTCCACACACACAATACCACATACATTACATTCCACACAAACAATACCAGACACGGTACATTACACACATACATTACATTCCACACACACAATACTACACACAAGATCACACATATCACATTCCACACACAAAATACCACGCACATTACATTCCACACACACAATACCATACACATTACATTCCACACACACAAAACTATGCACATTACATTCCACACACACAATACCACATACATTACATTCCACGCACATTACATTCCACACACACAATATCATGCACATTACATTCCACACACACAATACTACACACAATATCACACATATTACATTCCACACACAAAATACCACGCACATTACATTCCACACACACAATACCACACACATTACATTCCACACACACAATACCACACACGTTACATTACACACATACATTACATTCCACACACACATTACTACACACAATGCCACGCTCATTATATTCCACACACACAATATCACACATATTACATTCCACACACAAAATACCACGCACATTACATTCCACACACACAATACCACACACATTACATTCCACGCACACAATACCACACATGTTACATTACACACATACTGTACATTACATTCCACAGACACATTACTACACACAATGCCACGCTCATTATATTCCACACACACAATACCACGTACATTACATTCCACACACACAATACTACACACATTACATTCCACACACACAATACCACACACGTTACATTACACACATACATTACATTCCACACACACATTACTACACACAATGCCACGCTCATTATATTCCACACACACAATACCACGCACATTACATTCCACACACAGAATACCACACACATTACATTACACACATACATTACATTCCACACACACAATACTACACACAATACCATGCACATTACATTCCACACACACAATACCACGCACATTACATTCCACAAACACAATACCACACACATTGCATTCCACACACACATTACATTCCACACACAAAATTCCACACACATTACATTCCACACATACATTACATTCTACACACACAATACTACACACAATACCACGCGCATTACATTCCACACACACAATACCACGCACATTACATTCCACAAACACAATACCACACACATTGCATTCCACACACACAATACCACGAACGTTACATTACACACATACATTACATTCCACACACACATTACTACACACAATGCCACGCTCATTATATTCCACACACACAATACCACGCACATTACATTCCACACACAGAATACCACACACATTACATTACACACATACATTACATTCCACACACACAATACTACACACAATACCATGCACATTACATTCCACACACACAATACCACGCACATTACATTCCACAAACACAATACCACACACATTGCATTCCACACACACACAGAATACCACACACATTACATTCCACACACAAAATTCCACACACATTACATTACACACATACATTACATTCTACACACACAATACTACACACAATACCACGCGCATTACATTCCACACACACAATACCACGCACATTACATTCCACAAACACAATACCACACACATTGCATTCCACACACACAATACCACGCACATTACATTCCACACACAATACCACACACGTTACATTACACACATACATTACATTCCACACACACAATACTACACACAATACCACGCACATTACATTTCACACACACAATACCACGCACATTACATTCCACAAACACAATACCACACACATTGCATTCCACACACACAATACCACACACATTACAGTCCACACACACACACACACACACACACACAATACCACACACATTACATTCCAAACGCACAATACCACACATTAAATTCCACACACACAGTACCGCATACATTAAATTCCACACACAATGCCACGCACATTACATTCCACACACAGAATACCACACGTTACATTCCACACACACACACACACACACACACACACACACACACAATACCACACACATTACATTCCACACACACAATACCACATACATTACATTCTACACACACAATACCACACGCATTACATTCCACACAAAGAATACCACACACATTATATTCCACACACATACTACACACATTACATTCTACACAGAATACCACACACATTATATTCCACACACACAATACCATGCACATTACATTCCACACACACAATGCCACGCACATAACATTCCACACACACAATACCACACACGTTACATTACACACATACATTACATTCCACACACACAATACTACACACAAGATCACACATATTACATTCCACACACAAAATACCACACGCATTACATTCCACACACACAATACCACGCACATTACATTCCACACACACAATACCATGCACATTACATTCCACACACACAATACCATGCACATAACATTCCACACACACAATACCACACATGTTACATTACACACATACATTACATTCCACACACACAATACCACACACAAGATCACACATATTACATTCCACACACAAAATACCACGCGCATTACATTCCACACACAGAATACCACACACATTGCATTACACACATACATTACATTCCACACACACAATACTACACACAAGATCACGCGCATTACATTCCACACACACAATACCACACACGTTACATTCCACACATATATAACATTCCACACACACAATACCACACACATTACATTACACGCATACATTACATTCCACACACACAATACCACACACGTTACATTACACACATACATTACATTCCACACACACAATACTACACACAAGATCACACATATTACATTCCACACACAAAATACCACGCGCATTACATTCCACACACACAATACCACGCACATTACATTGCACACACATAATACCACACACATTGCATTACACACATACATTACATTCCACACACACAATACTACACACAAGATCACACACATTACATTCCACACACACAATACCATGCACATTACATTCCACAAACACAATACCACACACATTGCATTCCACACACACACAGAATACCACACACATTACATTCCACACACAAAATTCCACACACATTACACACATACATTACATTCTACACGCACAATACTACACACAATACCACACGCATTACATTCCACACACACAATACCACGCACATTACATTCCACACACAATACCACATGTTACATTCCACACATACATTACATTCCACACACACAATACTACACACAATACCACGCGCATTACATTCCACACACACAATACCACACACACACACACACACAATACCACACACATTACAGTCCACACACACACACACACACACACAATACCACACACATTACATTCCAAACACACAATACCACACATTACATTCCACACGCACAGTACCGCATACATTAAATTCCACACACAATGCCACGCACATTACATTCCACACACAGAATACCACACGTTACATTCCACATACACACACACACACACACAATACCACACACATTACAGTCCACACACACACACACACACACACACACACACACAATACCACACACATTACATTCCAAACACACAATACCACATTACATTCCACACACAATACCATGCGCATTACATTCCACACAAAGAATACCACACACATTATATTCCACACACACAATACCACATTACATTCCACACACAATACCATGCGCATTACATTCCACACAAAGAATACCACACACATTATATTCCACACACATAATACTACACACAATACCACACACATTACATTCCACACACACAATACCACATACATTACATTCCACACACAATACCACATACATTACATTCCATACACACAATACCACATACATTACATTCCACACACACAAACCACACACATTACACTCCACACACAGAATACCACACACATTAATTCCACACACACAATACCATATACATTACATTCCACACACTTTAGACACCATTACAGCACACAGTTTACACACAGGCAGTAGGTTACACACCAAGTCAAGTCACACCACAGCATATCCCACACAGAACAGGTTTCATGCTGTGCAGTACACCTTAGTCATAAAACACACAAATGCACAGAAATCAAGCGTGTTGCACAGACACACATGTAAATGGCAGCAGAGGCAGCACGTTGTGAGGACCAGGCAGTACCCTGGTTCGCAGCCAGCTGGAGAGGGGTCCTCTGTTTGTAGTCGCGGGCAGTGATGTCCGCCCCAAGCTGCAGCAGTATTCTGATGGCGCCCACAGCATTGTACTTGGTTGCAAAGTGCAGGGGAGTCTCTTTGGTCTTGATGATCCGGGCTTCGATGTTCGCTTTAGGAGCAAGAAACAGGACAGAGAGTAAAGTAGGATAGCTCCTGGATCATTGTTGCTGGACATGTGTACAAATATACACATGCACACAAACAAACACACACACACACACACTCACACAATACACCTGCATGCACACACACACACAAAGGAAGGCCAAAAGGGCCAAAAATGCCTGGTCTATACACATTTTTACGGCGCTTCCACTGTGTTTTGGTGCTGCTTTTACGCCGCTTTTATGCCGCTTTGACGGCACTTAAGCGCCATCAGGCGTGGTATATGTAATGTGAATGTAAAATTACAATGGGTGACAGAGCCTTCTCTTACAGAGCTCCTGTCTTATGGAACAATCTCCCTATGCATGTTCAGGCTTCAGACACACTTTCTGTCTAAGTGTAGGCTCAAAACGTACCTCTTTAGTCAATCCCATAGTCAAAGATGTCTGGTGGGGGGGGGGGGGGTTAAGATGGGCTTTTTTGTGAGCTGGGCTGACTGTGCTGTTGCCCTTCTACTGCATGTGAACGCTCAGGTTTGCCGTTCTGTGCCGTGTTGGGGTACTGTCAGTCCAGGATCACTTCATGGTTGTGTGCACCCCTCTCTTCACATCTTTTAGATATGCTGCTATAGTATAATGCCCATATTACACTCCGGCCACCCCATTTGTAATTGTTACTCATTTTACAAGTGCCTAAACCTTTCCTGTTTCTTTTCCCTGGGGCTTCTGCACTGCCCCTCCCCCTGAGCTGCGGACTGCTCCAGCCCTGCCCCTCACCCTGAGCTGCGGACTGTTCGAGCCCTGCCCCTCACCCTCAGCTGCGGACTGTTCGAGCCCTGCCCCTCACCCTGAGCTGCGGACTGCCCTGCCCCTCCCCCTGAGCTGCAGACTGCCCTGCCCCTCCCCCTGAGCTGCGGACTGCCCTGCCCCTCCCCCTGAGCACACATTACATTCCACGCACACAATACTACACACAATATCGCACACATTACATTCCACACATACAATACCACACACATTACATTCCACATACACAAACACAGTACCACGCACATTACATTCCATACACACGCAATACCACACACATTACATTCCGCACACAGAATACCACATACATTACATTCCAAACACAGAATTCCACACACACAATACCACACACATTGCATTTCACAAACACACACACAATACCACACACATTGCATTTCACAAACACACACACACACACAATACCACACACATTACATTCCACACACACAATACCACATACATTACATTCCACACAAACAATACCAGACACGGTACATTACACACATACATTACATTCCACACACACAATACTACACACAAGATCACACATATCACATTCCACACACAAAATACCACGCACATTACATTCCACACACACAATACCATACACATTACATTCCACACACACAAAACTATGCACATTACATTCCACACACACAATACCACATACATTACATTCCACGCACATTACATTCCACACACACAATATCATGCACATTACATTCCACACACACAATACTACACACAATATCACACATATTACATTCCACACACAAAATACCACGCACATTACATTCCACACACACAATACCACACACATTACATTCCACACACACAATACCACACACGTTACATTACACACATACATTACATTCCACACACACATTACTACACACAATGCCACGCTCATTATATTCCACACACACAATATCACACATATTACATTCCACACACAAAATACCACGCACATTACATTCCACACACACAATACCACACACATTACATTCCACGCACACAATACCACACATGTTACATTACACACATACTGTACATTACATTCCACAGACACATTACTACACACAATGCCACGCTCATTATATTCCACACACACAATACCACGTACATTACATTCCACACACACAATACTACACACATTACATTCCACACACACAATACCACACACGTTACATTACACACATACATTACATTCCACACACACATTACTACACACAATGCCACGCTCATTATATTCCACACACACAATACCACGCACATTACATTCCACACACAGAATACCACACACATTACATTACACACATACATTACATTCCACACACACAATACTACACACAATACCATGCACATTACATTCCACACACACAATACCACGCACATTACATTCCACAAACACAATACCACACACATTGCATTCCACACACACATTACATTCCACACACAAAATTCCACACACATTACATTCCACACATACATTACATTCTACACACACAATACTACACACAATACCACGCGCATTACATTCCACACACACAATACCACGCACATTACATTCCACAAACACAATACCACACACATTGCATTCCACACACACAATACCACGAACGTTACATTACACACATACATTACATTCCACACACACATTACTACACACAATGCCACGCTCATTATATTCCACACACACAATACCACGCACATTACATTCCACACACAGAATACCACACACATTACATTACACACATACATTACATTCCACACACACAATACTACACACAATACCATGCACATTACATTCCACACACACAATACCACGCACATTACATTCCACAAACACAATACCACACACATTGCATTCCACACACACACAGAATACCACACACATTACATTCCACACACAAAATTCCACACACATTACATTACACACATACATTACATTCTACACACACAATACTACACACAATACCACGCGCATTACATTCCACACACACAATACCACGCACATTACATTCCACAAACACAATACCACACACATTGCATTCCACACACACAATACCACGCACATTACATTCCACACACAATACCACACACGTTACATTACACACATACATTACATTCCACACACACAATACTACACACAATACCACGCACATTACATTTCACACACACAATACCACGCACATTACATTCCACAAACACAATACCACACACATTGCATTCCACACACACAATACCACACACATTACAGTCCACACACACACACACACACACACACACAATACCACACACATTACATTCCAAACGCACAATACCACACATTAAATTCCACACACACAGTACCGCATACATTAAATTCCACACACAATGCCACGCACATTACATTCCACACACAGAATACCACACGTTACATTCCACACACACACACACACACACACACACACACACACACAATACCACACACATTACATTCCACACACACAATACCACATACATTACATTCTACACACACAATACCACACGCATTACATTCCACACAAAGAATACCACACACATTATATTCCACACACATACTACACACATTACATTCTACACAGAATACCACACACATTATATTCCACACACACAATACCATGCACATTACATTCCACACACACAATGCCACGCACATAACATTCCACACACACAATACCACACACGTTACATTACACACATACATTACATTCCACACACACAATACTACACACAAGATCACACATATTACATTCCACACACAAAATACCACACGCATTACATTCCACACACACAATACCACGCACATTACATTCCACACACACAATACCATGCACATTACATTCCACACACACAATACCATGCACATAACATTCCACACACACAATACCACACATGTTACATTACACACATACATTACATTCCACACACACAATACCACACACAAGATCACACATATTACATTCCACACACAAAATACCACGCGCATTACATTCCACACACAGAATACCACACACATTGCATTACACACATACATTACATTCCACACACACAATACTACACACAAGATCACGCGCATTACATTCCACACACACAATACCACACACGTTACATTCCACACATATATAACATTCCACACACACAATACCACACACATTACATTACACGCATACATTACATTCCACACACACAATACCACACACGTTACATTACACACATACATTACATTCCACACACACAATACTACACACAAGATCACACATATTACATTCCACACACAAAATACCACGCGCATTACATTCCACACACACAATACCACGCACATTACATTGCACACACATAATACCACACACATTGCATTACACACATACATTACATTCCACACACACAATACTACACACAAGATCACACACATTACATTCCACACACACAATACCATGCACATTACATTCCACAAACACAATACCACACACATTGCATTCCACACACACACAGAATACCACACACATTACATTCCACACACAAAATTCCACACACATTACACACATACATTACATTCTACACGCACAATACTACACACAATACCACACGCATTACATTCCACACACACAATACCACGCACATTACATTCCACACACAATACCACATGTTACATTCCACACATACATTACATTCCACACACACAATACTACACACAATACCACGCGCATTACATTCCACACACACAATACCACACACACACACACACACAATACCACACACATTACAGTCCACACACACACACACACACACACAATACCACACACATTACATTCCAAACACACAATACCACACATTACATTCCACACGCACAGTACCGCATACATTAAATTCCACACACAATGCCACGCACATTACATTCCACACACAGAATACCACACGTTACATTCCACATACACACACACACACACACAATACCACACACATTACAGTCCACACACACACACACACACACACACACACACACAATACCACACACATTACATTCCAAACACACAATACCACATTACATTCCACACACAATACCATGCGCATTACATTCCACACAAAGAATACCACACACATTATATTCCACACACACAATACCACATTACATTCCACACACAATACCATGCGCATTACATTCCACACAAAGAATACCACACACATTATATTCCACACACATAATACTACACACAATACCACACACATTACATTCCACACACACAATACCACATACATTACATTCCACACACAATACCACATACATTACATTCCATACACACAATACCACATACATTACATTCCACACACACAAACCACACACATTACACTCCACACACAGAATACCACACACATTAATTCCACACACACAATACCATATACATTACATTCCACACACTTTAGACACCATTACAGCACACAGTTTACACACAGGCAGTAGGTTACACACCAAGTCAAGTCACACCACAGCATATCCCACACAGAACAGGTTTCATGCTGTGCAGTACACCTTAGTCATAAAACACACAAATGCACAGAAATCAAGCGTGTTGCACAGACACACATGTAAATGGCAGCAGAGGCAGCACGTTGTGAGGACCAGGCAGTACCCTGGTTCGCAGCCAGCTGGAGAGGGGTCCTCTGTTTGTAGTCGCGGGCAGTGATGTCCGCCCCAAGCTGCAGCAGTATTCTGATGGCGCCCACAGCATTGTACTTGGTTGCAAAGTGCAGGGGAGTCTCTTTGGTCTTGATGATCCGGGCTTCGATGTTCGCTTTAGGAGCAAGAAACAGGACAGAGAGTAAAGTAGGATAGCTCCTGGATCATTGTTGCTGGACATGTGTACAAATATACACATGCACACAAACAAACACACACACACACACACTCACACAATACACCTGCATGCACACACACACACAAAGGAAGGCCAAAAGGGCCAAAAATGCCTGGTCTATACACATTTTT
Source organism: Synaphobranchus kaupii (assembly GCA_029718625.1). Classification (NCBI taxonomy): domain Eukaryota; kingdom Metazoa; phylum Chordata; class Actinopteri; order Anguilliformes; family Synaphobranchidae; genus Synaphobranchus; species Synaphobranchus kaupii. The sequence goes on from CM056380.1 coordinate 39,527,136, forward strand.
ACGGCGCTTCCACTGTGTTTTGGTGCTGCTTTTACGCCGCTTTTATGCCGCTTTGACGGCACTTAAGCGCCATCAGGCGTGGTATATGTAATGTGAATGTAAAATTACAATGGGTGACAGAGCCTTCTCTTACAGAGCTCCTGTCTTATGGAACAATCTCCCTATGCATGTTCAGGCTTCAGACACACTTTCTGTCTAAGTGTAGGCTCAAAACGTACCTCTTTAGTCAATCCCATAGTCAAAGATGTCTGGTGGGGGGGGGGGGGGTTAAGATGGGCTTTTTTGTGAGCTGGGCTGACTGTGCTGTTGCCCTTCTACTGCATGTGAACGCTCAGGTTTGCCGTTCTGTGCCGTGTTGGGGTACTGTCAGTCCAGGATCACTTCATGGTTGTGTGCACCCCTCTCTTCACATCTTTTAGATATGCTGCTATAGTATAATGCCCATATTACACTCCGGCCACCCCATTTGTAATTGTTACTCATTTTACAAGTGCCTAAACCTTTCCTGTTTCTTTTCCCTGGGGCTTCTGCACTGCCCCTCCCCCTGAGCTGCGGACTGCTCCAGCCCTGCCCCTCACCCTGAGCTGCGGACTGTTCGAGCCCTGCCCCTCACCCTCAGCTGCGGACTGTTCGAGCCCTGCCCCTCACCCTGAGCTGCGGACTGCCCTGCCCCTCCCCCTGAGCTGCAGACTGCCCTGCCCCTCCCCCTGAGCTGCGGACTGCCCTGCCCCTCCCCCTGAGCTGCGGCCTGCCCTGCCCCTCCCCCTGAGCTGCGGCCTGCCCTGCCCCTCCCCCTGAGCTGCGGACTGCCCTGCCCCTCCCCCTGAGCTGCGGACTGCCCTGCCCCTCACCCTGAGCTGCGGACTGCCCTGCCCCTCCCCCTGAGCTGCGGACTGCCCTGCCCCTCCCCCTGAGCTGCGGACTGCCCTGCCCCTCCCCCTGAGCTGCGGACTGCTCCAGACCTGCCCCTCACCCTGAGCTGCGGACTGCCCTGCCCCTCCCCCTGAGCTGCGGACTGCCCTGCCCCTCCCCCTGAGCTGCGGACTGCTCCAGACCTGCCCCTCACCCTGAGCTGCGGACTGCCCTGCCCCTCACCCTGAGCTGCGGACTGCCCTGCCCCTCCCCCTGAGCTGCGGACTGCCCTGCCCCTCCCCCTGAGCTGCGGACTGCTCCAGCCCTGCCCCTCACCCTGAGCTGCGGACTGCCCTGCCCCTCGCCCTGAGCTGCAGACTGATTCAGCCCTGCCCCTCCTCTGGTTTATGCCCATGCCTTGACACAACTGAAGTCCCAGAAGTACCACCCCACGCCTTTGATTTGCATAATACATCTTTTCATTGGACTTTCTTCTACCAGCTAGTGTACTATCTCAGACTAAAATTTTCAACCCACTTGATTATTTACTGTGTTAGATCCCTCATTACATTCTGTTACCATCCATTCTACCTTTAGTTTAAACCGGGCCGTCCAGCGAAGGATGGGCTCCCCCTGTCTAGCCAGGTTCCTTCCAAGATTTCTTCCCATCGGGGAGTTTTTTTGCGCCACCATTTGAGTGTTTTCTTCCCACTGGGGAGTTTTTACTTTGTTAGCTGTTTGGGGGTTCAGGCCTGGTTTTTGCCCAATTTCCTTCTGTTTAGATGTACAGCGTCTTTGCGACAGTTCTCTGTAAAAAGCGCTATAGGAAATTAATTGAATTTTTGGTATTTAGCTAATTTTGGTATTTAGCTAATTGCATTTGTTCAGGATCAACTTTTTAAAAACTTATCCTTGTTTTAAAATGTTTCATTTCACATTCCCAACATTAGTGAGCACCACAATTCAGTTGGACAGTGACACATTTTTTGTTTTTGTTATACTGTACTCTAGCACTTTGAGTTTAAAAGGATACAATGACAACGAGGTTGAAGTGCAGAATGTCAGCTTTAATTTGAGGGTATTTTCATCCATATTGGATGAACCGATGTCTGTGACCCAACAATATCAAAAGACTCTCGATATCTTATTTTCTGGTACTCTTACAAGCAATACTATAACTTCTCTGGATCTGAATGGATCTCTATGGGAATAGGGGGGTGGGACTAGATTTAGCTGTAAATTATACTGGAACAGTATGTAATACATGATTGGTGAAATGGCAATGAGTCATCAAGGGTCTGAGGTATCAAATGAGCCTCAAACCATCACTCTGATGCCAGATATGCAGTAGATATGGATGGATCACTTTAAGGGTTGTTTCTCCTGACAAATTTTCCTGTTGAACTCTATGGAAAAATAAGAAACCGTATTTTGGATCAGCCAGCATCATCACTGACGCAGTGGTGTAGTGCTATTTTGACCCGTCTGGAATTTAGTAGGGTAGTGCTACAGAGAGGTATGGGCTTTGTGCCAGATGACCTTAACTGCCTGGTGAAGGTTCCGGGTCAAAGGGATATTTTTGAAGTTAACTTCAAGAACCCCAATGTCCTGGAGAAGTTCTGGAACCTCTATTGAGAGGGGAAGGACACAGAGAACAAAGTGGTCACTGTGCAGTTCTACAACGAGACTGTGCAGGACCACAATGTTTTGACGTGGTTGGGCAGGTATGGTGTAGTGAAATCTGACGCCAGGAGGGTCCTTGATGAGGATGGAGTGTGGACCGAGGCCAGGAAGTGGCTGGTCCAATTGAAACCCGACCCCTCTGTAGTGGGGACAGTATGTCACATCCCCAGCACCATCACGCTGGGGAGAAACAGGGTTGTGGTGTTCTACAACGGCATGCCCAAGCTGTGCAGGAACTGCAGTGAGCTAGGTCACTTAGCCGCAGCCTGCACAGTGGTCAAGTGCAAAACATGCGGTGGCGAGCATGAGACCAGGGCATGCCGGGACCCAAAGCCCTGTAACCTCTGCGGAGCGAGTGGGCATTTCTTTCATGACTGCCCACTCTCGTACGTAAACTGGGCTAGGAAAACCGCACCTCCTCCACCATCTAGGCGCCCCAATAACCAGGACATCGTTAGAGAAAGACAACAAAATCTGTAGAGACATCGCAAACAATAAACCCGGTTCAAATGACACAAACAAACAATAACTATCATCATTTACACTTACCACCTCAAACACCTGTAGCATTAAGGACCCCAATAAAAGTATTCTCCACTCTACAGCAATCCCCCTCGGATGTCATCCTTCTCCAGGAGTGCAGAATTCCTTTCCGCATTATGGATGACACTCTGAGCGAGGAGTGGAGAATAGGGGACTCTCTCTGGTCCGGCTCTAACGTCGCTCGAGCCGATGGGGTCGGCACATTCACCAAAAACCCTTCTGTTAAAATCATGGGTAAAAACATCTTGGAAAGTGGGCGAATCCTCGTCACAGATATTTGTGTTGGGGGCTCCCCACTTAGATTGGTCAATGTGTACGGCCCAACCAGCGTGGCCGAGAGAGTTTTCCCTCTTTTCAAAACACAAAATCACTATCCACTGCAATATGCCGGTTGTCGTGGGGGGGGGGATTTCAACTGTGCCCTCAGGGATGAAGACCGCAGCAGACCGAGGAGGGACCGATCGAGCGATGAGCTGCGGTCTATCATAGAGGATTTCTCCCTCCACGACGCCGGAGGCGCCTCTCCCCCACAACACACGTGGGTGAGCTCCTCTGGTGCATCCTCCTCTAGAATTGATATGTTCCTGCTCTCCCCAGGCCTGAGAGTGCACTTCTCAGACCACCACATGGTGACCGTGTCCCTGGCATGGGAGAAGTCCATAACCGTTGGTAGTGGTCTCTGGAGAATGAACACCAGCCATCTCCAGGACCCCAAAGTGCATCTCTCCTTCTCGAGGTGGTACCTGGAGTGGGTGAGTCTCAAACATATTTTTGACTCCTTTTTGACTATTAGACAGACAACAGGCACTCATTGAATGACTGGCGGTCAATGGAGTTTTTACAAAACAGTTTGCTAAACGGGTCATTATCAGACAGACAAAATCAAAAGTCTCCCTTTTCTTTTTTGATTATACAGTTGAAGTCGAAAGTTTACATACACCTTAGCCAAATCCATTTAAACTCAAAATTCCTGACATTTAATCCTAGTAAACATTCCATGTCTTAAGTCAGTTAGGATCACAACTTTATTTTAAGAATGTGAAATGTCAGAATAATTGTAGAGAGAATTATTTATTTCAGTTTTTATTTCTTTCATCACATTCCCAGTGGGTCAGAAGTTTACATACACTCTGTTAGTATTTGGTAGCATTGCTTTTAAATTGTTTAACTTGGGTCAAACGTTTCGGGTAGCCTTCCACAAGCTTCTCACAATAAGTTGCTGGAATTTTGGCCCATTCCTCCTGACAGAACTGGTGTAACTGAGTCAGGTTTGTAGGCCTCCTTGCTCGCACACGCTTTTTCAGTTCTGCCCACAAATCTTCGATTGGATTGAGGTCAGGACTTTGTGATGGCCACTCCAATACCTTGACTTTGTTGTCCTTAAGCCATTTTGCCTTGAGATGTTGCTTCAATATATCCACATAATTTTCCTTCCTCATGATGCCATCTATTTTATGAATTGCACCAGTCCCTCCTGCAGCAAAGCACCCCCACAACATGATGCTGCCACCCCCATGCTTCACGATTGGGATGGTGTTCTTCGGCTTGCAAGCCTCATCCTTTTTCCTCCAGCCCAACCAGGAAGTGAGCTTCAAAATGAAAGCCCAGTCTTGGCCCCTTGATTGGGACGCACCCTTTTTGATTTTCCGAGTTCAGAGAGTTATAACTACGACACCTAGCTAAAATCGCCAAAGAGGCACCAAAACGCAGTGGAAGTGCCGTAAAAGCGTGTGTATAGACCAGGCCCCTTTGGCCTTCCATAAACGCATACACACACACGTGCGCACACATGCACACGCACACACAAACACACACACACACACACTGAAAATCTTCTCTGACCTTGCTTCTCCAGCAGGAAGTGGATCATCTCCTCACGGTCCAGTGCTGCAGCCACATGGAGGGGAGTGACGCCGCGGTTGTCAGCCCGCTGTACGTCTGCCCCTCTGTCCAAAAAGAAGCACATCACGTCCACGGGCCACCTGCCTGATATCTGCTCCACAACACAGACAAAATGACCCCCAATCAGAACTGTCAACGCACACGTACAACGCACACTGGGGAAAAACCATCATGGCCAAAAAAAGAAGGGCGATTTCACTCTTTAGCACAGGACCACAGCTCTAAGGTCTCTCTACAATCATTACATAACTGCCGTTTAGCAGACGATCTTATCCATAGTGACTTATAAAATGTTATAATTTTCCACTTCGTATCTACAAACCCTAATTCCAAAAAAGTTGGGACAGTATGTAAAATGCACATAAAAGCAGAAAATAGTGATTTGTAAATTCTCTTTTACATATATTTAATTGAAAACAGTACAAAGAAAAGATATTTTATGTTTTACCTGATCAACTTTATTGATTTTTGTAAATATACGCTAATTCCGAATTTGATACCTGCAACACGTTCCAAAAAAGTTGGGACAGGGGCAAAAAAAAAAAAGACTGGGAAGTTGGGAAAAAAACACCTGTTTGGAACATTCCACAGGTGAACAGGATAAAAAGACTTATTTTCAGGTACTCTTACAAGCGATATATAACCTCTCTGCATTTGAATGGATCTCTATGGGAATTGGGGGGTGGGTCTAGATTAAGCTGTAAATTACACGGGAATAGTATGGAACCCATGGTTGGCTAAATGGCTGTAAGTCATCAAGGGTCTGAGGTATCAAACGAGCCTGAAACCATCACTCTGCTGCCAGAAATACAGTAGATATGGATGGATCACTTGAAGGGTTGTTTCTCCTGACTTATTCTTCCATATAGAGTTCAATAGGAAAATGATTACCAGCCCAGTTCCCTAACCTCTATACTACACTGCCACCAAATCCAATCAGAATCAAAAGAATGTGACTGTACCCCAGAAACACAGCATGGTGAACGACTTGTACTATAGTTTCACACATGCCATGGTCACATTAGACACACCAAACACACACCAAACCAAATTCTCATCCGGAGTGCTTCAGCAAAGTTCCATAAAAGACGTCCAGCTGTTGCCTACACTCTTCTGCCTTGGCATTGTACACACAATATCACACAGTGGTCCTTCTAGCTGGCTTGTGTGACAGCTTTTATCATGGCAATATCCATGGATTTGATAGAACAGGTCCCAATATCTATCCCAGCACGATCTTTCATCCTCCTGGACATATTGAGGACTATGTACGTGCTGTCCTACACCCCAAAGCACATCATTTCACCCTCAACTCCAGAGGAGGAATACCCACACTCCAGCATTGTATGCACACAGTAGCCCACAGCCCCTAAAATATCTGCCCCACGTGTATGACTGTCTATCTATTTTTCTTACTACTTATTTACAAGTCCATTGTGGTAATGTACGCCGCCAGAGATTTTGGCACCCATGAAAAGATCTCACATTGGGCCCCACCATTACAGGCCACCCCATCCCTGCACAATTACAGCACAATGTTTTCAGTGCCCGAATTGTCCTAACTTTACCCACCCAACCTCCCAATATGGCACCACTGGTTATGTGCATGTGGCGTTTTCAAAGGCAAAACTGTGAATGCGCAATCTGAAGTGCACACACTGAACTGCAGGATGGGTGGGGCCCAGAGACGCAGAGAGCACAGGGAACTCCCACCTCGTGCAGGGCTGTCTGTCCGTAACTGTCCACGGTGTTGACATCGGCTCCTTCGGAGATCACGCCGTCAAGGTACTCAAGGTCCACCTGAGGAAATGCGCGGTCCGAGGGAGGCAAGATGTCAGCAGAATGGAAACCCGACACCCCTCCGCAACGTCACAATACATTTTAGGAATTTAACAGATGCTCTCATCTAGGGTGACTTACACAGCTTACATTCTATTCTTTCTTTCTTTTTTTTATACATAGAATGAATCCATTCATGTAAAGCTATATATTTACTGAAGCATTAATTAAAGGTAGTTACCTTGCTCAAGGGCACATAAACAGTGCAACACCTTGGAATTGAACCAACGACTTTGGAGGTTCAATTCCAGTTCCCTAACAATTATGCTGTTAGGGAATCATGCACTGACACAAGCCACACTTTCATCCTGCCACCCCCCCCCCCCTCACCTTGCTCTCATCTTTTGTGCTCTTAGCAAGTTCTCTGAAGTGACTTAGCAGCTTGTTATTGGGTTCCGAGGTTTTGTTGGGGCCATCAATGAGGTAAGGACAGCTTTGAGCCAGGCCTAGGTACCTGACGGCTTTTCCTTGAAGACCCACAGAGTTGAAACGACATTGACAGGCAAATTGAAAACTACAGGAGAATCTCTAAACCTGAACACAAAGTAACAAAATATGTATGTATTGCTATGCACTACAATCTACGTATGAAATTAGTGAAACTAGTTTGTTAGCTTTTTGAGCATGTAGTCACTTATTTCAAGAGGGAGTAGGTAATTCAGCAGTTTGTGATCATACACAGTAAAATGTGTGTTAAATCAACTCTTAAAGGGGACATGAAGCACTCGGTAAAGTGGCTCTGGTTCGTTAGCTTTTTACCTTAAATTAGATATGACCTTGCGTTCAAACCTCAAACCGACCCGTATTTGCTGGAAAAAGAAGTTACAATTAGCTTTTGGTAATACTCAAATGAGTATTGTGTTTTTTTGTTTTATTTTTTCCTCACAATACATCGTTGAGCTCACTGAAAGTCAGCTATTTTCCCATAGGAATACATTGAGCAGCAGAGACCAACGTAGTGACGTCACAACCGCAGTTGGTCCAAGATGGCTGCGCCCTAGTGGAAAAAAAGCAAATTGTAACTCCTTTTGTAATTTCCAGCAAATACGTGTTGGTTTGAGATTTTAACTCACGGTCATATCTAATTTAAGGTAAAAAGCTAACGAACCAGAGCCACTTTACCGAGTGCTTCATGTCCCCTTTAAGGGTACATATTATGGTCCCTATTGGACTCAAATGTATTCTGTACGAGTTGAATTAACTGAATGTACAGAGAAGGTAGATGCTTACCTGTGCAGGTAGATGGTTATGTGATTGTACAGAGATGGCAGTAGTTACCTGTAGGATCTGTCGGCTGTCTCCTCCAGCCAAAGGCGTCGGATGTCCACTGAAGTAGCCTGTGCCTCACACTGGTAATGGAGGTCATGGAAACCACAGAACGCATGAATTGGCTTTGAGACTGCAGTCACCAACACACCTTATTCAACTCACACTACTCTAGTATTTACACACTTGCAAATACACAATCACACAGAACACATACACACTCACGCACACACGCACGCACATGCACGCACACACACACACACACACACACACACACACACACATCTTACTCAACTCACCCTGCTCTCTTCATACACATATACCCTTTCCAATGCCCTTAAACATCATGTGATGTTTGGGTCAAAATTACCCGATTAAATTTTTTACTAAAAGAAAAATTATACAATTAATTCTTTTTTCCGACCTGAAACTCCATGGCCTTTGCTTATTTTCTGTAAAGAACATGTTAAAGAACACATTGAGTACACATGCTACATTAATGTCCGGGTCAATTTGACCCAAGAGTAATGAAAGAGTGGGAATTGTAGGTGAAAACAGACAGTTCATGGTACACACACGTCACTTCTTGTAACACTACCTTAATCTCTAATTTCCTTGCACACCTGTGCACACACATGTATATGCATGCACACACTTCAGAATCACCTCCCAGTTTCCCTGTGGATATCAAACACTACAGTGCACAAATCCCAAAATGGACACATTTCCTGCCGTGTGCGGCATGTGTCAGACGCGGCAAATTTCACAGAAATTTAACAGGTCGGACATCTTCCTCTTTTCATGCAGTGAATGTTATTTGAGAACCTGCATGTTATTCCAAAACATTCTAACCATTCAGCATTTTCTCGCAACACGTGCAGCGGTGGCTCATCAGAAGAGGCAAGGGAGGCTAAGCCTCCTCAATATTTTGAAGAAAAAGAGGAAAGGACAGTTTAATTCATTGTTATTAAAATTCACATTTCATCTTGAGTGTTTTGTGTGCCATCTCTAGGCCTAGTGCTGTCTATATTGCCGAATTCAGAAAATTGTCTACGTTTCAAGTACAAATACACTACTCAAAGAAATTAAGGGAACACTTAAGGGACACATCAGATCTTGATGAACGAATTATTCAAGTTGAAAATCTTTACTGGTGTACATTGTATAATTTGTTGAGAACAAAATGACGTAACAACAGTCAATGGAAACCAAAATCAACCCATTGAGTGCTGGATTCAAAATCACACCGAAAATCAAAGTAAAAAATTGAAATCACAGGCTGATCCAACTTGTGTGAATTTTATCACGGCAACTTATAATGTGACTCAGTAGTGTGTATGGCCCCCGCGTGCCTGTACGCACTCCCGACAATGTCTGGGCATGCTCCTGATGAGTTGGTGGATGGTGTCCTGGGGGATCTCCTCCCAGACCTGGATCAGGGCATCAGTGAGCTCCTGGACAGGTTGTGGCGGTACTTGGCGGCATCGGATGCACCGATACCTAACGTCCCATAGGTGCTCAATTGGATTTAGGTCAAGGGAACGAGAGGGTCAGTCAATGGCATCAATGCCTTCCTCATCCAGGAACTGCCTACACACTCTGGCCACGAGGCCGGGCATTGTCCTGCACCAGGAGGAACCCAGGGCCCACTGCACCAGCGTAAGGTCTGACAATCGCTCTGAGGATTTCATCCCTGTACCTAACAGCAGTCAGGGTACCGTTGGCTATGACATGGAGGTCTGTGCGACCCTCCAAGGATATGCCTCCCCAGACCATCACTGACCCACCGCCAAATCGGTCATGCTGGATGATGTTACAGGCAGCATAACGTTCACCACGGCATCTCCAGACTCTTTCACGTCTGTCACATGTGCTGTGTGAACCTGCTCTCATCTGTGAAGAGAACGGGGCGCCAATGGCGGACCTGCCAATTCTGGTGTTCTCTCACGAATGCCAATCGAGCTGCACGGTGCTGGGCTGTGAGCACAGGTCCCACTAGAGGACGTCGGGCCCTCATGCCACCCTCATGGAGTCTGTTTCTGACAGTTTGGTCAGAAACATGCACACCAGTAGCCTGCTAGAGGTCATTTTGTAGGGCTCCGGCAGTGCTCCTTCTGTTCCTTCTCTCACAAAGGAGCAGAAACCGGTCCTGCTGCTGGGTTGATGCCCTTCTACGGCCCTGTCCAGCTCTCCTCGTGTAACGGCCGGTCTCCTGGTATCTCCTCCATGCTCTTGAGACTGTGCTGGGAGACACAGCAAACCTTCTTGTGACCGCACGTATGGATGTGCCATCCTGGGGGAGCTGGACTTCCTGTGCAACCTGATTGGGCTGCAGGTACCGCCTCATGCTACCAGTAGTGACAAGGACACTAGCAGAACACAAAACTAGAGAAGAATCAGTCAGGAAGGATAAGGAGAGAGCAATTGTCTGTGGCCACCACATGCAAAACCATTACCTTTTGTTGTCTTGCTTTTGCCTCTCCATTGCACCTGTTGTCATTTTCATTTGCACCAAAGCAGGTGAAATTGATTCACAATCACTTGTGCTTCCTAAATGGACAGATTGATATCCCTGAAGTTTAACTGACTTGGGGCCCTATCTTGGCGATCTTGGCGCTTAGTCTAAGCGCATGGCGCTAAGTCCATTTAGGGCGTGTCCAAGTCCACTTTTGCTATTTTAACGGCGTGTTTTTTTGGCGCTAAGCACGGCGCATGGCGCAACTGGGCTGAACCTAGTCGCTTCATTAATTATAGGTGTGTCTTGGGCGTGACATTCAATAAACCAATCAAAATGTCATATCCCATTCCCTTTAAAAGCCTGCTTTTCCACCTTGGCGGATTGCTTATGATGGCGAAACAGACATGCTCGTGCGTGTTTAGTGTGATCAAGGAATAGGCTAAATGGAGTATGATCAATATTATTCGGACTAACCATTAGCCTATGAGTTCCCGGTAATTCCAGACAGGGCTGTTATTTTACAAAATATGTGCGGTTAAATTTCGTTAAAAGGACCTGCAACAGCTGAGAATAAGCTATCAATGGCTTCAGTCTCACCTTAGAAAACGCCAAATTAGCCTGCTTGTTCAGCGAATTTCGTTTGATTATGCAATGAAAGTGTCAAACATCAATTCCAAGAGGCTGTTCTCATGGAGTTCTCGAAGTTCAAGCTTCATCCAAAGTTCATTAGGCTACCTGCATAGTAGGCTAATATTGATTAATAACATACATACCGTTATTTTGCCTTAATGATGACACTAAATAGCCATACAATAAAGCTGTCAGGTTCGCAACCCATAAGTTCACGCATATTTCCCCTTGTTTAATAATGTCCTGTTTATGGAAATGTGACCAACCTGTTTTACTCGTAGCGTAATCATTTAAAACAATCCACTTTCCCAGGAAGACCGTTAAACGTGCGACTTACAGCAGGGGAAACAGAACATGCAGCTCACGTGCAGAGAATGGCATTAAAATTAATTGTGAATTAATTGTGTAACGTGCTGCAAATTTGTTTTAGTTTCTAATTAGACGCTTAGTTCTCTTTAAAATCGTTTTGTTCAGTTAATGAATAACGGGTGAAATCAGCTGGGTTTTAAACGGTGAGAGTATGGAAACCTGGTCACTGTAATTTAAAAAAATATGAAGGACGAAGAATAGCTAAGGTTACAATTTAGTTAACATGGTGACATCTCCGTTTTTTAACCATAGGCTATCGAAAAAAACCTTATGCACAGCGAATTCGCTGTAGCCTAGGTTATTTGAAAAACAATAAATGCAATATTCACTGGACAAGGTTTTGAACTTTTTTCAGTCACAAACCATTCTATTTACTTACAGGCTGTATTCATAGATAAACAGAGCTGTATTGTAATGACATCTGAAGCGCATTTTCAGAACTTAAATGTCCGTCTATTGCCGTGCGCGAGTTTTCCATTGAATGACAATTCACGCATTAGGTGCAAAGACAATTCGCGCATTAGGCTTGATAGCTATAGGTGTTATCAGCTCCTTTTTAATGGATAGCCATTGTCCCGTACCATCGCACATCGCCTGGATGTTGATGGAGTGGGCTGAGAGCAATGTAATGTGGCATTGTTTCCCTTCGCTGAGGGAAAGGTATGTGGACCTATGGAACCTTTTATTATTATGCATTTTTGATATAGCCTACACAATAATAATATTTCACATTGTGATCTAGATATTTTAGTCATGCCTGTGCACGCCCCTGTGTGTAACAGACAGGAGGGTATGCACGTTGTGCACACGCCTATGTAGACGCACTTATATGCGCCGTTAAAATAGCATGTAAACAACTGCGACATGACTTTAGACCAGGTTTGTGGTGGTTCTAGCGCAAGCGCTTTCTGCTGGCTCAAGATAGCAATACGCCAAAAAGAATCCTGGCCACTCCTCATCTTAAGACCAACACGCCCAGTTCACTAATGATGGCGCAAGACTAGTTAATGGCGCAATGCTAGTTACACGGCGTAAGCGTTAGGCGTTATTATGGACCTAGCGCCGGGTGTAAGATAGCAAAGACACTTGCGTTTGCGTTAGCGCCGCTTTGCGCCGGGTGTAAGATAGGGCCCTGGGTGTTACACTGTGACGATTAAGTGTTCCCTTAATTTTTTTGAGCAGTATAGTTGCATGTACAGTATACAATATAACTGACATTGCGGTTCACGTTGAGACATTAATTCATATTTAACAATGAATATGTAATTAATAAGAAATCAGCAACATTAGATTAGGACACAAAGATCTGTTTCCGGGGCACGAAGGAGAGGAGGTGGTAGTGCCAAAGATTTTAGATATATGACAAGATACGCAACTGGCGCTTTTCCCCATTGGATTTTTTGTCCACACAGGAGGAAGTGATCAGGCATGCGCAGGAGTGTTTTCAGTTAGCTTAGCAACTAAAGTTACATAACGTATGCTTAGAGTGGCGTGCATCTGACTGGCGCTAGCCGGATTTAAAGTTGGTTTTCATTGGATAGTCAAAATCATAACGAGTTGAAAGTAGTAGTACTGGGTCCTGACAACCTAGGCATATATAATCGAAAAAGAAAAGGGAGACTTTTGATAATGACCTGTTTAGCGAGCTGTTTTGTAAAAACTCCATTGACCGCCAGTCATTCAATGAGTGCCTGTTGTCTGTCTAATAAGTTCCAAGTGCGGACGTTCCAGCCCAGAAGTTGGACCTCTTGCTCCGCTTACCCTCTTTGGTAGTGTGGGAAAGAAGGGTGTATTTTTCGAGTATTGGGACGCACCCTGCGAGGCGGTGAGCCTCCCTTGAAACATCAGCCAATCACAGGCATGGTTGTGAACGTGATCTGATGTGACCTAGCAACCATTTTTCCCACACTGTAGGGCTAAGGTAGTGCTGACAGCACTGTCCCTCCCACTCTTTCTAATATTAAGCGGTGCTACCGATTATAGAGTCAAGCAAGTTTTGAATGTGAAGGAGATAGCTAACGAGTAACAAAAGCATGACCTGAAATTTTCTAATATTTGAACATTTTTTTTATTTATCACACCTAGACACATTTTAGATCAGTTATTATTTTTATTTTGTAAGATCAACGGTAGCCAAAGGTAAATTGGACGAGCGTGCTAACATTAGCTAAATTGCTAATGTTTTTAAAGGGTTAGTTCAGAATTTTGGACATAATGTCTCAATTACGACTTACCCATGATGTAGTTGATTGATGGAAACCATTTTCAGATAATTCCATGCTGTCCCTTCTTTTGGACATACACACATTGCTAATGCTAGCGCAACTCGTAGGAAACTAGTAGCATCCACTACCAAACGCACTTAAACACTCCACAGTGCACCCAAAGCAAATAAAATACGACGACAGTCTATCGGGGTTATTTTCAGTGATTATACCATCATTTTTCAAGTCAAACTATCGTTGAATCCTTTACTTTGTGCTCACCTAAGTTCTCCGTGGAAGTACGGCGTTAGTTTAGTAGCTAGGTAACGTAAAGTAGCCTATAGCTCTGCCGGCCAAAAACAATATCTCGCGTGTGAAAGAATCAGACTCGTAGTATTGTTAGCTAACGTTCAGGTAAGATGGTATTTCGGTGTGTATTTCAAGGTTGTTCAAATCATGCAAAAAAAATGGGCACCACAAGGTTTTCACCGATTTCCAGTGGAAGATCAACAAAGAAAACAGCTGTGGCTTCTTGCTGCTCGCATAGATGTCACCAATTGAGACTCTAAAAAAGTTTGTAGTGACCATTTCACGGAGGATGACTATGTGAAAATCAAAAAAGAACGGGCGGGACACCCTCTACTGAAGGAGACTGCTGTGCCATCATCTGTTTTTCGGTCATCACGGTCATTTCCGACAGTGCTGTTATTTTACAAAATATATGCGGTTAAATTTCGTTAAAGGCACCTGCAACAGCTGAGAATAAGCTACCAATGGCTTTCGTCTCACCTTAGAAAACGCCAAATTAGCCTGCTTGTTTAACGAATTTTGTTTGATTATGCAATGAAGCAATTAACTCATGTTCAAGCTTCATCCGAAGTTCATTACCTGCATTCTAATTTTGATTAATAAAATAAATAACGTTATTTTGCCTAAATGATGACAATAAATACAATAAAGCTGTCAGGTTGGCAACCCATAGGTTCACGCATATTTTCCCTTGTTTTATAATGTCTGCTTATGGAAATGTGACCAACCTTTTTTTACTGGTAGCGTAATGCTTTAAAACAATCCACTTTCCCAGGAAGACCGTTAAAAGTGTGATTTACAGCAGGGGAAACAGACCTGCTCCTGTAAAGCGCACATGGTATTAAAATTAATTGTGAATTAATTGTAACGTGCTGCAAATTTGTTTTCGTTTATAATTAGACACTTAGTTCTCTTTAAAATCTTTTGTTCAGTTATGGAATAACAGGTGAAATCAGCGGGGTTTTAATAAGCTGAGGGTATGGAAACATGAATAATAACAGGAATATGAAGGACGAAGAATAGCTAAGGTTACAATTCAGTTAACATGGTGATATTTAGCTCCGTTTTTTAACCATAGGCAATCGAAAAAAACCTTATGCACAACGAACCCGCTGTAGCCTAGGCTATTTGAAAAAAAATAAAAGCAATATTCACTGGACAAGGTTTTCAACTTTTTTCAGTCATAAACCATTCTATTTACTTACAGGCTGTATTCCTAGATAAACAGAGCTGTATTGTAATGACATCTGAAGCGCATTTTCAAAACTCAAATGTCCGTCTATTGCAGTGTGCGAGTTTTCCATTGAATGACAATTCACGCATTAGGTGTAAATGACAATTCGCACATTAGGCTTGATATAGGTGTTATCAGCTCCTTTTTAATGGATAGCCATTGTCCCGTACCACGCACATCGCCTGGATGTTGATGGAGTGGGCTAAGAGCAATGTAATGTGGCATCGTTTCCCTTCGCTGAGGGAAAGTAATGTGGACCTATGGAACCTTTTATTATTATGCATTTTTGATATAGCCTACACAATAATAATATTTCACATTGTGATCTAGATATTTTAGTCATGCTTGTGCGCGCCCCTGTGTGTAACAGACAGGAGGGAACGCGGGTTGTGCACACGCCTATGTAGACGCACTTATATGCGCCGTTAAAATAACATGTAAACAACTGCGACATGACTTTAGACCAGGTTTGTGGTGGTTCTAGCGCAAGCGCTTTCTGCTGGCTCAAGATAGCAATACGCCAGAAAGAATCCTGGCCACTCCTCATCTTAAGAACAACACGCCCAGTTCACTTGTAATGGGCGCAAGTTAAGTTAGTAAAGCTAGTTAAAGGACGTGAACGCAAGGCGTTATTATGAACCATGCAAAGATAGCAAAGACACTTGCGTTTGGGTTAGCGCCGATTAGCGCCGGGTGTAGGATAGGGCCCGTAGTGACAAGTGTCCCTACAAAAGGGAACTTGCAAAAACACATTCTTGTGAATAGGGTGACGTCATATAATGGGCCAAGTTATGTTCCAAAGCCAAGAACGTAAAGAAGCGAGGACGCTCAAAGATCCCGGAAATGTACTTGATCCACCCCAAATGTTGACTATGCATGGCATGCAAACTCGCCAAATGAGTACATGCACTTGGCTATCCCATCATTCATTGCACGTCCGAAGCGATGGCAGGCAGACGACACGGGAGCTTATACACCAGGCATGGGGAGACCGTCAGGAAAAGTTGCTGCCTGATTTTTAGCCATTTTCTTCAGTCTATGGTTTGTAGTGGTAGCGAAACCACAGCCCAAACGTTACAAGCACGCATTGCATCTCAAACAGGCTACAAATAGCGTTCTCTAAAGCAACGCAGCGCAACTTGGCTCTCTGTTGGATTGTGGAATCCTGTAGGCTACATACAAAGTGTAATTTTCTCCCTGTAGAAAATTTTGATAAAAATAACCCTTAAATGGTGATACAGAATCACTATTAAATGGTTCATCCAGGTGATTTTGTCAGTTCCAACCAATCAGCTGTCAAATGGCTCACTATTCATTCCTCACTCATCATTTGAATACCAACTTCAGTGTTATTCCAGATGTATTGATAACAAAAATCTTGCCATTTAACCCTTGTGTGATGTTCATGTTTTCGTTACTCACCCAGTGTTCGCGGGTCTGGTGGACCCACAACATTATTGTTTTTTTAAAACAATAAAGCCATAACAATTTATGTAAAAATACTTCACAGATATTGACTTTATCTCAAATACAAGCAATATAGACAGCATATATGGGTTAATATTGACCATTTACCTCTGCTAGATCACATTTATCAATAAAAGTGCTATTTGTTTTTTGTGATAAAATGTGATTTTTGTAATAAAAAAAAAATTATAATCAAGATATGGGAGGAATAAATCATGTGTATCTTGAACAAATATAAACGAAACAAGGTTTTCCTCACTATTGATGTTTATTGCTGTGAACTGAACAAATTGGAATGACAAATTTTGAACACAAATTCTACTAGGCATTTGTCCCAATAATACCTATAAAATGGTGGAGAGGATCGTGTTCAATCTATGGAACATGCTGCAAATCTAAAGGAGCAACCACACACACACACACACACACACACACACACACACACACACACACACACACACACACACACACACACACACACACACACACACACACACACACACACACACACACACACACACACACACACACACACACACACACACACACACACACACACACACACACACAGCAGGCCCAGGTAATAGGAAGACAGAGTGAAGGTTTTTGTATCATTTTTACTATGTTTACTTGTTTTCACCTACAATTTCTACACTTGTATTACCATCGGGTCCAGACCCGAACACCACATATGTAATATAAATGTGTAGGGGGGTGCACAGTGTGCACTCAATGAAAATGTGTTCTTTTACATGTTCATCACAGAAAATGAGCCAAGGCCAATGAGTCTCAGGTTGAAAAAATAATGAATTGTATCATTTTTCTTTTAGTAAACATTGAAAACGGGTCCCACAGACCCGAACACCACACAAGGGTTAATGAGTGTAATGGTGTAGCTCTCTGAACATCCCTGTCTGTAGAATTCCCTCTCCTGATATGGGTAACTGTGTCTCAGGAAAGTCAGGATCCTACACTTTCTCTCTCCTGAAATGAATGTTGTTCTCTCTGCAAACCGCCTGCTGCTATTGATCAGAAAGGTATAGGGATATCAGCAGAGGTCTAAAATCCAGGTTCAGAAAGTAAAAGTCCTTCCTAGGATTTTCTTCCAATCACCTGGATTTGCTAATTATTACAACTCTTCAGCCAGGAGCTAGAACTAATTGGTGAAATCAGATCAGTGTTTCCCCTACCGTTATCTTGGCCGGGCGGCCCGCCCGGCCAAACTCACGTGCCGCCCGGCTTGAACAAGAGGGAAAATAAATAATTTTAATGAAAAATTTAAAAAAAAAATAATATTCTTTTTTTTTTATGTAGCTGCAATATTTCCCTTGCCGCAGAATGCGGGAATGATCAAAATAGCATCGGGAAAAACCCTTGCCAAAACAGCTTCGGTTTCCCGTTAGGCCTAATTAAAATTTTCAATGGCTGCGCTATTATGAGGGTGTAATTATAGTTTCCGCCTCTACGCAAAATGGCGCACTTTCACCGCCCGGCCTGAAAAAAAATCTAGGGGAAACACTGCAGATGGTTGAGTTAAAGGGTGGAAGAAACCCATGACTTTTACTTTCTGACCCCTGGACTTTAGACCTCTGGATATTAGCAATAGTGAATAAAACATGACAAACTTAATCTTGCACATAACTTACAATAGGGGTCCTAGTTAGCAGCAACTACAGCAAAAACACAATAGCTAACGCACACGTATTTGCTATTGCACAAATGTAATTAAATTTTATCAAGCTTCTCCAGCTAGCTAGCGAGCACGTAGCAAACGTATCAGATAAGCTATCGAGCTAACGTTAGGTAAGTTGGCAAAGAATTCCTCAAGCTGATATAACTATTTAACCAACTAAAATGATCAATCATTAATTTATTTAAAATTTAATCAAGACAAAAATACCAATGGCCCGGTGATTGCATTTTCTCCTACCTTCTCTCTACTCTCTCTTTGCGCGTTATCTGGCTTTAGCTGTAGGATGGTGAGGGGACACGTTCGCATAAACGTTATCAAATAAAATTTGTTCGCATAAAATGATTTAGCGCCTGTGTGTCCACGGTGTGACCACTGCGATACTATGAACATTGGGAATGATAGGCCTATATCCGATAATATGACGATAATTCGTTCCATTAATCTACGGAAATGTTTCCCAATTTCCCTATGTGAGATGCAAGGAACTGGCAATAGTAGGCTGTAGTGTAGCTACAGTAGCCTATATGCCTATGAGGTGAATTAGTGCTCGGTATGTTCAGACATCGGGAACATCGGGATTCTGGAATTACAGTAAATTGTTATGTTTGCGTAGCCTATACTACAACATGTTTATTTTGATCTAATGTTCCTGATTACGTGCTAATTAGTGTCTCGACGCGAACCGCAATACAGGCTATGTTTAAACTGTACATGCAACTAGGTTACTTGCACTTGATGGCTGACCATGTGGAAGATCTGTGATTGGCTTTGGGAATATTTGTGGGCTCGGCGTCAGTCAAAGTTATGATAGGGCAAATTATAGTCGATGGCGATTTTGATGACGGTGAAGCAGATTCGCTGTCCCAATTTTCTTCACTCCTTTCCTCCACTCCCCTCCTCCCCTCCCTTCCTCCACATATTTCCGGCTAGTAGAGGAGTGGTAGTGGGGGAGTGAAGGAAGGGAGCTGGGGAGTGAAGAATATTGGGACGCACCCCCAGTCTCTCTTTCTTGGAGTCATCATTGACTGTGTTTAATGATGAGATTACGGTAGCTCAGAGGTATGACGGGGCTGCAGTCATGCCATCTGCATTTAAACGGACTGCATGCTAAAATGAGAGATTTCCCCCAGTGCACTGTTTGTCTGTGTATTCCGGCTCAAACAAATAGGGGTGGGTAACAGCATGCTAATTCTAATTATTGTTCTGCCATTTATTCTACACCCAATTGCTGAAAGTAAGCAATTTAAAGTACATACTTTAATCTCTGGCTGTACCTGTTACCAAGCAGTAATTGTATATTTTTGGAGATACATTTCTATTATAAATGGTTACTGTTGTATGAAAGCTCTAACAAATACAAACAGATACGTAGCAATAAGCTCTGTAAAAACAATGGTTGGGGCCTTTTTTGCAGTGGCAATGTAACTCCATTACTTTTTAAATTACATTTTATTTGACTTTTAAGGACCTGGCTTGTATTATATTTTATTTGTTTCTAATGGCATTAAGTTGTATCCTCCACCCAAAAGTCACCAAAACTAACCAGTTTAGAGTGATTACCAAAAAATGTATTCTGGGGGAGCATGCCCCCGGCCCCCCTAGTTAAATCTCGACCTGCCTCCTCAGTTTTACAACACACCAGCCGCCACTGGAAACGTGCTGAGGTATATCACAGAGATATGGCACCCGAAAGGAATCACAAACTACACACATCATCACATTTCCACATCATACACTCACAACGCTTAATCTCTTGAAAGCTGGTGAAACCTTGATTTCACCACATCTGAACTCTCAATATGCAAATACATGTGCATTGGTTTGTAACATTACACAATTCACACTTTGCAGAAGTGTGTGTTTGCTACATCATACTAAATCATTCTGTTAAGAGATGTGTGTGTGTTTGCTTCATTACACTAGCCCAAGCTTTTGAAATGTGTGTATGCTTGGTGCTTTACAGTATTGATTACTTTTCAGAGGCAGTCAAAACAGGACAAAAGATGAGGCAAACCAAAAGTGAAACACAGTAGCCATACGTGGTCTCGAGTGATGAAAGCAGTAAAATAATAAAGAATGAACCAGCCCTTGTGGAAACATTGATCTTACCCAGTTGAAGTCTCCGTAGTCATCTTGAATGCTTCGTTGCCAGCAGCTACTAACGGTGATAACCAACAGTTACCAACAGAGATAACCAACAGTCACTTAGGCTAGAGTTTTTTATAATCACTTTGGCACTAATTTCAGAACCTTGAGGTAATTTTTCAAAATTGTAGACACAAAACTCAAAACAAATAATCAAAATGGCCATTTTTCAAAACTCAAAACACCTTCTTCAATTGCATGAATACAATACACATAAACCTAAAATCATTTGTTCACTGAACCAAATCACTTGTTCACAAAGACACAACTTACCATCAAAGTATAAACATTTCAAAATGCAATACACCCATTACATATGATGTATGGAAGCATATCCGTGCCAAAATTTAAAAGAAAATGCTAATCGGCGATTGCATTTTGTTTACATTCGATGTGCGCAAAAACCATGACATAATTCAAATGAAAATGCAAAAGGCCATTTTGCGTTTTCATTTTCAAGTTAATGTACGCACTTTATCTGACAATTAGAAAATTTTAATACAAATACATTTCACATTTATTTTTTCTTGCCCTCTACGACACAACCCTGCCATAATTTAAATGAAAATTAAAAACTATATTTGCATTAGCAGTTTCTTATTGTAGTTGCATGATCCGTGACAAAAAGGGAATGATAATTAAATTTGCTATTTAACATATCGGGCCCTATCTTACACCGGCACTAAGCGGCGCTAACCCAAACGCAAGTGTCTTTGCTATCTTACACCCGGCGCATGGTTCATTATAACGCCTTGCGTTCACGTCGTTTAAATACCATGTATTCTTGCGCCCATTACAAGTGAACTGGGCGTGTTGGTCTTAAGATAAGGAGTGGCCAGGATTATTTTTGGCGTATTGCTATCTTCAGCCAGCAGAAAGCGCTTGCGCTAAAACCACCACAAACCTGGTCTAAAGTCATGTCGCAGCTGTTTACATGTTATTTTAACGGCGCATATAATCAACATAGGGAAAAGGGTCCATAGGTCAAAGACCACATAGCTACCTGTCCCTCAGCGAAGGGGAATACCGAATGAAATTGCTTTCAGCCCACTCCATCAACATCCAGGCGATGGTACGTGTAAGGTTACATGTAGGCTATAGACTATTCGCAATTATCCTGGATCAATCTATGACTTAGCCTATATTTGCCAATAATTCCTGTAATCTTCTGGCGGGGACAATCTTCTGTTACGGGACAATGGCTATCCATTAAAAATGGCTTTCTATTTGCTGATAACACCTATAGCAAGCCTAATGCGGTAATTGTCATTTACACCTAATGCGTGAATTGTCATTCAATTGAAAACTCGCGCACTGCAATAGATGGACATTTGAATTCTGAAAATGCGATTCAGATGCCATTACAATACAGCTCTGTAGGCTTACAGTCTGTAAGTAAATAGAATGGTTTTGACTGAAAAAAGTTCAAAACCTTGTCCAGTGAATATTGCATTTATTGTTTTTCAAATAGCCTAAACTACAGCGGATTCGCTGGTTTTCCATAGCCTACGGTTAAACAACGGAGATAAATGTCACCATGTTAACTGAATTTGAACCTTAGTATTCTTCGTCCTTTATATTTTTAAAATTACAGTGACCAGGTTTCCATACTCACAGATTATTAAAACCCAGCTGATTTCACCTGTTATTCCATAACTGAACAAAACAATTTTAAAGAGAACTAAGCGTCTAATTAGAAATGAAAATTTGCAGCACGTTACACAAATGATTTTAATGCCATTCTCTGCAGTAGCAGGTCGCACGTTTCATGGTCTTCCTGGAAAGTGTATTGTTTTAAAACATTACTCTACGAGTAAAACAGGTTGGTCACATTTCCATAAACAGGACATTATAAAAAAAGGGGAAATATGCGTGAACATATGGGTTGCCAACCTGACAGCTTTATTGTATTTAGTGTCATCATTAAGGCAAAATAACGGTATTTATGTTATTAATCAATATTACTATGCAGGTAGCCTAATGAACTTCGGATGAAGCTTGAACTTCCAGAACTCCATGAGAACAGCCTCATGGAATTGATGTTTGACACTTTCATTGCATAATCAAATAAAATTTGTTGAACAAGCAGGCTAATTTGGCGCTTTCTAAGGTGAGACTGAAGCCATTGATAGCTTATTCTCAGCTGTTGCAGGTCCTTTTAAAGAAATTTAACCGCATATATTTTGTAAAATAACAGCCCTGTCGGGAATTACCGGGAACTCATAGGCTAATGGTCAGTCCGAATAATATTTATCATAGAATTGATCCATTTAGCCCATTCCTTGATCGCACTAAACACACACAAGCATGTCTGTTTCGCCATCATATAAGCAATCCGCCAAGGTGGAAAAGCAGGCTTTTAAAGGGAATGGGATATGATATTTTGATTGGTTCATTGCATGTCACGCCCAAGACACACGTATAATTAATGAAGAGACTAGGTTCAGCCCATTTGCACGTTGCGCTGTGTTTAGCGCCCAAAAAACACGCCGTTAAAATAGCAAAAGTGGACTTGGACACGCCCTAAATGGACTTTACGCCATGCGCTTAGAGCAAGCGCCAAGATCGCCAAGATAGAGCCCATCGTTTTCATGCTTTGTGGCACAAGAGTGACATAATTCAAATGCAATGGAATTGCATCTGTTTACATTCTCATTTCCGTGTGCTAAAGGCTTTAGTAAATCAGGCCCTAAGTCATTATCCGGTAAGTTCTTGTACGTACGTCGTATTCAGTGGAAAGGCGGCATTAGCCTCTATGATGCTGGTTTTTATTACATTATAGGCATATATCCAGAGCGACTTACACAACTTCTTATTACATTTATCCATTTATACAGCTGGATATATACTGAAGCAATTCAGGTTAAGTAACCTTGCTCAAGGGTACAACGGCAGTGTTCTACCTGGGAATCGAACCTGCAACCTTTCGGTTACAAGTCCAGTTCCTTAACCATTATACTACACTGCCGGTTTTACTGTTGTGGCCTAGCCTACTACACAAAACATTTTAATTTGTTCAATTTAAATAGGCTAGGCAGCTACGTGAGAGAGAACGTAAAAACTGGTCTTTTTTAGAAGGGTGTGCGGATACAGTGAGTTCCAACAGTAGCCTATGACAGCTGTAAAATTATTTTTACAAAAAATCCATGTCAGTATTGGCACAGTATATCCTCAGTCTTTTAAGAACATAGGCTACAGAATCATTTTAATTGAAATAGGTCTACCACTCAGACAAAATTTAACACTCAGACAAGACAGAAGCATTTATTTTATTGATAGCCTGCTTATTTTATTTTAATGACATGGAATATAGGCTAGGCAATAGCCCAATGTTGGTTTAGCACACAGCCCTGTCTAAAGCAAACAGGTGAACGGAAATCCACCCTGCTGTTAAAGTTAAGTTAGTAAACAACTAGCTGGCTAGACTCATCGTAAAGTTTAGGCTACCTCGTTTCCTTTCTAGTTTTTAGCATTTAGCCTATAATCCCCAAACACAGAGAACTAGGAAATGTCACTATATGTATCTAGCCTGATGACCGAAATCACAGACAGCCATTGAAGTTGAACCATAAATTCAGTGGTTTTGAACGGTCCCCTGTAACGCCCCTTTCTTCGAGGCTCGCCTTGATGGGCATGCTTTGACAGTTTGCATGTTCAGTTCGGAGTTTTGGCAGGGTTTTTGCGTGACCACACGGAAATGATAATGTAAACGGATGCAATGCCATTGCATTTGAATTATGTCACTCTTGTGCCACAAAGCATGAAAATTATATGTTAAATGGCAAATTTAATTGTTATTTCCTTTTTGTCATGGATCATGCGACTAAAATAAGAAACTGCTAATGCAAATGTGGTTTTTAATTTTCATTTAAATTATGGCAGGGTTGTGTCGTAGAGGGCACGAAAAAATAAATGTTAAATGGATTTGCATTAACATTTTCAAATTGTCAGATAAAGTGCATACATTAACTTGAAAATGAAATGGCCTTTTGCCTTTTCATTTGAATTATGTCATCGTTTTTGCGCATATCGAATGTAAACGAAATGCAATCGCTGATTTGCATTTTCATTTGAATATTGGCGCAAATATGCTTCCCTAATAATGTGACTGTTTCATCATTTCATTACAATGCATCTAACTATCAATTAATCCAACTGCTCAAAATGATAAGTAACTGTAGCATTACTAATAATGCATAGGTTTATGGAAACTGATTACTGCAGCTGGTTACAGTATTGATGATTGGTTTCACATTGTGGTAAGAGTATAAAAGGGTCTGTAGCCACCTGCAACAACATAGCAAAAACATAGAGCAGGCAGATGATCCACATCAGAATAGAGGTCAAACAGTGATCCACGTCAGTCAAGCAGTAAGAGGAAAAGGAGGAGGAGGAAGTCAAGGAAATGGTAGAGGATAAGTACCCCTTCAGAGAGGTGGGCGTAGACCTCATCTTAGAGGAGGGCTTAGGCCTCTTCAGAGAGGTGACCACGGGCCTTGTTTGAGGGGGGGGGGGGGGGTACGTGGTAGAGGACAAGGCCAGTGATGGCAACAGCAAAGTGTGTCCAATGAATTCCGAACAATAGTTCTGGAACTTTCAGTCGGTCTAAACAGGTGCAGCGTTTTCCGCCGTCCGTGACTCATTATGGTTATTGGTTTCAGGTGTTTTGCTGGCTACATAAGCTCAGCGCCTTCTTTGTTCCGTGCTTTTGTGTAAGCATTGTTTACGCTACACCCGGTAACTTTTAGCGGTTTAGAACTAGAAGACTGCATATCTTTTCTGCATTTAAAGACATGCAGGAACTTCTTTGGCTTAGAGTTATAGGTTTAGTCCCTAGGACATTTTCTTTCCTATTTTCTTCTCTGATCTAAGTTCTTTCCTTGGTTTTCATTCAGTCCTCATTGAGGCTGTAACCTTTGTTACCCTTTTCTCCTTTTCCTCCTTGTTTGAACTCAATTATATTTGATTGAGCTGGAGGTTCTTTCTTTCTCTTCTGTCTATTCCCACTCAAGTCTTCGAGTCTGTTTTCGCCCTCTTTTCTGGGTTGTTTTCTGTTGGCTGATACGCCGGGGGTTATTTCCCCTTTGTTTATTTTTTCCCTGTTCTGTCAGGGAATTCTTATCCTGTCCCCAACTAGTGGTTTGTGGGTAGTTTATAGATCCCCTTACGGTTGTGTCTGGTTCTCCGACCCCTTCCCCTCCCTCACACACTTGTCCTGTATGGCAAGAACATCTTATTGAGTTTCATTTTGACTGAAATCTCTCTCTCACCTTATATTTCTGTGTAGACTCTATCTGAATGACTGGTGATTTATTGCACATTGATGAGAAAATCCTATCTTTAGGATCCTGTTAGCTGTAGCTATTCCACAGGTCCAACAAATCCTTGTCTCGAACCTTAAAAAACCTTTTCCAATTAACAGTATTTTTTGCCCTTTCCACACAAGTTAGTTTACAGACAAACGTAATTCCTTTTATGATCCAAAATCTCTCTGGTCTGCATTCAATCAACAATTGTTCTTAAATTTGACTTACAAGTAAATGCAAACCTTATCCTTTTTTCATAAACGACTCAGTTATTTCTGAACTTGGTTTGTGAAGAAAATTATTTTATTTGTTTGTTATGTTGAGGAAAATAGTCTGAGGTAATGGTCAAACACCTACAAGAGTTTGTAGAGTTTGATGAGCAAAAACACATTTCAGTATACAGCAGCAGTTCAATGGAACAGACTTCCCACAGAACTTAAGTTAATGGCATCAAATTTTATGGAATCAAATTTTAAAGTGGCATTGAAAAGATGGCTGCTCAATAGTATGTAGCCTATGCTTACCAAGTTTTTTATACATTTTTAGTTTGTATTTGTACAATTTTTATACATTAATTAAACAAATAAGAGAGCATTTAACATAATCCTGCTGTCTGCTGCCTTGTATGTATGTATGTATGTATGTATGTACGTACGTGTTACACTCTCCGTTCCCTCTCAGGCCCCATCCCTGTTTGTGCTCCGTGTTTTGCCCCTTTCCCTCACGTATCGTGTCTTGTTTTTACGTTTCCCTGTATGTCTTTCTCGTTGTGCAGGCTGGGCGTGGTTTCCCTCCTTGTTTCACCTAATTCACTCTCGCATTTCCTCTGCCTATCACATTCCTTTCCCCTCTTGCATTCCTCACTCCCTTGTCTCCGCTTAATCACTCTCGCATACATTCTCACGCTGCATGCACTCATTAGCTCATTATCTTCACTATATATTCTCCCAGTCTTCGTTGTCCAGTGCCAGTTTGTTGAGTCTTGTCGTTGTAAAACTCTAGTCTTGTCTGGTCTCGAAATCTACAGTCACAGTCTTGCTTTGTCTTGCTAACTAACGTTTCATAGTCTTGTTTGTGCTTTGCTGAAACTAACGCCTTGTCTGTTGTTCTGCTTACCCAACCAGCCTGCAGCCATCTCCTAGTTCTACGCCATGCATTCCTGTCTCCCGCATCCCGCTCTCCCTCTGCCACGCCTACCCAGGATTCAGCCACTATCCAGCTCCTTTGCCTGCACCCCTCTCCCGCTCTGCCCCTGTCCTCGCCAACCCTGGATCCAGTCCCTTCCCTTGTTCTCCCTATACTTCTGGAGTTTTTGGACGAAGTAATAAAGGCTCCCAGTGAGCATTATTGTATTCTGTCTCTGAGTCGTGCATTTGAGTCCAGTCCCTACTCGGCTCCTTAACAGTATGCATTGTATGTATTGCATAACTTGTTACTTGTACTGTCATACCGCATGCTTGTATCTTGTCTTTTTTTTTTTAGTGTAGAGGACCACAATGGAAATAAGCCGTCTTCCCTTTATTGTGTTTATATCCTCGATAGTTTTTTAATGTATGTAATGACTGTTAAGCAGTATTTGTGTTATTAATTATCAAATAAATAAATAAATTCATTCATTCATACAACATCCTGTTGAATGTGTCTTTAGTATATTTTATTTGTCTGAAAATCAGATAAAAAGATTTACAGATAAGAATATTACAGTTTGTAGAAGAAGTAGACAAAGTAATATTAAAAGTAAGAAGTTTACAGTTTAAAAAAATCACGTGGGTATTTCACAAAGCAAGGAAATAAACTTGAATTTGGCACCAAGCTACTGTATAATTAAAAAGCTAATGTGCATATAATGGGTGCGTTGAAAATAAAATTTAAAAAAATGAATGGGATTCAGTTCAATTTTTTAAAATATTTGTTTTCTTACATCATATCTTATTATTTTGTTGACTGAAAAAAAAATCTTTATCATGAGGTTAGTTGTTTCCCACACAGTTAAAATCATGTATGATTACTAATTGACAGAACTATTCTGGATTTCAGGAGTGTACTTACTCTACCTGCATTGCAGTGACATATCCTGTCAGGACCCAGGAAGGGGTCGGAGGACCATACGCGACTGGAAGGGAATCTAAAAGCACCCACGACAGTAAAGACGAAAAAAAGGGAAAATAACCCCTGGCGAATGCCAACTGAAAACTACCCAGAAAATAGGGTGGAACAGACTAGCAGAGTAGCACAGAAAGAATAATAACGAGAAAAGAAGAAATCCTCCGACTCGATGGACGATAACCGAACCCGAATTAGGCGGAAAAAAGGTGAAAACAAGAAAATAAAACCTCCGGCTCGACAGACTATAAACGAGCCTAAATAAGGAGGAGAAAAGGTGAAAACGAGAAAATAAATCCTCTGGCTCGACAGACAATAAACAAGCCTAAATAAGGAGGAGAAAAGGTAAATAAGGTAACAGCCTCAGAGAGGACAAATAGGCAAAAAGGGAGACCTTGAAAAGAAATATCCAAAGGATCTAAACCCACACTCAAAGTCTAAAGGAAGTTCCTGCGTTACTTTAACAAGAAAGGAATGCAGTCTTCCAACCTATACCGATACCATGCTACATGTACCCGGGACCACGAACAAGGAGAGCTTAAGTAGCACGCTAAACAGCTGGCTCCGATGAGAGTGATGAGTCCCGGGCGGCGGTAAAACACGGCAGGATCGCAGTTCTGTGGCTCAGAAAAAGAATATCACAGAGAGGAGCAGGCAAGCTGCAAAACCATGACAGGGACTGGAGATGGACAATATTTCTTTCTGGGAGCAGGAGCCAAGAGATTAAATTCATGGTTTTACCAGGGCTGCCCAACCCTGTTCCTTGAGATCTACTGTCCTGTAGGTTTTCACTCCAACCCTAACAAAGCACACCTCATTCAACAGCTAATTATTAGAATCAGGTGTGCTAAATTAGGGTTGAAATGAAAATCTCCAGGAACAGGATTTTTTCTAATGAAATATTTGGAAAACTAAAAATGTAATTTTGTATCTCAATCATAACATTCAATTTGAAATGTGTGTGTTGAATATTTTGTTAAATTTAAAGAGATACTGCAGAGGCTTTTCTAAGGCCCTTTTTTCCGCTTCAATTTGAACTGAAACTCGTGAGTAGGTGTGGTCATATGAGGATGATGCCACGTAGTCATATTATGAATATTCATACGGTCAAGGAGTGAAAGGGTGTGTCTTGGTGAACTGACTCAGCCCCCTTCCAGCTCTCTCCTCACAACTAAATAAAATGGCTGTATTAGTTGAGCAACGTCTTCGCGAGGAGAGGACCCGGGATGTAACCGAATGGTAAAGCTAACGTTACCTAGCTAAGTTAGCTTGTTTGTCTGCCTAAAGTAACGTTACTATTGAATACATTCAAATACACAGCAAAACCCAGTCACACAGTAACGTTAGTATATTGAACATGGCTGGTTGTAGCGCCCTCATAACTTCACTTGGTCCGGAGAGAATGATCATTTATTAGCTAACATTATTCATAAATGTTATAGCTAACTAGCTAAGTTACCAGTTCTCTCTGGACCAAACGGGGCTAAACTCACACACAATAGACTGCCTTGCATTACCTAACTTATCGATACATTCCGTCCGAGTTACTTCTTCTTCTTCTTCTTCTTCGTTTGGGTGGGATCTTTTGTCCCACATCCCCAGGCTCGGGGCCGAGGGGCTATCCTTTTACCACCCCGAGCCTAGGGGTGCCTAGTCCGAGTTACTGACCAACTGGTTACTGGTTTTGCTAGGGCTACATCAAATGTATTATTGCTATCGTTTATTAGCTAACGTTACGTATTCATAAAAGATAGCTCACACAATAGGTTGCCTTCAACCCCACATTAGCTATTACCTATCAGTAATGTCAACCGTTTGCAAAAGCATTTTTGTTGTAGTTTGTACAGATAACTTGCATGTAAACAGAAACAAACTAATGTCCCAACAGGTGTGCTTGTGGCCACTGCTCTAACCTGTCCCCTCCAGAAAACCTATGTTGCCGTGAGGTTACTGAGGTAACGTTATGTCAGCGTAGTTATGAAGCTATTCTTGATTTGTCTAATACTGCTGTGCCGTAGTCGGGCATGCTTGGTCCAGCTGTATAATAGTGGCCAATACATGTGCAATTACACAAAGTCACAAATACAATGTAATAGGTATATTGTACTTAGCTGTTTTACTTAGCTGATGTAATGATTACAAAATTACATCCATCACTGTTGGGATGGCACCTGGCTTCAGCGACAGAGTTTTATAGAAGCCTATCTCAAAGCCAGTTAAATTGTGGTAGCAGTCCGGTGTGAAGTGCGCGTTGCACACTAGTAGGGCTTTCTTCGGCAAGTCTGCGTGCTCTACACCGATAGCTTGAAGCCACTGGCTAAGTAGTGCTGGGTCTCTTGGCAGATTATGAAAGCTAGCAGAGCCGGTGGCGTTGCACCGAGGAACGATACATCTCTGACTCCTTGGCATAATGCAGGCAAGTTAGCTAAAGATACCAAGTAGTAAGACGTCGTATATGAATAACTGTAGCTCGATATAAGTCGTAATATTAACGTTAGCAATAATACAAAGCAATTCGCATTTGAACTTGAACTAGCTAATTAGCAGTACAAGGGTCTCAGTCTCAGAAGGAAAAAAAAAAATCGTCGTTCTCTGCTTTTATACCACGTGCCCAGCCAAGACCCACCCCTAGGACCACCTCAAGTCCACCCATTTTTATGTTAAGGATCTCGTGACGTCACGAATCCCCGGAAGCCAGCATATTGGTAAGTCTACACAAAAACTCAGATAAAACCATTTTGACTAAACATTAAATTTTCGGACATAAACAGTTGTGTATGATCATAATCTAACTCAAAACATAGGTTTTCAACGGGAAACGTCAGTTTTTGACTGCAGTATCACTTTAAAATGATGTCTGTAATATTGATGCAATTTCCACATATAGGCTGACCTTTCTCATCCAACTATGATCCACGATACATTCCTAAAATTTGCCCATCATCATTTACTACAGGCGCACCACTATTAGGCTACCAGGTTCTCCAGGTACATTAATTTAAAAAATCCCAGTCTTCAACGGCTTCTTTACAAGTTACATTTACACAATCAATGCTCAGTAGAAAACAGTCTTTATTGTTATATCAACTTTTCCCCTGAAAGATTTAAGTATAGGGTATTGTGGAATATTGTAAACTAAAGCATTCATATAATTTTTTTGGATCAGCAAAGGTTAGCTCATTGAATGCCTGACTATCAAAATATTTCATATCACCATAAATTTCCAACAAGCAATAGTCAAGTTTTCTATTTTGTTCATACAAAATCGCTCAGTATATTAATGTATCTGTTCCACACGGGAATAAAACTAAAATTATATCGGTAATTGAATAATGGTCGGAAGTATGATCTGTAGCGAGGACACCTATTTTTGGAACATAAAAACAATGACAGTAGTCACCTTTTGTTAAAACAAGACCAACAGGATAGGGTATAAAATTATCGTATTCTCTCTCAACATTTTCAAATAGAAGGGGCAAACTAAGGGCAAATACGATTCGAGAGGAGCATTTTTAACTTATTATATTGATATCCATTTCAAGGAAGGAAAAAAAACAGAGAAATTAGCTGGAGGACATATATAAGAGCACCAAACCATTACACAAATGTTTTAAACCAGAACCGAGACTAAACTAAACATTTAGCGGCAGAACTAAGATGACTAAGAGGATGATTGTGGCATTTATACTATGGCCACTTGCATACTGTAACTCATCTATCACTGTATTCACTGACATAGAAGAAGAAAATACATTATGTTGTCTCTGGCAATATGTGTCAGATTTGAACAACAGTGTATTTCTGCGCACTGCCGGTGGCACGCTGTATCCTGGGTGTTCTAGGCACACCCAATTTTTGTTTGGTACCCCCAAGAATCACAGACAGGTACTGACCTCTTGTGGAGTGCTTGCTCGAGGAAAAGCAGCAAGCCTTCAGCAGGCAACCACAGATCTGGTCAGGCCCAGGTGCTTTGTTTGGGTTTATCCCCTTCAGAGTGTGTTCTACCTCCCCCGGCTGCAGTTCCAGGTTTACAGTAGTAAAGTGACATGGTAGCTAGGTCAGATATAAGCTCCTCCCTCTCCAGTGTGTAGTCATACTGGTCAAACCTGCAGAAGAAGTTGTTCAAGTTCTCTGCCATGCTGACACAGTCTTCTGAAAAGTACTGATTTAGGAAAGTACTAAAATTAATTCCTAGAAAGTGCATGAAAGTGCATAGGCTATTACCAACCTATATCATTGATAATGACAGTTATTTGAATTCATGGGTAATAGAAGAAAGTATAGTCTAGTTTCCAAGGAAGTTACACTCAGTCTATAACCAACCTAAATTTTATGATAACTACATGGTAGTAAGTTGAATTAATGTATAAAAAGTATTTCAGTTTTAGTTTCTTAGTATTTACCTATTTTTTACCAGTGGTATTTACCCAATTATTGCTATTCTTACCATTTATTTACCTGGTAAATACCTAGTACTTAGGGGACTGTAAAAGGAAGCATAACCAAAAGTCTATTTGTTGTGACTTCACTTAAGAGAAATCATTTTTATTATTTTGGATAGTTTATGTAAAACTACTTGTTAAAATGACAATAAAAATATCTGTTGGTCTTTGTGGGTAAGGATTTGTGGGTTTGGTCTGTCATGGACACAGTACTGGGTGTGGCAGATTATTGCCATTAAAATGAAACAGCATACTTGCAGCATTTTTTTCCAGTATGATTATATGAGCAGACAAGCCCTTATTTTAATTTCATACATTCAATTTAAAGCAAACCACAGTTATCCAAAGCCACACATGGCCCAACCAAAGAATATTAATCTCAGCTCACTTGATTTTCATCTATCAGAAAATGTTGCAGCATTTCAGCAATGTTTTACAGACGTAATTCAGGTTAAGTGCCTTGATCAAGGGCACAACCGCAGTGCATGCCCCACCAGGAAATCTAAGCTACAACCTCAGAGTTACAAGCACTTTGCTAATTATTATGCTACACGGTCCCACCACTCATAACTGTGGCAGTATAAGCATTTTTCCTTTATTTTTTCTCTTTTTGTTCTCCTTATTGTCATTTTTTCTTGTAAGCATATGTTGGTTTTTGTCTACTTGCAGCATGTGTGTTTATCTTAAAAATAAAAAATCTGTAAAAAAAAAAGCAAACAATGAAATGAAAGCAGCCTAATGGTGCAATGCTTTCTAGAATTTGATAATTTTTCATTCATTCAATCATGGAATAAAATTGCATTGGTGGTAGCATGTTTTTTATACTAGTAAAAAATGTTTTTATTAAGGTTTAGGTTCTATATAATCCAGAGAATCCTGGGTCTGCCCGGCGGTCTCCTCCCAGTTGGACGTGCCCAGTACACCTCCATCGGGAGACGCCCAGGGGACATGTCCAAACCGTTGAACAAATGTCCAAAATATTTGTGAAAACTTCTCTTCCTATGCTTCCTTTATTCTATGTGATGTGTTCAGAAGGAAATGAGGAGTTGTAAGGAATTAAGGAAACCATGCCTGAACTGAACTGAAGTTTTTTTCATTGACAACTATTTTCACAAGGGTGCGGTATGTTTCCACAACTCAAAACCGGTCACACTTGTAACGCAGCCAGTCTTTCATTCAAAACCTGTCATTGTGCATTCATTTAGATTGTAAACATATCTCATCACACAACCATTGATTTAAGATATAAGTTTAGTGTGAAATGAAATGAGAACATTGGTTTAATCACCAAATCACAACATAATATCTTTTCAATTTAGTTGTTTTAACCACCAATTAACCAAATAGCAAACAATGCAAGATACGCGTTTCATATTACCCTTAGAAGTGCTTAACCAATGGTACTGTAAATTACCAGTAGATTCGTTCTTTCATTAGGCAACACACGTACATTACCTAACAAAATGGACAGAAAATCTCCATTATAGCTATCCAATGTGTGATCAAGGTTTAATCAAAGAAAATGTCCACAATCATGCAAAATATTTAGTTTTTTAGATATAGTTTCAACATACAGTGCAGTCCGTACGTATTTGGACAATGACACAATTTTTGTTGTTTTGGCTCTGTACTCCAGCACATTGGATTTGAAATGGAACAGTGACTATGACGTTAAAGTGCAGACTTTCAGCATTACGTAATTTGAGGGTTTTCACATCCATATCGGGTGAACCGTGTAGCAATTTTCATACAGAACTCCCCCCATTCAAGCCTGTTTTGGGCATTTGAACATAAATTCTCATCCACTTCATGGGTAAAACCTTTTGGCATGGTGAATCCAAGCTTGACATTGGTCTGGAGTGATGTCGTCACATGCCTCATCCATGGCCCGAAGGTGGGTGGTACGCTCATGGGGCTGGCAAACGTACCTTCCACCTACATGCTAAAAACAATCCTCAATTGGGTTGAGAGTATGGGGCACATATAAGGTCACAAATCGGGGATGGGCCAAAAACCACCTCTGTGTGGTAGACCCTGACATTGTCCTACACAATAACATGTGACACCTTGACAGGCCTGCTCAATTTCACTGAGGAACACAATGAGATGTTCTGCATTGTAGGATCCAAGTAGTGGCCTACGTCTTACCACACCATCTTTGGAAATAGCTGTTCACACCCCCTTTTATGTATATGGTGACCAATTGTGTTAAATCAATTAGCAATAAGGTGTTGTCATGGTCAATCATCATGTATCATACATGTAATATAGATGTTTATATTTGTAAGAAACACCAATTTTGTTTCTGTAGTTCTCAAAATCCATATATGAAAAAAAAAAAAGGTTTAAAATCTATAGGTTTTACCAAACGGTTAAGTGATTAACCATGAAGAGCAGTTTGATTAAGTGACGGGCAAATGTATTTAAACAAATTAAAACAATCATATGAAAAGTATTCTGACCATTGCACTTTGAAAGGCAATTACTTTATATGAAAGGTATACGTAGATGAAACACGGATTAAGTTAGGTGAAAAAGTTACTGTGTGATTTTAATCAATTAAAATTGTGCTAATTGTAAAAAAAAAACTGCCTTTTTCATGATCTGTTTTGAGTTTTGTACTAAGAGTTGCGAAATTTTACCACATACATGTGAAAATAGTACCAAGTCGATTAAAAAAAAAACTGACATAAAGTCATCATATGTAATATTTGGTTGCATATCCTTTGCATGCCACTTTTGGCCATATAGTGTATTATAGAAATTATACATTTTCTGTCAATAGATCAATTATAGATAAAAAGGTTTCTGTATGTAGATCATATTTTTGTTTGAGTTCTGAAGATATAACTTAATAACATTTTTGAAGAATGTCAATCTTGGCAACACTATCCTGTATGGCAGAAACTTCTTATAGAGTTTCATTGTTCTTGAAAAATCTCACATTCACATTCTATTTCTGTACCATCTGTGTGCTTACTGTAAAGGCTAGCCAAACCAGTTTTGTTGACATGTCTTTCTCAAGTGGCTTTTACTTATTTTGCAATAACTAAATGAGTCTGGCTTCTCCCTCTCTCCTCCTTCCTTGTTAATCTAAGTATGTTAGTATTTTATTTCTTGGAATATAGGATACCAACTTCCAGGTCTCCACTTTGTACATGGGTTGTGAATGAATGCTGTAATATGTTTGGATAATGGCTATAATTCCCTCGAAGCACAGGCAGAGACAAGTGGCTCTCTTGCTACTGGTTTATTTGAAGGCTTCTCTCCAAATCCACCGTGAAAACTAAACACAGTATTGATGAGAAAATAGCTAAGATGTTAGCGTAACATAAAACAATAGCATGCACAGCATGTGGAATAACGTTTCACCAAAGTAAGATACAGACAAAAAAATATATACCTCGTTGGCTGCATGCTACAAAAAGGAAATAGTCTTCCTTATAACCGTTCACATAAAATTAAAGTCGGTTGTGACCAACATAAAACTTTTCACCGGCGCATAATGTCCTTGCTTGCTGCTTCCTTGCCGATGTTGAGAAGGGACTATCTGCAGACTCGCAGACTGGCCTCACTCGTGATCGGCCTGAGCCGTGATTAAAAAGTGCGTATGCGCTTACAAGAGGAATGGGAAAAAAAACCCCAGAAAGAGCAGCGTGCAGGTAAAGCCACACAATCGCTCGTAATTAATGGAACCTTCTGAATTTCAAAAGCAATGGTATCTAGCCTACTGAGTGAAAGTCTGAGAGTTATTCAGCTGAAGTTCCCTCGGTTGCCAGTTAGTGATAAGCTATTAGTGTTAGCTATTTCGTGTTACGTGATTTATTGTTGTAGTAATAAAAGAAAAAAAAAGTTAACTACTGTTAATAAACAGTTGAGAAATACATTAACTAATGGTTTGTAATTTCAAACCATTTGTTAATGTTTGAAAATACTTTAATATATTTGTACATCATTAATTCATATTAACAACTACATTAGTTAATGCCAATTCATGTAGGCTAACCTTATTGTAAAGTGTTACCAGATAGTCTTTGGTAGTCAAACCAAGGGCTTTGTTCTACCCTCTATTGTCAAACCTTCAGACTGACTACTATTGTTCTACCAGTGATGAACAATTATTGCTGATTTTAACATACTCCTGATGTAGAGTATCGATGTAGAGTAATGCATATCCTACAGAGCGCTGTCTATAAGTCCTTAATTGCAACTTGAAAAAACTAGGCCTGACTTTGAAGTATTGATATCAAAATGTGGCCAAGTTACAACTAACAATATTGCCTATCGTAGCTCACACTAAATAAACTAGCTCTATTCCAAAGCAATGCTATCCAAACATTCCTAAATTATTTAATGCAACTTGGCCCTGTGTTTCTTCATCTTACCATCTCAAGAGAATGTGGTTAATGAAACTGTATGTTCCACATCAAACTGCAAAATGAGAATAATTTATAGTGGAAATACTCTGATTCAGATGTGTGGCACTTAGAAATTAAACAGAAAAATTACTACACTATAGGGCATGTTTGAACAATTGTCTGCATCCACTGCTTTGGATCTATGAAAAGCACAGATTTAATAAAATTTATTATTATTATGTATTTATTGATTTATTTATTTGGAATATTTGGATTTCTATCAAAACCTGTGTGGTCCTACAGAGCATAGATATCCTTGTGTTCACAGAATTATGTTTGCAAATATCATAACTATTATGTTAAGACAATTAGTACTATTACTTATTTGCCATCAGCTGACCCACAAACATGTCTGGATATGTTTGTAAAAATGCTATATGTACGCTATTTTCTAGGTAAAAATATTACTAATTTTTATCTGCATTTATTTATTCATCCCCTCTTTCTCTATTGTATATGATGTTTCTTGATATAAATGTCTGTTTGTGAATTGTAAAGAAAACGGTAGCAGCACTTAACATTTTAAAACCTGTACATTTTCGAAAGTAAACTTGCCAACAAAGTATAACCATATCCTTTCTGGAGTGTAATTATTTATCAACTGTTAAAAACATTAATTGAAATCATATGTTGTTCCATGAGGCATAATCTCTTCGCATGCTAAGATGAAGAAACACAGGGCCAAATTGCATTAAATAATTTAGGAAAGTTTGGATAGCATTGCTTTGGAATAGAGCTAGTTTATTTAGTGTGAGCTATGATAGGCAATATTGTTAGTTGTAACTTGGCCACATTTTGATATCAATACTTTAAAGACAGGCCTAGTTTTTGCAAGTTGGAATTAAGGACTTATAGACAGCGCTCTGTAGGCTATGCGTGAGTAACTTGGCTTTTTTTTTTTCTGTCGGAGACGTTTTTGATCAGATATATTTTACTATGTTTATCTAGGATGATCATCACTATGTTGATCCTGGATAGATTTGCTAATGTTTATCCAGGATGATCATCACGTTGTTGATCTTGAATAGATTTGCTAATGTTGATCCAGGATGATCATCCCATTTTTGAATCTGGATAGACTTGCTAATGTTGATCCAGGATGACCATCACATTGTTGATACTTGTTACATCCCTCCATTTCTGGGGGTGGCAAATGTCACTATGCATGTTTTTTTCTAACTGTTCTCTATCTACATATCTTTCTCCCAGATAGCAATTACGGTGATTGGCTGCACCTGGACAGGACATTTAAATTGAGGCCAGTTCCACTCACACACTCGGTGACAGCATGTCATTGCTGTTACAGGACTGTTGTATGTTGTA
Organism: Synaphobranchus kaupii; assembly: GCA_029718625.1. Lineage (NCBI taxonomy): Eukaryota > Metazoa > Chordata > Actinopteri > Anguilliformes > Synaphobranchidae > Synaphobranchus > Synaphobranchus kaupii. Next base: position 39,565,322 of record CM056380.1, read on the forward strand.
AGATATTATAAATAAAATAAAACTTTTTGATCCACTACCCTTGTTATCTATCGTCCCTTTTGTGTTCAGTCACCAGCCCTGGCCATAACAATCCTGGATAGGATTCATTCTTCCACAATTTTTAAAAAAAGTACTGAATAGAACAAATTAGACTTTTTTAATATACGATGAACAAAATTAGCTTGATCCATAATGAAACCAGAATGAGTACACTGGATCATTAGCATAGCCTATCTCTACAATTTTTTTATGTGAAATGGTAACAAATTGGATAAATTAAATAATCTTAGTCACTACAAGCAAAATATTGGGGAAATAGGATTAAAGCTGCAGTAGGCAAGTTTGAAAATATAGAAGGCAAAAATACTTCCCCTTTTGCTCTCCTCCCTCCTATCTCTCATCCCTGGCCCCGGGCAGCAGCTCAAGCTGGCGGCCATGCCTAGTGGAATGAGAACCTGTGTCATGAGGCCATCAGCGGCCTGTCCAGGTTGTGAAGTGGACGGTGCACTAAGGGTTTTAGGACCCGGTGTCACACTGCTATCTGGTGACCTCATCAGCAAATCCTTAGCATACAACTATGCATAAAATGTTACATAGTTTATCACAGTTTGTTTGGATCTGTCCCATAGTGTTTTAAATCACCTCTTGATACCATGCATGCTTTTCTGGCACACCATTCAGGGTAATTACACTGTTTTGATTGGTATGTGTGCAGTATATAAGCTTATTTCAAATGCCTTGGATCAAATTTTTCATTTGCATTTCTCCACTGAATCGATATTTTGAGACAAATGGAGATGTTTAACAAAAAAGGCCAAAATCGACAAAATTGAGAGAATGTGATTATTACATTACATTATTGGTGGGCAGTCTTTATGGGATGAGACCTACAATAATCCTGATCTAGGGCTGGAAATTAAGGAACCATTAAGATAAAGCAAATGTTGAATTTGAGTTGTCATCAATGGACCTCTTGTAAATCTGTCATACAGATCATTAGCCTGGATTTAATATCATTAAACATATCTGATGCACCCTTGTTTTCCATTCATAATCCATATAGTTAATGTTGTATTGCCTTTTTAATTAATTGCAGCTTTAAACTAAATGCCCCATTGTGGCTTTTTAGCCAATCAAGCATGCTTCAGCTTGCTGTCAAACACAATACACAATTGCTTTATTTCAGTGTGGCTTTAGTGTTTATACCATCATTTTTGAAGTCAAACTATCATTGAATGCTTTACTTTGTGCTGACCTATATTCTCTGTGGAAGTACGGCGGCGGAGCGAACATGGCCATTACAACTTGCTCTTCTTTGTTGTTGTAGTCGACTAGTGCCGGCAATACATTCGTAGGTAACGTAAAGTATCGCTCCGCCGCCATACCTCTCTGTGTATTCTACTTCCACAGAGAATATAGGTCAGCACAAAGTAAAGGATTCAACGATAGTTTGACTTAAAAAATGATGGTATAAACACTCAAATTAACCCCGATAGACTGTCGTCGTATTTTATTTGCTTTGGGTGCACTGTGGAGTGTTTAAGTGCGTTTGGTAGTGGATACTACCGGTTACCATAGAGTTGCGCTAGCATTAGCAACGTGTGTATGTCCACAAGAAGGACAGCATGGAATCAGCTGAAAATGGTCTCCATCAATCAACAACATCATGGGTAAGTTGTAAATGAGACATTAAGTCCAAAATTCCGAACTAACCCTTTAAGTTGTTTTGTTAAATTTTCATACATTTCATCGATTTTGAGGGATAGGACTTTCAATTCCACGTTACTTGCCATTTCAGAACTCTTTCCCGTGCTGCTGCGAAGAGATTTGTTAGACATTTCCAATATGAAACGCAGTAGAAACGCACATTGCCGCCCTAATTCCTGGTTTAACTTTGGTACATTTTACTTACAATAATCTTTAGGGGTACCATTAATTGTGAAACCTTGATCTGGAGGAAATCATTTTTAATTAAATGAGTAAATGATTTTGGTTGGTTCCATTGAAACATTAATAAAGTACAGTATTTGTGGAGTTCCTCAATAATGTTATTATTATTTTTTTTACATTTATTTTTATTTTAGTGTATTTCCAGTCAGGCGCGCCAGTAATTCTGGAGCCCACTGTAGGTAGGTGATACGGATTTGTTTCTTCGTTTTGTGTTCACATAGGTGTCAGATTGATGATATGCAATTCAGAATGGCTTTATTTATTAAATTAGAATTAATTTAATTGACCAATTTATTCTCAATTACAACACAATGTTTGTGGACCACTGTTCAGGGATCACCTTCAGTTGCCCTGTTAGCGGCTCAGTACTCTGAATACTGAACCCAAGTAACTATAGATCACCCTTTATCAATCTTAACACGTGATGTGCAGTGAGGGAATTCACCCTCGGAACTTATAAAATTCAAATGTCTCTATATGACTTTATTAGTGGATCATTCCATCAGCGTGAGAGAGGAAACAGGCCCAAGCATTCAGTTTAAGTACTGGGGTTTAATAGGGTGATGCGGGGAATCAGCCGGGACTCTAACAATATTACACTACGAGTATTGAACACAATATAACAACACACAGACACGGGGATATGGCTATATTAATATCACAATATATTGCGGTAATTAACATATACTAAGCATGAAATAGCAGTATAATATAACTTTTCACTGTAGTGGGGTTACAGGTTAAGACCAAGGTACTGATATTACTACTACTTACACATCGCTACTATATTTAGGCTACTAAACACTATACGATCATAATCAACAAAAGGGGGTGCGGTAATTGAGAGGAATGGTGGGGTTACTTACTAGTCGAGCGCGAACCAGAAAAACGGTTAAGAGAAGAAGAAGGATCTCCAAGGCCCAGTGGATGCACGACGCACGATAATGCAGCTTCTGAGCGGAACGGAAAACTCGGGTGTTCAGTCTTTTCTAGCGGAGGCGTGGGTCGCGGGAACTCGCCAAAAAGACGCAGGAGTCCAGGTGAAGTAATAGAAGAAAAAGCCCCGGAGGTCGCCCACCTAAAATACCTGACTGGCTAGAGGAGGGCCCACGCTGCTATTGGTTGTTGGGAGTACCCGCCTTCATTTGATTAAATTTGGCATGAGGGCCTCTATTACAAAATTCTGCAAAGTGGTGTAGGGGGTAATGTTTATGATATAATCAAAACAATATATACAGTATACAACAGAAGTGAGTACACCCCTGTGCAATATCACTTAAATGTTGACAAGTAGAGTGTCTCCTCTTATGAACAATCAAAAACAAATACTTTAGAAAGACTATCGTGAAAATACAGGCCTCAAAGGAGAAACTCAATGCAACAAAAGTGAATACACCTGTGATCACTGACACACAAGTTAGAAAGTTACACAAGTTAGTTAATAATATTTGGTCGCATATCATTTGCATGCCATGACTTCTTGATGTCTGTGACCCAACAACATCAAAAGACTCTTGATATCTTATTTTCTGGTACTCTTACAAGCGATCCTATAACGTCTCTGCATTTTAATGGATCTCTATGGGAATTGGGGGGTGGGACTAGATTTAGCTGTAAATTATGCTGGAACAGTATGGAATACATGGTTGGTAAAATGGCTGTAAGTCATCAAGGGTCTGAGGTATCAAACGAGCCTCAAACCATCACTCTGCTGCCAGATATGCAGTAGATCTCTAGTAGTAGATCTCCAGATATGTAGTAGACTCTACTTGTCAACTTAGAAATAATGCAATTATTGAGAGGTGATACAATTTTGAATCATTTGACATTTAAGTGATATTGCACAGGGGTGTACTCACTTCTGTTGTATACTGTACACAAAATAAAGTGAATATGAAAAAGATCTCTGTGCTGATCAAGGTGAGGGGGTGGCAGTGATGCTTGTTACACATTGGGCCTCATTCATGAAGCGTTCCTTGTGAGCGATTCACAAGATCCCCTTTATGCCGCGTGCCATCCCGCACAGTCTATCTCCATCTGCACGTAACTTCTCTCACTTAGCACTATCAGGTTAGACCTTTTTAACTAACCTAATGTAATCAAAAATACATAATAATTTACCCTGAAACGAATTATTTTTATTGATAATCAGAAACTATTTATAGCCTAAACCTATAAAATAAAGAGACAACAAGACCTATAGGCTTACATTTGAGATTTGAGATTTTTTTTCGTTATAGGGGACTTTTTTCACTGATGAAATGGTTAAGCTAGGCTATATTACATTGTAAATTACATTATTTACTATTCTACATAAACCTGTTGAATCAATTTGAGATTATAGCAACTCCTAAATCGTTTCAATGTTTCGCTTGAGTGACGAAGACGTTCCGTGTATCAATATACCGGCCACCTTTTCATCCAATCTAGTTTATTTCTCTGATCACATCTTTCATTAGTCTACAGTCAGATTGTACAATATTAGGCTATATTTGTTTCCATGCCCCGAGTCCGACACCGGTAAGCTTGTTGTGCGGTTAGAATAAAAAGGCTGTTGAGGGATAGGCTATATGGCTACAGCTCACCACTCCGTAGCCTAAGCCTACACTCCGTTCTAGACTGAACAATAGTTTATCAATTGCACTATTGAATACGAAATATAATTTCTTTAATTAGGCCTGAATGAAATTATATAGTTAGTTGCACTGTGGTCTAACAGAAGGTAGGCTATCAGCATGATTTTGCTCAATCCAGGTAAATTATAGCGCCGTTCCGCTGCATCGGCGATCACATTTCAAAGATGCAGACAACACGTTACATTGTAAATGCATGGTAGAGTAGAAAATGTATTAAAAACACAGAATGAGAGGCAAAATTTAAATTTAAATTTTAAGAATTAAAAAAATAAAAATCGTCCAGGCATCGACAAAGATAGATAGCCATCGCCGATGGGTTCAACCATTGTCAATAGTCGATTCCATCGACCATCGTCCCAAGCCTAACGTGAGCCAGTTCCACACTGGATCAGCTGGTGCAGCAGATCCTGCAGCTTTTTCATGTCCGTCCTCAGCGCGGCAAGGTTTTCAGTCAGCTGGTTCTGATCCATAGCTGTAGTCCGGCTTTTTTTACCCCTAAGAGAGAGAGAATTTCTTAAGACTTTTAAGCCTTTACTGGGACATCTTGTCAGTCAATGCATCAACTCAAAAGTCAGAACAATCACCTTCTCTGATAAACAAAACAATAGCTGCACTAAACCAATACCACAAATATTAACACAAATGAAGATAGACAACAATTAAGTTGCCAAATAAACATAAAACCTCTCCCATGCCTCCATAAATGATACCAAATTGAACAGTTTACTAGTAGGAAGGCTGAATTCTGACCACTAGTGGCCAGAAACCCCATCGTCTTATTCTTGGCATCCACCTACCCCTGCCCAACAGAAAATAACCTACCCAACCACAGACATCAGACAAAAATATGTTCAATTTGAGAACAAGGAAGACAGTCCTCCCCCACTATCAGATCTAGAAGTATCAGATGTCCATTTGTAGCTACAGCCCCATGAAAGACCTCCATCAGAAGTCTGTTTGTTAATTGTGCACTGACCCCCAGCTGACGCTGGCCAAAAATCTATGTGTCATTTTGTGACACCCCAACTTTAAGCACATCACATTCACATAGATGCAAACTAGGACTTTCCAACTGTCTTAAGCCCCCCCATACCAACATGAAGGGAGAGGGAGCAGTAATCACAGGGTGCATCCCAATACTTGAAAAATGTACCTTCCTTTCCTCCACTACCACCTCCTCTCCTCCGTGCCCCAAAAACGGATCTTTGTGTCCTAATATAATGTTGCTGATTACATAGTAATTACATATTAATTGTTACATATTAGTTAATGTCTCAACGTGAACCGCAATGTCAGGTACATTGTATACTGTACATGCAACTACTTGTACTTGAAACGTACTGGCAGTTTTGCATATTTCCGGGTAGGAGAGGAGTGGAGGAGAGGAGTGGAGGAAAGGAGGTGAGGAGTGAAGAATATTGGAACGCAGCCACACTGTTCATGAGAGCAAGAGAGGCAGAATGATAGAGGAAGAAATAGCCCACATTCTTGGATAACTTTCTGTTTGACAGGTTGTCTTCAGAAACGTGCAAAGAATTTATAGAGTAGAGATCATGGATTCATTTCAATTGCTTAAATTCACTTCTCGCATCCTTTCCTCGCTCCCTAGCTCCACCCAATAGAGGACGTGAGGAAAGGATGCAAGGATCAGATACAAGGACGGAGGAATGAAGGCAACATGCATTAGGCAAATGGAACATCCTTGCTCAGTCAAGCGTCAGCATCATATTATGCTTATGTGCTTAACTATAATGTTTTTTAGCCTCTTTTCTCCTGAATAAACATGGCTTTTGTTAGTCATAAAGAATGAGTGTTATTATGGATTGAAGCGCTTTATAATAAATGGAAAGGACTGGTGAAATTGCATTTGTTCAGGGGTGTACCCGCAACGTGACAGATGTGGAGAGGTGGCTAATTTATACATGTCACACGTTCTGATAAAAATATTCATTCAGTGGTTTGGAATGTCCTTAAAGATGGCGATCCTCGATGGATTTCTGGGTCAGGCGAGGACCGAGGAGACGAGGACGGATAAAATGAGCGATTGGAATGGAACCCCATGAGTCTCAGGACCCACCTTGCTCTTCTGTCCCGCTTGCCAGATTTGCTGGGTTTCATCGGATGTACCTCCTTGCGCATCTCGTGAATTTCCAGGGGTTTCTGCAGACGCATAAGGGTTAAGAGAGTTGCAGTTACACACGTGCGCAGCATGAAACGTGAGCAGAACAAATTTGCACCTAAATTGTTCACAATTTTGTCCGTATTTTGGCATTCATCATCGTTTTCGTGTCTGAGATTTGTTCTTACGTACGAACAAACTTTACACCTGCTCGGGACCACGCGTACTGCATATGTAAATTCAAAATGCCACTAAATGTAGTTTCTGAATATCAATTCGAACATGAATTTATTTATTTTTTCTGTTAAATTCACATGACAAAATGTAGCCTCTGAAATGCAGAATGCAAACGTAGCTAATAAATTATGACTGTAAAAAGCAAACACTTTAGATGATGCCTATTTATCAATTGTAGGCTATGAACTTACTTAATTAGACTCATAATAAAACATCATAAATGTAATGAATGCTCCCAGTACTATTATTCTAAATTGATAAAATTTTTATGACGTTAAATATGCTATTTAAAACACACATTTGACCAATGATCGAAATTAGCTTTAAATTGCCTTACAGGTCTGTAGCCAGCATTGCAATGGCTGATCTTGCCTGTCCACTGTTATCGGTGCCGTAGACTGCACACACATAGGCCTATGCATCAAGGCTACATCCGATGATGCGTTTGCGTATGAATAGAAGAGAACGGGGCTATCACTCCACCAGTTCATATGTGATGTAAAAGGTGTGTTGCTCAACTTTTCCACAAACCTGAGAAGGTGTGCAAAATATTATTGGCTGGTGTGTTCTGCACAACATGGCCATGAAAAACACCCTTCCTATACCAGACGTCCCCAATCCACCTGAACTAGGGATGCTGTCAGATGGACCACCACTCAAACTCGACAATGTGACCGCAATTAAAACATGCCAGCAATTCAGAGAGATTTGAAAATAAGGTATGTGATTATAGCTGAGCACATCCAACCTCCGGCTAAAATACAAACTAAGATGGGAAGAAGACCTTGTGTGGTGGGAATTCTGTCCCACAAAATTATTTGACTTTGAGGTCACCTGACAGAGAGAGGCTGTGTATGAACTGTTTTTTAAGGCTCTAAAAACCCTCTTTTTTCCCCAATTTCCCAAGTGGATTTATGCTAATCGCAAAAAATGAACATATGTACGTGAATACAAAAAAATCTGCCTTTCCGCACGGTTTGATGAAATGAGTACATTTTTCATACAAAACACATTCGTACATAAATGTACTCACATATTTAGTAACGTTTCATGAATGAGGCCCAATGTGTGACGAGCATCACTGTGCCACCCCCTCACTTTTTCATATTTGCGTGTTGTTCCGGGTTGGTTGCCATGTCCTCCTCGTAGGGGTGGGCGATATCACGGTAGAAACACTACACCTACACACTACAAATCCGGGCCGTAATATGGATTTGACCATACCGTATCTACCGGTAGAGCATTAGGCTACTTGAATATTTGAAAAATGTTCTATAATCTATAAATGTAGCCTAAGCTACCACATAAAGCGGCAAAACACGCGCTGTCATTAAATGCGCCAGGCATGTAACGTGCATCTCCAATCAAAAAAGACCTTCATGGATTAATTGAAGCTTTCAATGAAATACATTTCCTTGGTGGGTGGAGCCACGCTCCACTCCACTCACTGCCACTACGTCAAACTCTGAAGTCCGCTGCTTGCCATTAGCCTAGTGACAATAGTGACAACCAGTTTGCAGTCCTTTGAAACGCATGTGTGTTGTATGTTAATTTACTCAGTGGAATTTCTATTATTTGCATTATTAATTCAAAAAGAATGTGTTGCTGTGGAAATGTGGATACAGAAATATTTCAATAAATGCGTGAGAAATACGAGGCGTGAGAGCGTGTGATCTGGATGTGCGTCTCATGCTCTGTCCTGAATTTAAAGTCAATATATCTTTTAATAGTCTTACATCTACCTGTAATTTCTCCAAGCTAGCTATGCTACCGTAGCCTACGTTAGCTGGGCTGGCATATGAAGATATGGGTTGATGTATTTTTGCTCCTCGGCTCCTGTTGGACAATTACTTTTAATTTCCTTTATGTTTTTGTTCCCTGCTACTGTTGGCGACTAATGACATTCTTTTTGGTAAACAATTACTGTATAAATGTTCATGTCATTCTAACATCACACGTATTTAAAAATGTTCTTAAAATATGTGAGTTTGTAAATTTTGTCATCATATACAGAATATTAAAGGAACAGCACAGTAGCAAAAACACCCTGAGGCTGTTTGTTACCATCCTACACTCTTGCATTGCTACTAAAATATTTTCAATTAAATTATATTACAACAACAACTATACCATGATATATATTGTTACTATCCAAAATTGAATTAATACTGTGATATATATCGTTACTATCCAAAATTTAAGTATAAGGGACGACAGCTACCATGTTAGAGACATCACCGAGGTTGGGCATGATGTCCTCCACCTGTATGATGATGGAGGCTTGCTGCATGACTGAAATTGCAGAGGCGTTTTCATTAACCCTGTAGGGCAGAAACACACACACACTTAGACAGATGCACCTATACAAGCATGGACACACACACACACTGAGACCGATGCACCTATACAAGCATGGACACACACACACACTGAGACCGATGCACCTATACAAGCATGGACACACACACACACTTAGACAGATGCACCTATACAAGCATGGACACACACACACACTGAGACAGATGCACCTATACAAGCATGGACACACACACACACTGAGACAGATGCACCTATACAAGCATGGACACACACACACACTGAGACCGATACTCCTATACAAGTATGAACACACACACACACTGAGACCGATACTCCTATACAAGTATGAACACACACACACACACACTGAGACAGATACTCTTATACAAACATGGACACACACACATACATACACTGAGACAGATAATCCTATACAAGCATGGACTCACACATAACATATACACACATACATTGAGAAACATACACATGTATACAAGAATGGACACACACACACACACACACACACACACTAGCTAATGCTAGTGCACCCTCTAATGCACATTGAGACATCAAAAATAAAAACACACAAGCTCTCACACATGCATACCTAGAAAGAAAAACACACCAAGGCGCAAACGTGCGCGCCGTCACTCTCACAGAACCTGAAACACACGCTTCACACTCGTCACCCGACACCATACACGCACACACAGGTGCTCGTACGCAAAACTCCCTGACAAGAGAAAGCACAGGCCGACACACTCTTGGTGCGCACCTCTGGAAGGTGTCGGCCAGAAGGGCGATCATCAGGTTGACGTACAGGAGGGCCGACAGCCCCAGAAAGGTGCCACAGAGCAGGTAGGCCATGGGGCGATCCACCTTCACCATTTTGTCAAACTCGTATTCGTCTACCAGCGTGAGGCGGTAGAGGCTGTACATAAGCTTGGGGATGGTCTTCATGCTCGGCACCTCTGGATTATCTGGAACAGGGCACAACCGCCATTTTGAGACCACAACCTGGCTGAGCATCCACACACCACTCCCTGCTTCTGCTGTTTCCAAAAAAAACAATAAACATGATCGCAGTTTATCTGCACACACCTGCTGAGAGTCTGTTCAGACTTCTTCAACAGTCAGATCCCTGAATAAAGTGCGCTGCCGTACTTTTCATAATCACCATTCTTGAAACTCCTGAAAATTTGGTTAAGCCCAAATCTTGAAATTCATCTGTGTGTGTTTCCGGTCTCGCTGTGCTTTTCTTCTGGAGGATATCCCATAATTTTACAGGTATTCAGCTTGGGGTCAGGGAACAACCTTTTTTTAATTCCTGTATTGCTTATCTGTACTTCATCACCTGTAGTTGCTATTGTCCTGCATTTGTATCACATACTTTTAATATACTGACAATATTATTTCAAGTTCTTATCTTAAAGGTTAATTCCACCCAAAAACAACATTAACCTTATTGAACAGATCAAGGCGCAACTAATTAAGTCTTTCTTTGTGGCTGGCCAAAAAAAAATCTGTTATTTTATATATAAATTTATTTGAATATCAAGTTGAAAATTCGGTAGAGGTATACTTCATTTTGACGTATACCTCTACCACTTCCTCTTTTTTGAAAGACTACAGTGTTTTCAAGTGGGCGTGTAAATTACATAGCAAGTTTGTGGAGCCAGTGAGGGAAAAATTGCTGCCTGCATCTCACTGTACTGAATAGGGACGGGACACATCGTAGATCAAGCTAACTATCATTGCTATTTTATTATAATGTCAGAAAATGACATTGATAGGCTCTGTTATTTCCTAAAGATTTTTCGGCAAACTAAACCAAACAGGACTCGAGTGCTGTCGGTTACAGAGTGGAGCTGCTCCGGTATTCCCTGATTCCCTGTAGCATACATCTTCCTCTGCCTCATTGAATCACCCGGTAAGGAACCAGGTCAACTAACGTTATTATTGATCCATGACCATTAAGTAGACTAGACTAGACTAGACCATTAAGTAGACTAGACTAGTAGTATTGTATTTTGTAATTATACATTTCTACTTTTGACAATTGTAACATTGTTTTTTTATTATAGCTTTGTTCTTTTATTTTGAGAGTGCTTTAAATATAATGTATGAAAAGGTAATAATAATATTATTGCCCTTTGAAGGAAAATAAAGGGACATGGGAATTTTGTAACAGCATGCTATGATGTAAAGTTGACATTTTCTCAGTGGAACGAAAGCAGAGCTACACACAACTACACACAATCTGCACAGCTTTGAAGAAGAGTTCTAATACATGATTCTCCTCACCTCCGAAAATGATCCAAAAAGCACAGGCATAAGGGATGAAGATCTCTATGTAGAAGAAGAAAAACCGCAAAACATCCCCAACAATCTTCCCCAGCGCTATGACAAAAGGGCCGATTGTCCTAAATGCACAACACAACACATCACACAGTTACCAGGCAACCTGGATACAGACACTTTATGCCAGCATTAGCATAGATATGACTGTAGGACAGTACCTAAAGGCTCGGACGTGCTTCATAAGTCGCAACCAGAGGAAGATCAAGGTTATGGCAAAGAGACGTAGCCTGTACACCCGGAGTTTGTTTTCGTTGAAGAAGATATCCATCACATGGATCCCAAACGCCACCATCAATAGCATGTACACCAGCCAATCAAACACATTCCTGTATAGACATCAGCCAATAAGACACGTCCACAGTAATCAACTAGAAAACAATGCTCGCACTTGGGAATACAACATTGCATCTTTATAAAGACTGTCATAACCACAGCATGATATAAGGCTTTAACTTCCTGTATTATGCTGCAATAGGCTACGGCACATGGTTCTTTTTGAAAAATATTACATTTTGTATTGCTTCACTGATGGACCTAGGAGCTGAAATCTGAATTTGCAAATCCTGAAAGTGTGGACAACTGTTCATTGAACTAGTGATGGGCATTCCGAATCTTTTCGAGGAACCAGATTGGCTCCATTCACTGAAAAGCCTTACGTTTAGCTCTCATGTGGCTCTTTGTTCACTTATATTTCTGAGTTTTCCAAAAAATGCGGTTTGATGTTGCACTTATGTCCTATAAGTGTCGGACACATGCGACAGTGCTGCTATGGTGTCCACAATATTTCTATCATTTTAGTTAGTGCAATGTGTAGGCCTATGTTTATTGTTATATTAATTATAAGACATTAATTTAATTAAATATGACTAGATCACTTCATCCTACTAGTAGCTATGATATACTAATATGATAAAAAAATATATACATATAGCCTATGCACCAGTCATGCATAGTGCCCACTGTAGAAGCCTCTGGAGGCAGTGTTATGATCTGGGGTTGCTTCAATTGGTCATGTCTAGGCTCAGCAACGTTATGCAGCAATAAAATGAAGTCAGCTGAGTACCTGAATATACTATACTGAATGACCAGGTTATCCCATTAATGGGCATATTCCAGGATGACCATGCCAAGATTCATCGGGCTCAAATTGTGAAAGAGTGGTTCAGGGAGCATGAGGAACCATTTTCACACATGAATTGGCCACCAGAGTCCTGACCTGAACCCCATTGAAAGTCTTTGGGATGTGCTGGAGAAGACTTTACGGAGTAGTTCGACTCTCCCGTCGTCAATACAAGATCTCGGCCAAATATTAATGCAAATCTGGACGCAAATAAATGTTGTGACATTGCATAAGGTTGTTGAAACAATGCCACGACAAATGTGCGCCGTAATCAAAGCTAAAGGTGGTACAACAAAATATTAGAGTGTGTGACTTCTTTTTTGGCCAGGCCGTGTGTATATACTGTATACACAGTGAGGTCCAAAAGTCTGAGACCACATTCAAAATCTGACATTTTTCATGTAAACTTGGAAATAAATAATAAGTTGGATTTTGGAAAAAAATCTAAAACAAAGAAAAGTTATGACGTGAAATAAAGTTTTTCAGATTCTGCACTATTTCCAGGTCACTAATCAAATTTCCCTTATCCCTTCCATTGAAGCATGTGTTCAGAGGACACACAAGTGGATTTGATCTACTCAACAGTTGTCAGGGAGTGGCTGAGTCGGAGGACCAAGCGCGACCGCCAGGGATTCTAAAAGTGTAGATAATAAAACCTACACCACAAAAGCAGACAGATCTGCACAGGAAAAGGGTAAAATAAACAGTTGGAAAAAACCTCCTGGCGTAAGCCAAAATAAAGCAACCCCAAACGAGGGCGAACTTAAGAATAGCGAGTAATCAATAACAAAAGAACCTCACGCTCTTAAACGAGGAGCGAATACAGGAGGTCAGAGAAAAACAAAAGAAACACCCCGTATAAACGGGCGAGAATAAAAGAGAAACTAGAACCTGTTACCTACAGCTCTAGGTGAGAACGAGCTGAACAAAAAGGTAACAGGTAGGGGAGTATAAAGGATGAAGAGAGAAAGGAAAGAAAAAATAAATAAATAAATAAATCTTTCTCCTAACTCTAAACCGGACTTGCTGCATTTCCTATTCGTACGAACCAGAAATGTAGCGACCGAATCCTATACCTTACCGACCTCCTTGCCAATATAGCAAAGACAATATGGAAGTGCCGAACAAAAACGATACGAGGTTTAAATAAGGAGTGGAAATGCGGCACAGGTGAAAACACTGAGTAGCAGGACAAGCAAAACCACGGAACGGATAACGGAAACCAAAGAAAGAGGACGCTACACAAGCGCTCCACGGAGAAGTGGCCACTTAAAGGGATAGTTCGGAATTTTGGACATAATGTCTCAATTACGACCCATGAAGTAGTTGATTGATGGAAACCAATTCCATGCTGTCCCTTCTTTTGGACATACACACATTGCTAATGCTAGCGCAACTCTAAGGTAACTGCTAGCATCCACTACCAAACGCACTTAAACACTCCACAGTGCACCCAAAGCAAATAAAACACGACGACAGTCTATCGGGGTAATTTTCAGTGATTATACCATCATTTTTTAAGTCAAACTATCGTTGAATCCTTTACTTTGTGCTGACCTATATTCTCTGTGGAAGTACGGCGGCGGAGCGATACTTTACGTTACCTACGAATGTAGTGCCGGCACTGGTCGACTACAACAACAAAGAAGACCAACAAGTTGCAATGGCCACGTTCGCTCCGCTGCCGTACTTCCGCAGAAGTCCTATCAAAAGACTCCTGATATCTTATTTTCTCGTACACCTACAAGCGATACTATAACCTCTGCATTTGAATGGATCTCTATGGGAGTTGGGGGCCACAACAAAAAAAGAGTTCATTTGAATGGATCTCTATGGGAGTTGGGGGGCCACAACAAAAAAAGAGTTCAGTGACCCTGCCCGGAGGAAGCCCGGGGCCCACTTCTGGAGCCAGGCCCAGAAGGAGGACCCGTCAGCGAGCGCCTGGTGGCCGGGCATGCCACGGAGCCCGGCCGGGCACAGCCCGAAGAAGCAACGTGGCGACCATCACCACTGAAACTCCGTCATCCCGCGGGCCCACCACCTACGGGAAGAATCACTGGGGTCGGGTGCGCTGCCAGACAGGTGGCAGTGAAGTTAGAGGGTCTCGACGGACCAGACCCGGGCGGCAGAGGCTGGCTTTGGGGACGTGGAACGTCACCTCTCTGAGGGGGAAGGAGCCGGAGCTTGTGCGGGAGGTGGAGCGCTACCAGTTGGATCTGGTGGGGCTTACCTCTACGCACAGCATTGGCTCCGGAACCTTACTCCTGGATAGGGGTTGGACTCTATTCTTCTCCGGAGTTGCCCAAGGTGTGAGGCGTCGGGCGGGGGTGGGGATACTCATAAGTCCCCGGCTGAGTGCCGCTACGTTGGAGTTTACCCCGGTGGGCGAGAGGGTCGCCTCCCTGCGCCTAAGGGTTATGGGGGGGAAAACTCTGACTGTTGTCTGTGCTTATGCACCGAACAGCAGTTCAGAGTATTCGGCCTTCTTGGAGACCCTGAATGGAGTCCTACATGGGGCTCCTGTAGGGGACTCCGTAGTCCTGCTGGGAGACTTCAACGCGCACGTGGGCAACGATGGAGACACTTGGAGAGGCGTGATTGGGAGGAACGGCCTCCCTGATCTGAACCCGAGCGGTGGTTTGTTATTGGACTTCTGTGCTAGTCATGGATTGGCCATAACAAACACCATGTTCGAACATAAGGGTGCTCATAAGTGTACATGGTACCAGAGCACCCTAGGCAGAAGGTCGATGATCGATTTTGTCATCGTATTATCGGACCTGAGGCCGTATGTATTGGACACTCGGGTGAAGAGAGGGGCAGAGCTGTCTACTGATCACCATCTGGTGGTGAGTTGGGTCAGATGGCCGGGGAAGCCTCTGGACAGACCTGGTAAACACAAACGTGTAGTGGGGGTGAACTGGGAACGTCTGGAGGAGGCCCAGGTCCGGGAGACTTTCAACTCACACCTCCGGCAGAGCTTTTCTGGCATCCCTGTGGAGGCTGGGGACATTGAACCAGAGTGGACAATGTTCAAAGCTCCCATTGCTGAAGCTGCGGCTGAGAGTTGTGGTCTCAAGGTCTTAGGTGCCTCAAGGGGCGGTAACCCTCGAACACCTTGGTGGACACCGGTGGTCAGGGAAGCCGTCCGACTGAAGAAGGAGGCCTTCCGGGATATGTTATCCTGGGGAACTCCGGAGGCAGTTGCAAGGTACCGACAGGCTCGAAGGACTGCAGCCTCAGTCGTGTCAGAGGCAAAGCAGCGGGTGTGGGAGGAGTTCGGAGAAGCTATGGAGAAGGACTTTCGGTCGGCACCAAAGCGGTTCTGGAAAACCGTCCGACACCTCAGGAGGGGGAAACGGGGAACCATCCAAGCTGTTTATAGTAAGGATGGGACACTGTTGACCTCAACTGATAAGGTGTTAGGGCGGTGGAAAGAACACTTTGAGGAACTCCTGAACCCGACTAATCCACCCTCTGTAGTAGAGACGGAGCTGGAGGATGATGGGGGATCAACATCGATTTCCCTGGAGGAAGTCACTGTGGTAATCAAACAACTCCACAGTGGCAAAGCCCCAGGGGTTGATGAGATCCATCCAGAAATGCTGAAGGCTCTGGGTGTTGAGGGGCTGTCATGGATGACACGTCTCATCAACATTGCGTGGAAGTCGGGGGCAGTGCCTAAGGAGTGGCAGACCGGGGTGGTGGTTCCCCTGTTCAAAAAGGGGGACCAGAGGGTGTGTGCCAACTATAGAGGCATTACACTACTCAGCCTCCCCGGGAAAGTCTACTCTAAGGTACTGGAAAGGAGGGTCCGGCCGATAGTCGAACCTCAGATTGAAGAGGAACAATGTGGATTCCGTCCTGGTCGTGGAACAACGGACCAGCTTTTCACTCTCGCAAGGATCCTAGAGGGGGCCTGGGAGTATGCTTTTCCGGTCTACATGTGTTTTGTGGATTTGGAGAAGGCTTATGACCGGGTTCCCCGGGAGATATTGTGGGAGGTGCTGCGGGAGTACGGGGTGAGGGGGTCACTACTCAGGGCCATCCAATCTCTGTACACCCAAAGCGAGAGCTGTGTCCGGGTGATCGGCAGTAAGTCGGACTCGTTCCCGGTGGGGGTTGGCCTCCGTCAGGGCTGCGCCTTGTCACCTATCCTGTTTGTGGTATTCATGGACAGGATTTCAAGGCGTAGTCGTGGAGGAGAGGGGTTGCAGTTCGGTGGGCTGAGGATTACATCGCTGCTGTTTGCAGATGATGTGGTCCTGATGGCATCATCGGTCTGTGACCTTCAGCACTCACTGGATCGGTTCGCAGCCGAGTGTGAAGCGGCTGGGATGAGGATCAGCACCTCTAAATCTGAGGCTATGGTTCTCCGCAGGAAACCGATGATTTGTCTACTCCAAGTAGGGAATGAGTCTTTACCCCAAGTGAAGGAGTTCAAGTATCTCGGGGTCTTGTTCTCGAGTGAGGGGACGATGGAGCGTGAGATGAGCCGGAGAATCGGAGCAGCAGGAGCGGTATTGCGTTCGCTTTACCGCACCGTTGTGAGGAAGAGAGAGCTGAGCCAGAAGGCAAAGATCTCGATCTACCGGTCAATCTTCGTTCCTACTCTTACCTATGGTCATGAAGGGTGGGTCATGACCGAAAGAACGAGATCGCGGATACAAGCGGCCGAAATGGGTTTTCTCCGGAGTGTGGCTGGCTTCTCCCTTAGGGATAAGGTGAGAAGCTCAGTCATCCGTGAGGGACTCGGAGTAGAGCCGCTGCTCCTTTGCGTAGAAAGGAGCCAGTTGAGGTGGTTCGGACATCTTGTAAGGATGCCACCTGGTCGCCTCCCTAGGGAGGTGTTTCAGGCACGCCCAGCTGGGAGGAGGCCACGGGGCAGACCAAGGACCAGATGGAGGGACTATATCTCCACGCTGGCCTGGGAACGCCTTGGGATCCCCCAGTCAGAGCTGGTCAATGTGGCCAGGGAAAGGGAAGTTTGGGGCCCCCTGCTGGAAATGCTACCTCCGCGACCCGACTTCGGATAAGCGGTTGAAGATGGATGGATGGATGGAGGGAGTTGGGGGGTGGGACTAGATCAAGCTGTAAATTACACTGGAATAGTATGGAACCCATGGTTCGCTAAATGGCTGTAAATCATCAAGGGTCTGAGGTATCAAACGAGCCTCAAACCATCACTCTGCTGCCAGATATGCAGTAGATATGGATGGATCACTTTAAGGGTTGTTTCTCCTGACAAATTTTCCTATTGAACTCTATGGAAAAATACACTACTCACAAAAAGTTAGGGATATTTGGCTTTCGGGTGAAATTTATGGAAAATGTAAGTTCACGCTACAGTGATATTATACGTATCATGAAAGTAGGGCATTTAAGTAGAAGCATGCAATGGTGATTTCCTCATCTCAAACAATTTATTGAAACCAAAGCCAACAACAGTGGTGGGTATACCACAACAAAAATGTCAATGTCTCAATAACTTGTCATGTGCCCTTGAGCATCAATTACAGCTTGACAACGACGTCTCATGCTGTTCACAAGTCGACTTATTGTCTGCTGAGGCATGGCATCCCACTCTTCTTGAAGGGCGGCCCTCAGGTCATTGAGGTTCTGGGGTACAGAGTTACGAGCCTCTACACGGTGAGTCAGCTGATCCCATAGGTTTTCTATGGGATTCAGGTCTGGAGAAAGTGCAGGCCACTCCATTTGAGGTACCCCAGTCTCCAGCAGCCTTTCCCTAATGATGCGACCTCGATGAGCTGGAGCATTGTCGTCCATGAAGATGAAATTAGGCCTGTGTTGTTCATGCAGGGGCACAATGACTGGATTAATGATGTTATTCAGGTAGTATGGGCTTGTCACTGTACCATTCACAAAGTGTAGGGCAGTTCTGTATTGACTAGACACACCTGCCCACACTGTAACACCGCCACCACCAAAGGGTCGTCTGGTGACAACAGTGGCTGATGCATAGCGCTCTCCTTGAGGTCTCCAACATCGTTAGCGGCCATCATTTCTGCTCAACGTGAATCGACTTTCATCAGAGAACAGCACTGAGGCCCACTGGTCCCTCGTCCAGCGTAAATGCTCCCTGGCCCATGCAAGACGATGACGCCTGTGCCTGGTGGTGTGGTCAGGTACCCTTGCAGGTCGTCTAGCACGCAGACCACGCTGATGTAAACGGTTTCGAATGGTCTGACGTGACATTTGGGTGCCTCTCACCTCCCTTAAATGTGCCTGGAGTTGAGTGGCATTCATCATCCGGTTCCGCAGGGCACTGTTCACAATGAAGCGGTCATCAGTGTGGGATGTGGCCAAAGGACGTCCACTTCTATGCCTTTCTGTGACTCTTCCAGTCTCTCTGTATCTCTGTTGCAACCTGCTGATGACACTCTGTGACACTAAGCTCAGTGGCCACTTCCCTCTGAGAACATCCTGTTTGAAGCCTCGCAATGGCGAGGTACTGTTGATCAATTGTTAGGTGTCGTCTTGGTCTCATGATGTCAGAATGTGAACAGCATGATGAAGAGGACTGTTTAAATACCAATTCTAATTGAACCAGGAAATTTATTGGTCGATTCATGGATCAAACACCTGTTGTGAATTTTGCCGTTCAGCTCCTTGTTAGAGAACAGCAAGTTGTGCAAAAAGTACTGAAACATTGAATAGTTGGACATGTGCATTCAAAAGTTTAGAGAAGGTCAAATTAATTTCACCTGTAAAGGTTATAGTGCATTTTAGGTTCATCCTGAAATTTCACCCGAAAGCCGAATATCCCTAACTTTTTGTGAGTAGTGTAAGTCAGGAGAAGAAACTCTTTAAGTTAACACTTGTAGTTGCCAACCATGTGTTACACACTGTTCCAGTGTAATTTAAAGCTAAATCTAGTCCCACTCCCCAATTCCCATAGAGATCCATTCAAATGCAAAGACTTTCAATGGGGTTAAGGTCAGGACTCTGGTGGCCAATTCATGTGTGAAAATGATTCCTCATGCTCCCTGAACCACTCTTTCACAATTTGAGCCCGATGAATCTTGGCATTGTCGTCCTGGAATATGTCCATTGATGGAATAACCTGGTCATTCAGTGCATTTAGGTACTCAGCTGACTTCATTTTATTGCTGCATAACATTGCTGAGCCAAGACCTGACCAATTGAAACAACCCCAGATCATAACACTGCCTCCAGAGGCTTGTACAGTGGGCACTATGCATGACGGGTGCAACGGCGACTTTTTTTTTGGCCAGGCAGTGTATATATACAGTTGAAGTCGAAAGTTTACATACACTTAGGTTGAAGTCATTAAAACTCATTTTTAACCACTCCACAGATTTCACGTTAGCAAACTATAGTGTTGGCAAGTCAGTTAGGACATCTATCTACTTTGTGCATGACAAGTAATTTTTCCAACAATTGTTAACAGACAGATTATTTTACTGTATCACAATTCCAGTGGGTCAGAAGTTTACATACACTAAGTTGACTGTGCTAGCGATGTAAATAACGAATAATTTGGTATTCAAATTATTCAATTTGGTTTTCGGTTACTCGTTTGAAGGGGGGGGGGGGATGGGGTAGGCAGAAGAAAGAAATGACAGTAGCCTATGCTAATGTTGAGATCAAGAAATAATGTTTATTGTATTACTTTTACCATTAAGCAACAGAAAGTATAGAATAACCTTAAGGTATATGAATTCAGATAAATAAAATAAAATAAATAAAAAGATACATTAAAATGCGTTAAATTGTAAATAACGAAAATATCAAAGCATTGTTTTTTTCTTTGATTTTCCATTTAACTCAGTTTAAACACAAGCTGCAAACAAACGTGGGCTGACAGTTAGATAACTTAGCTAGTCTTACATACATGTTTTTGTTAAAAAATGTCAGCATGTCGACATGCTCCGGAGTCAAACGTGTGCGCAGTCTATTGACCGTTATACCTGTGGCTGAGCGGCTGCAGTTTGTCAAAATGTTGATATTGTAGTGACCTGCTCTATCAAAATGAGGCGCACTGACCCCCAAACACATTTTGGGCTTTATATACTACCTGAGGGAGGAAAATGTTATGTTTAAATGCTTCAAAACTATATTTTTAAACTGAATATGACATTAACACACACAGATCATGAAAGCCAATACATTTTTTGTGTAAAATGAGATTAAACCGAATAATTTACATTAGCTTGTCGCCGCAAAAGTAGCTGATGTTATTGTGTGACTGCCTACAAGCTGGCTCCAAAACTACATGCAAAGGACCAGTGCTAGCTTGTGATATGACTCTTGAAAGCTTCAAAGCTATATTTTCACAATGCGTTTGACATTAAAACACGCATATCATGAATGCCAAGATATTTTTAAAGTAAAATCTGATTAAACCCAATTAATTTGCCCCCTTAAAAGCAGCCGGTGTGATTGTGTGACTGGTGATGGCAAGTGAAATGTGGCTACACAAAACGACGCAAAGCTACGGCGCTAACTTGTCATGCTACGTTTAAAAGCTTCAAAACTAGGGGTGGGATTCCAAGTTGTCCGATTCCTCGGAATCGTACGCCTTCGAGCTTATCTATTCTCTTATCGATTCCAGCATGTATTCCCGACAGCTACGCATAGCAAAACGACGTCACGTTATGCGCGCCGTCGTTTTTCATTCAGTCAGCGCATGATGGTAGGCAGAGATTGGCTCCCCGTTTAAAAAAATAAAATGTAAACGTTAGTGATGGGCAAAACAGTTCACTTCAGTGACACGAATCACTAGAATCAGTTCATTAAAAAGATTCGTTCAAAAGATTCGTTCACCGAATCGTTCAGTGCTTGGGCGGAGCTCCGACTGCGTACTGCGTAGTCCGACTCACTCAGTGAACTGAAACGGCCGAACAGTTCATGCGGAAGTGCTGTCGCTTTGACAAATGCGCCAAACTCCGTTTACAAATCTTGATATTTTAAAAGTTTCCTCGTTGAATATCAATATTGGAGGTGAACGCTGGTTTTCAATGACTTTTAAGTCTTAACTTGCTGGGCCTGATTCTGGCAGTTTGAGCCGCTGATTATCACTCAGGATCACGTCACGTTAACTCACTGTGTCTAGTAGCCTTCAGTGAACGGATCACTCAACTTGCACCGTTCCGTCACAGTTTAAGGATCTGAGACAGTCTCAGCCACACGTTTTTTTTTCTTCCATATTGCAGGTTTCACCACGTAATAAAAAAAAACCTCAAGAAAACAAAAAGTTGTTATATAGAAGTGCAATTTAATTGTAAGCTTGGCTTACAATTTACATTGCAATGAAGTCTGCTATTCATATTGTGTATTCATATATTTGTTGCCATGCATCTATTCTGCTGACATGTAGTCTGACTACAGTAGTCAGCCGAATGTAGTCAGTCATGTAGTTGTCATTCATATTTATTGCTGTAATTCACATCTTTTAATGCTATTCATAATTTTGTTGACATTCATTCAACAAAATATGAGTGAGTGATTGAAATTAGCGACAGAATAAAATATATATGAATGTCAACACACAACAACACTCGTCACGTGGTGCTGTAGCTTCTGTAGCCTACGTGTGTTGCTGTGGCAAAGTAATTTCCCTCCGGGATCATTACTTGAACGCACCCCCACACCTCTCTCATCGCAGCCTGCCGGCATCGTTTTTCTTTTCTTTTTTTCTGGAAATATGCACTCCTGCCTGCACCGGTGAGTCTGTCGCTACAATCTCCTTTCATTACGGGCCAGCCTAACATTTTAAGTTTGTTTATCTGGAAGTCTGTTAAAACAACAGGGAACTTGAAAGTGTGCGTTTATGTTAATTCATGTGGCTTTGTAAGTTTAACAATCATGTGCTAACGCCCGGCTCCATTAGCTGTCAGCTCGGAGAAAATAGACCCATGTGAGTCTATCCTATCGCTGCGAACGAATGACTTCAATCACTCGGGGATTTAGTGTTGTGTCGTTCGCGAACGTCCCCCGGGGGATTCGCAGTGAACAAATCACGACACGTTCGCTCGCAGAAGTCCACTCTGCACGCTCGCTGCCTCGCTCGGCGCCCGCCCGCCCGTGAATTTTTAAAATTTTTATAAACTTTATTTCGAACAATTTAGGAAACAAATTAGAGAAAAAAAAACGAAAAAAAAAAACTTTCTAGTATACAACACGCAAACACTAATCTGACAACGATTGCCTGCTTGGCGATGCACAGATGAGTAGCCTAGATTTGGAAAGCGAATAACTAACCTAAATTAGCTAAATGATAATCTTCCATCTTCGTCATCTTCAGCTAATAAGAGAAGCCAGCTTGTCTCAGGTAACGTTAAAGATCTCATCTTTCTTCCATGTAAATGTAGGCTATATAGGCTAAATGAGATAGGGGAGAATGGTGACAGTTGAAACTGTTCTGATAATGCAGAAACCAACGCAAACGTTACGGTGCAGCTTTATGAAACACGCCTAGGAGCGTAACTAACTCATAAGTAAAGTTTGCGATCTTCGTTAGAGAATGAAACTACTAAATATCCCAATCACAGATCAGCGGTTAAACAGCAATATTTTAGCCGTCTTTTTTTTATCAGTTAAACTGATCATTTATCCTCTCTTCTCGCGTCCTTTTTCATTATTTTCCGGTGTCTCTATTTTCTTTGATGTCTGATATTTTTAAGCACTCGTATTGATCAAGCCAAATGACATTTATAATGCCATTTCAATTTACAGAATTATACAATTCAGACTTTTATTGGATGCTCTGCCACTTGTGCAGGCATAAATATAGCAGATAAATATTTTCCATGATATGACTAAGACATATGAATGAAAAACGAATGCTTTATACTTAAATATTGTGTCATTGAATCCATTTTAGATGACCACCCAATAGTAATAGTTGGTCTTTTAATAGCCTGGGAGCAAATAATATTTAAGGAATCGATAAAGAATCGGATCGATAAGCGGAATCGATAATGACATCGGTATCAACAAAAATCTAACGATTCCCATCCCTATTCAAAACTATATTTTTAAATTGAACATGACATTAACATACACAGATCATGAAAGCCAAGACATCTTTCGTGTAAAATGAGATAAAACCAAATAACTTACATTAGCTTGTCGCCGGGAAAGTAGCTGATGTTATTGTGTGACTGCTTAGCCTACAAGCTGGCTCCAAACTATATGCAAGGACCAGTGCTAGCTTATGATATGACTCTTGAAAGCTTCAAAGCTATATTTTCACAATGCATTTGACATTATATTTTTCAAGTAAAATCAGATTAAACCCGATTCATTTGTCGCCTTGAGAGCAGCCGATGTGATTGTGTGACTGATGGTGAAAGCTGGTAAGACAAAACGACGCGAAGCTAAGGCGCTAGCTTGTCATGCTACGTTTAAAACGATATTTTTAAACTGCGACTTCCAACTGATTATGATAGAACACGTCACCAGTAAAAAGTGGCTTAAAATCATATTTTTTCGCCTCAAAAGTGGAAAATATTAGCTTGTTTTAAGTCTCATTACAAGACTAACATTTTTTGCAGTGTAACTATGGCAAGTGTAGCTTTGCCAGACAACCTGCTTTGCTCATATCTGCCATGGCGATTATTTGTCTAAAGCGCCCTCGTGTGGTCAGGAGGTGTAACGTAATGCTTATTATTCATTATTTGTTTGCATTATCCGAGTTTAAAATTTCGAACGAGTAACCGATTACCCGAATAACCGTTTACATCCCTAGACTGTGCCTTTAAATTTTTTATATTTGGTCGCATATCCTTTGCATGCCATGACGTCCTGATGTCTGTGACCCAACAACATCAAAAGACTTTTGATATCTTATTTTCTGGTACTCTTAAAGTGATACTATGTTTCTGCATTTGAATGGATCTCTATGGGAATTTGGGGGTGGGACTTGATTTAGCTGTAAATTACACTGGAACAGTATGGAAACACATGGTTGGCTAAATGGCTCTAAGTCATCAAGGGTCGGACGTATCAAACAAGCCTTAAATCATCACTTTGCTGCCAGAAATACAGTAGATATGGATGGATAACTTGAAGTGTTTCTTCGGACTTATTTTTTCCATAGAGTTCAATAGGAAAATGAGTCAGGAGAAACAACCCTTAAAGTGATCCATCCATATCTACTGCATACATGCTTGATTGATAATTAAGAACTATAAATGGAAACAGGTTGGGAGTAATATCGGCATAAAGGTAGTCTAAGGTTATACAGAATGCCTATTTTACAGCCGACCGGTGCTTTCTGTCTGGTCACATAACGTTGGCTAACGGGAAAAAAGAGCCAAACTAAATGGCTCGTTCACCGAGAGGAATCGGTTCCCTACGTTCACCAAAGAGAGCTGTTCAAAAACAGCCATTCGTTCGCGAATGACCCATCACTACATTGAACCGAAATCATTTTTGGGAAATAAAGAGCTTGAACAAAGACCAATTGGTAACAAGCCAAACCTGTGTTGTGTTACAGTCTGTTACAGCAGACATTTATGGAACTTAAAACCATGTTTTCAATAACCTTCAGTAATTAAGAAATTGGTTGGAATGAAAACCAGCACGCATACAGGTTATCCAGAACCAGGGATTGGAACCCCTGCCATGTATCAAGAAGTATATTGAGCACAAAGTTTCTTTTCTTTTTACATTATAAAATATCTGTAAGGATATTTACCAGAAATCATGGAAGTATGACGGCTTCATGTTTGTAATTTCTTCAAGTTGTTTATCTAAGTACAATTGCTCCTTCAAAAGAGAATGAATAAATATTCTCATTCAATCACAGCATTGGACACTCCTGCACAACAGAAAGACTGGTAAATTATTTTTTAACTGTAAAAATTATACAATTCATTTATTACAACCATTAGTACATGACCTAGAAGATCAATCGAGAATGTCAGCCTCTCATTTATTAATTTAGTGGAGAAAAATAATTTATACCTTAAATCCATTGTGATCAATATGGGGGTAACAAAGTAGGCGGCATGAGGAAAAAAAAGTATGGAATTTTGTCATAATACCCAGAAGCACCTGTGTGGAAAATGTATTGAGCATGTTGACCAGTAGGGAGCACTGTGTACCTTGGGCCACCTGGGGTGTGCAGGTGACATGTCCTTTATTCTCTTCTTACACAAGCTTTTCCAGCTCCACAGCTTTCTGCGGGATCGCGTGAGCTCTGCCGCCTCCTGATACAGCTCCACCACCATAAACCCCACTGCCAAAAACACTATCAACACATGCCACAAGTCCTAGATGGAGAGAGAGAGAGAAAGAGAGACAGAGACCTTTGAAACTCCTTTATTTTAGCTCTCTAATTTAGCGTCAAAGGCCTGCTAAAATATATACTTACAGAGCATTAACTATTTACAGACAAAAAAAGAAAGAAAATGTCTCAATACTCTGGAGCAAAAAACAACATAACACACAAAAACAAATAACAGAAACCAAAAAGAAAACATTTCCCATCTCTTTCCATACCTAACCCCTTAAACAATGATATTAATACCCCCAACCCCTTGTTGAAACTCAAGAGAGAGAGAGAGAGAGAGAGAGAGAGAGAGAGAGAGAGAGAGACAGAGAGAGAAGCTGAGTTCATGCCTCCCACACAACAGCAGCCCACCTATTCAGAGGTGATGCATGGTAACAATCACCCAGACTATTCAGACATGGGAGTGGTCCGGCAACTACTGCAACTAACATGCAGGATCATTGGATGAGCACATACACACAAGCACACACACACATGCACGCACACGCATACACACATGCGCACACAAACGCATACACACCACACACATGCACACACACAGAAAGGATGAGTTTAACATCACATGAGTTTCAGATGAGTATCAATATGTATGAGATATACAGTCAAGTCGGAAAGTCTGCACACCCCTTTCACCTTCTCCACGTTTTATTACGTTACAGACTTATACTACAATAGATTGAGTTCATTTTTTGCCTCAAACATCTACACACAATAGCCAATAATGACGAAGTGAAAACAGGTTTTTAGAAAATATGCAATTTTATTTTACTGACAAAAATAGGTTATTTAGGGGTTACATATCTGTACACACCCTTAGCCTAATAATTGGTTGCTGCACCTTTGGCAGCGATTACAGCTTCAAGGCGTCTTGGGAAAGAAGCTATGAGCTTGGCACACTTGTTTCTGGACATTTTTGCCCATTCCTCTTGGCATATCCTTGCAAGCTCCGTCAGGTTGGATGGGGAGCGTCGGTACACAGCCATTTTCAGCTCTTTCCACAGATGTTCAATTGGATTCAGGTCTGGGCTCTGGCTGGGCCACTCAAGGACATGCACAGACTTTCTCCGAAGCCACTCCTTTGTTCTCTTGGCTGTGTGCTTCAGGTCGTTGTCATGTTGGAAGGTAAACCTTCGCCCCAGTCTGAGGTCCAGAGCGCTCTGGAGCAGGTTTTCTTCAAGGATCTCGGTGTACTTAGCTGCATTCATCTTTCCCTCTATCAGGACTAGTCGCCCCGTTCCCGCTGCTGAAAAACATCCCCACATCATGATGCTGCCACCGCCATGCTTCACTGTAGGGATGGTATTAGCCAGGTGATGAGCGGTGCCTGGTTTCCTCCAGACGTGACGCTTGGTATTCAGGCCAAAAAGTTCAATTTTGGTTTCATCAGACCAGAGAATCTTGATTCTCATGGTTTGAGAGTCCTCTAGGTGCCTTTTTGGCAAACTCCAAGCAGGCTGTGATGTGCCTTTTACAGGGGCTTCCGTCTGGCCACTCTACCATAAAGGCCTGATTGGTGGTGTGCTGCCTGGATGGTTGATCTTCTGAAAGGTTCTCCCATCTCCACAAGGATACGCTGGAGCTCTGTCAGAGTGACCCTCAGGTTCCTGCTCACCTCCCTGGCCAAGGCCCGTCCTCCCCGATTGCTCAGTTTGGCTGGGCGGCCAGGTCTAGGAAGATTCTTGGTGGTTCCAAACTTCTTCCATTTACGAATGATGGTGGCCACTGTGCTCTTTGGGACCTGTAAAGCTGCAGAGATTTTTCCGTACCCTTCTCCAGATCTATGCCTTGACACAATCCTGTTTCTGAGGTCTGCAGATAATTCCTTTGACCCCATGGCTTGGAGTTTGCTCTGACATGCACTGTCAACTGTGGGACCTTATATAGGCAGGTGTTGGCAATCCCCAATCATGTCCAATCAATTGAATTTATCACAGGTGGACTCCAATTAAGTTGTAGAAACATCTCAAGCAGTATCAGTGGAAACAAAATGCACCTCAGCTCACTTTTGGGTGTCATATCACACACTTGTGTACATATGATATTTTACATTTAGATTTTTAATAAATCAGCACAAATGTCTAAAAACCTGTTTTCACTTTGTCATTATGGGCTATTTTGTGTGGAATTTTGAGACAAAAATGAATTCAATATATTGTAGAATATGTCTGTAACGTAATAAAACGTGGAGAAGGTGAAAGGGGTGTGCAGACTTTCCGGCTTGACTGTAAATTCCCTTTCATATCCCAATTAGAAAAGGCCTCAGAAGTCGTGTCATTTCCTCCAGATTTGTTAGCATTTTCGAGACTTCCGGATCAAGAAAATAGATGGACTACGGGAGAAATGAATGGGGTTTCCTTCAATTCCTTCAAAATAATATATGCCATTTGGATGTTCGTTTCTATATGGAAAAAAAAGATGTTCAGCCATTTTTTATAATATAAAAAAATTTGGTGTAATTTTAAAAAGCAAATTGCTAGCAGCTAAGTGGTTAGCACACTCGTAATGACCCCTGACCCGTCACACAATTTCAACATCACACACAGGACTGTATTAATTCATGCATTTCCAGCTACCATTCACATGTGTAAATCGTTTGCTGTGACCAGTGTAATTAATTATACATTTTTCTATTTTATATATAACGATGGAATAAATTGATACGGTATGTTAGGCCCACTGTCATCCTAAATGAGAAAAAACTATAAAAACTCATTGAAATTGCACAGTAAGCTGAACTGCTCCGGCTAAACACCCAACCTTTCATATTCATTGCAAATTTCTGCTATAACGTAAGCTAACTTGGAAAACGTAAGCTACGTTATAAAAAGCAGTCTGTAAACATTACCGATAATGTGTCATTTTCTTTTAGTTAGCTAGCAGTTGTTATGTCTACCCTTAGCAGATCAATTGTTTCAAAGCTAGCCAATAATAGTAACAGTCAGTTAACAATCTTGATAACGACAGCCTACACAAAGAAGGAATTTAGCCAAAACATTGACAGAATCCGCTTAGTTCGCATTCGTATACAGTTTTAGCTGCCCTATAGAAGTGAATGGAGGGGAGCACAGAGCAACTAACAAACATATTTCGCCACCATTTAGACTCATATCATGGCCAGGAAACTAGACAACCCAAAGTTCAGTTGTGCTTTAAAAACAATTGGACAACCAAAGAACACCCAATCAGAGCCCTGTAAACTGTTCAAAATAAACCCAACATATACAAATGGGCTCCAAACAGCGTGGCTGAATTTAATAATGCAATAAGTTCTACAGGAATCACTAACCTTATTAACAAATTTCTTCGAACACCATTCCAACCTAATTCAGATGATGTAAACCAGGCAGTTAAACAAATTAATGAAATATTTAATAAATCAGCTATCAAAGCTAACCTGAACAAAAACAACCACAAGTAGAATCGGAGACCTCAAAAAGAAAAATGGTTTGATGAAGAGTGCTGAAAAGTAAGAGATAATCTACGACAATTATCTAACCAAAAACATCATCAACCACAAAAAACTACGAGAAAAATACTGTGAGGTACTCAAAGAATATAAACAAACTTAAAAACAGAAAAAGCAAGATCATTACAACAAAACTCTTAGAGACATTGAAGAGTCTTTAAATGAGAACCAGTTCTGGGGAAAAATTGAACAATCTGAACTGTAAACAATCCCAAGAACTAGCCATTCAAAATGGAGACATTTGGAAAAAATACTTTGAAAAGCATTACAAAGAAATACTGCCAGAAGACCTCTCATCTGAACCAAATTTCTCAAGAAGAACTAAAAGACTCCAAAATCTCAAACGGAAAAAGGCTTGTGGCCCCAACAGCATCAGGACAGAAATGCTCACAGTCCTACTTGCCTGACACCTGGGGCCTCATTTATAAAAAAACACAAAAAAAGTACTTTGACGTCATCTTTAACTTTAACGTAAGCACATATCTTTAAATGGACGTAAGCATTATTTATAAAATTGGCTGCGCTTGTTTAACACTAGAACCGCCAAGGCTGACGCCAATTGGCGTTGTGATTTTAAATTTAGAATTATTTAATCCGTGTTTAGGCCTATGGCATGTTTCTGTCCTGCCCTGACTTTTCCTAAATAGTTATACTGCAAATGCCTACATTGTTATAATTCTAAAATTCAACTCGGAGAACTGAGATGAAGGGCCCTATCATACACCCAGCCCTAAGCGGCGCTAACCCAAACGCAAGTGTCTTTGCTATCTTACACCCGGCGCATGGTTCATTATAACGCCTTGCGTTCACGTCCTTTAACTACCATGTATTCTTGCGCCCATTACAAGTGAACTGGGCGTGTTGGTCTTAAGATGAGGAGTGGCCAGGATTCTTCTTCTTCTTCTTCTTCTGTAAGTCGGTTTATAGCCTACTTACAGAAAAAAATAGGTCACTATTTTTAGGCTAACGTTAAGAGTTAGTAGTCCTAGTCCACTTATGCTCACTGCTGGATATCTAATTTAGCTTACTTTTGAGTTTTATTAGCCAACAGTTAACTAAAAAGTGGCCCGTTTAGTCCCAACGTTACCATAGCTATACGTAGGCCTATGTGTAGCCTACAGTTTTTTTATTTCATTTATTAAAGGGTTTCCGTGCTGTTATGGTTTTGAAAGCTCCCCGCTATAATGGCTATGATGCAGCTTTGGCAAAACCAGTCCGCAACAACAGCATAGTATTTGTCTTTTCTTTATTTTTTGTTTTCGAGGGTATAGGCTATTTCACAATATAATTTGTGGCGAAAGTGCCACCGTGGTAACAGATTTCCTTAACATCCGTCAGAGAATGTAAACAAGGGGATTTTCCATCGTAAGAAGAAATTGTATGACAACGTTAGCAAACTAGCTAACGCGATAGTCGCTAATATAACGTTAACTTAGTTAAATGTGCAGCACCTCTGTGGTCTAATAGAGGGGATGGTAGGGGGAAAACAATGTTTCTATTCCAAAAATCCAAAAAAAGGGCCCAAGGGCAATTCAACAAGTCTCCTGTCGGCGCCGCTGCATGGTCAAACGTGCTGCTAATACTAGTCTCTCGGCGTAGGCTCACTAGGCTGCTGGTCCCATTGTTAGAAAGAATGCTGAACTTCCGCATTGTGATGTCGTCATTGTCCAGTCCTTCTTTTTCTGGTCATAGGTTCGGATGTGCTCCCCATAGAGTACTCAAGTGACTACGTCACGCTGGTTTTGGAAGTAAATTCCCCATTCATTTAGAGCGTAGACGTTAACTTACGCTTACATTTTTATATTTTACGTTTTAGTATTTTTTTTGTGAACATACCAGCGCTGGCACTGTTTAAAAACTCCACGTCCCATAATTCCCTCCGAACGTGCAGCCTTGTCTCCAGACGTTGTCATATAACGTTAGCCAGCAGTAGCTCCGTTTTTAAACACTTTTTTCTCACGTTAGCTAGCTAGCTTGAAGGTCTAAAAGCTAGAATTGCTTTATGTGGTTAACCGTAGCACAGTTTCTGACCTTGTCGGGCGGGCTTCTCTACTTAGCAAGCTAACGTTCAGCGGCAGTAGCCTACTCCCATCTGCCACAGTCAGACAGACGAGATGATGATATCTTATTGGTCGAGAACCACCCGTGCGTTGCAGTACTGGATATGTAGTCCGTTAAAGTGGACTACAAGTCGAACTACATTCATTAATGCATTACTTTAAAAAAAAAAAAATCAATTGGAACATGCGATATATGGAATATATCCTTGTACCACACAGGCTAATCCAGGAACGTTTCGGCTCATTCTATAAATCAGATTTCAAGAAATAGTCGATAGTCTCCGAAGCCCATTCTATCTTCCATAGGGAATTTGCTTCCGAAACCAGACTCCGCCCACGACTGAGGTACTCACTTGAGAACTCTACTGATTTCTATAGACCCATTTCTTGTTTGTAAACAAAAGAGGATGCGCGCACAACCCTGGGGCAAAAAGTGTATCACCTTGGCAGGCTATCATAATGCGGTGGTGTCATGGTTTTTAACCCCGTTTCACTATGTGGTCGTTTTCCTCAGTGGCCACACGAGGGCGCTGCCCTTTTGGTAGATGCTTGCTCCGCCCTGCTGAGTTGGCGGAGCTTCTGTTAGCGTTTACACCTGTACGTGGTCACAGAGCTATTTAAGCCTTCCGTTTCCTTCTATCGGGGCTTCTATATTGATTGTTTGTTGTGGTGTGTTGTGCTTTATTGTGTGTGGTATTATTCAGCCCTTTGTATGTTAAGTCAGTATTATTTTTGGTCTAGGTTTTTAAGGAGACCGTTTTGCTCCGTTGTGGTTTGTTGGAGTTATGCGGGACTCGCCTATGTGGAAGTAGCTATTTGGACTCGTCCCTCCTGGCGTACCTGCCTATGTGGATGTAGTTATTCAGACTCTTCCCCCTTGGCTCTTTTCAGTCCTCGCTTCCTGGTTTCTCCTTTTTAGTCCGTTTGCCTAGTTTTTGCCTTTCTATGTCTTTCTCCTCTCTCTGTCTGCTTTCTTCCGTGAAGGCGAGAGGAGTATTTGTTTGTTTGTATGTATCTACATAGTAGGTTTTTACTAAGAGACAGGGCATTTTTATCGTACTGATTTTAGGGCTTTATTTATTTGGTGTTAGTTATTCGTACCATTTGGGCTACTCGCCTATTTTATCGTCTCATTGCTGAGGCAGGGCTTATTTCTTGCTGGCTTTTTAGTTACTCATCTCGTGAGCCAGTTAGTAGCTTCGGTACGTTTGTTCCCTGTTTTGTCTCCTTATCGTGGACTACGTTCCCCTTTGTTGGGATTCAGGGTTTTCCTTGTTATATTGAGAGGCAGTGCGTGCTATTAAATTTGCATTGGTCTTTTGTGGCAACTGTCCTGTTCGCCCTTTTACCTGCGGGATGATTTTGTTTGGAACTTGTTCTGTTCATTCTCCAGGTGTTTCTCTCCTTATATGGAGCTTGGGCGATGTTGTGGACATGTTTGTGTTTGACTGCATGTTTCTTAATATAGCCTCGGAACGTTAGCTCTCTGTTCCATTTCGCCTCGTTACATATTCCTTTACTGAGAGGCTAGGGCGTGTGTTTTCAATTAAGCTTGCGTTAGTCATGTTTGCTCGTAAAGTTATGGGACGACGGTGCTCCGTCGGCTCGCCTGTAAAATGTTTCTCTCCTGGGAGATCGGGCGTTCATCCCTTTACGTTTTCCGGACCAATGCGGGACTTGCCTATGTGGATGTAGTTATTCGGACTCTTCCCCCCTGGCGTACTTGCCTATGTGGAAGTAGCTATTATGACTCGTCCCCCCTGGCGTATTTGCCTATGTAGATGTAGTTATTAGGACTCATCTCCCCTGGCTCTTTTCTGTTCCTGCTTTCTGGTCGTTGCATTTGACTGCGAGCCTATGAAACGTTAAATCTCTGTTCCTTTCGCCTTCTCTATTACTTCTATCGTATTATTTTGCAGTGTTTGTTGACAGTGTTTTTTGTTTATCTTTACGCTACTCGCCCGTTCTTATGTGTCTCGTTACCGAGACAGGGCGCGTATTATTTCTGACTGTTCAGAATCCTGTCCTTGCGCTCTACTTGGCGTGTGACAGTGAGCCGGTTAGTAGCATCTGTAGTGGTGTTCGTTGTTCGTTGTCTTGTCTCCTCCCTTATCTGCGGGGTATCCCGCCTTAGTGGCCTTAGGGCTTTAGGATTCCCCTTGCTGCGTTTGGCTCCTCCCACCTCACACGTCACGCCCCATTACAGGTGGACTTGATCATCAACGATTTAACGGACTAAATGCATCTAATTTTGTCTCTGGTTCTTTTATTTCACTTTCATCTTGGCACAGCGATACAAATTATAGCTAGCGTTAGTCTTATTGCAACTTTTCTGTAACTTTTTTTTCTGTAACGTTAACTTAAGATAGCATATTTAGCTATAGCTTATTTACCTTATTAATGAGTGCAAGCTAGCTAACCGTCTTTACTGTCAATGTTTGACAGTGACAAGTTAACTTATTTTTTAATGTTAGTCCAATTCAATAACTCGGACATATAGGATACACCACATTCACAATTTTTAAAAACGAGTCTAACGTTAGTCTGTTTGAAATTTATTTAGCCTAGTGTAACTTCTGTTAATGCCAGGACCCACCTCAGCTCATCTACGCTGGCAAACTAACATTATGGTTAGTCCACCCAATTAGACAGCACGCTAAAGTAAATAATGCACAGCGCCTGTTGTCAAACCGGGTACAGGTAACTAGCAATAACAGCAGCTCAGTGTTAAATATCGACCTGTGTCTTGACGACATGAACATATAACCATGCATGCAGCAAGTCCTTTTACTTTTTATATCTCATGGCCTAAAATGGTATGTGTCCATTTCTACATTGTTAGCACATTCATTACCAAGCCATTATGCTAGGTTCGCTTTCACTTGCATAACTTAGTATTAAATTCTAATGTAATTTGATATTGGTTCAAAATAGTCTCACATAATTTGATATTGGGTCAAAATAGTCTCACGTATGTTCTCTGTCATGGTTAGCCCACCTAACATTACTCCATTTGCTTCAAAACCACAGCTATACGGTCAGCTGTTCATTCAATTGAGTGCCTAATTTATATGATGAGGTGGCAGCATAACATAGCCTACTTCAGGACATTTACTAAATTGAATAAATATTACACATATTTACACCAAACTGCTTAGCTATCTCAGTGTTGATGTAACTAAGATATTCGATGTCAAACAAGTGTCTTTCATCATCCATTTCAGCTTCTACAATTACAAGTTGATGTTGATTTCTTTTGCAATATTGAATATTCTGCTCCAGTGTTGCGTGCGCACCTCTACTGTGACGTTGGTGAGAAACCGGTCTATTGGCATCGCTGTCTCTACATTATAGCTATATACTCTAACGCCGCGTACACACAGCGAGCAACTTGGTTGCTGGGTCGGTCAAGTCTACTAGGCTGGGGGCGGGGCAAGAGCTTCCCGTTAGAGTATATAGCTATAATGTCTGCTCGTACAGCTACAATTTTTTGATGAAGAGAAACAACGGCGGTAGCCTACATATAAGAAAGACATATTTGCGATGCAGCCTATTCTTTATAGTTATGTCATCATACTGATAATTATATGTGTTCTCGCTAGCTAGCGATAGGCTATATCCATCTTCGTTGCGAGCTGGCGATCTTTATCTATCTATTATTCGGTTTTACAGTAAATGCTGGGCCAGTTTGGAGTGTAAGGGCATGTTAGACTGGAAAGCTGACCAACATCATGCTGAACTGTATACAAATAAAGAAGCTATACCGTCTTTCATCATCGAAACCGATTCAAGATCCTTTTATTTCTCGAACGTAATTGCAAGTACCGGCGGGTTTATACATAAATCTATCACTCTATCTAGATAGATTTATGTAGCTATAAAACTCAACACGTAGTTTGGGATCAATGTGATATTGGTAAAACAAGCCACATATATCCTTTAAGGTTATGTTGTGACACTGATAATTATACAATGATAATATATAAATTATTCACTGTTACCGCTGCTAACCCTATTTCGCCTAGCTTAGTTTGATAGGCAATATTAGGCTACGTAGCTAGCTAGGTTACGGAACAATTATTCACGAAATGGTTTCGTGTCGGTTAGAGAAATATGAAACGC
The DNA here is from genome assembly GCA_029718625.1 of Synaphobranchus kaupii. NCBI lineage: Eukaryota > Metazoa > Chordata > Actinopteri > Anguilliformes > Synaphobranchidae > Synaphobranchus > Synaphobranchus kaupii. The sequence continues at coordinate 39,600,994 of CM056380.1, forward strand.
GGAATTCTGATTGGCTGTTACGGCCGACGTCGGCCAAAAAGTTAAACTGTGGGCAACATTTATCGGCCGATTTTGGTCGCTCAGTTTTCTAGTTGCTCAGGTCGCTGAACGTCGCTCAGCTTCATAGAGAATGAATGGACTTCCGGCAACTGGGCGACCGAAGTTGCTCGCTGTGTGTACGCGGCGTAAGAACAAACAGAGGCTGCGTCCCAAACCGCATACTTCCATGCTCCACACTACCGTGCTCCCAAGTGCGCACACTGGAGCATGGAAGTAGGGTAGCACGGAAAGTTTTGTTCAGCCGTGGAACGCACTTCGTGGCGACATTTTGTTCTGACCCATAACCTTTAACGTTTCCTGTAACTATCGGGGAAATTCCGACGAGTAAGTAGGCTAAACCTGAATAAAAAATAAAAAAGTAGGCTAAACCTGAGAGGAATAACGTTGTTAGCTGGCAGGCTGTTACTGAAATATTCTGATATAACGCAACAGTTGAATTATAATTTTTGCTAGCTTTATTCCAGGAAAGTCGGTGGAAGGCAACGATGGCTAGGAAAATAGCCATTGCATCATGACATTGGATGCCTTTAACTAAACAATCAAGCGCATAATAAAATTGTCTTTGTATTGTAAACAATCGTGTCTGTGTTTTGATTATTTTCGTGCTGTTTACCAGAGCGTGAACAATTCGGTACGCAGTTAGTATAAATGGAACCGATTACGTTTGTGGCGATGCTGTTGCTTCTGGGGTGGTTTTCCACTGAAATGGAGAAAAGACGGTGGATCATTATTTAAAACGGCATCCGACTAAGGCAGGCCATCCGGAGAGCTGGGGCGAAGAGGAGGGCTTCTCTTCGTAGGCCAATTGCGCTTGTCAGCACCGACGTAGTCTTATACAGCCGGCTAGCTAGCTACACTGGTTAACATTATACATCATTAAACTTAAAAAATATATAGCCTATATGAAAAAAGGGATTATATAACATCCATATGTGAAACGGTAAGCGACTTGGTGTACAAAAGTTTTACAAAACTCAGTTTTATATTATTGATTTTTGCTAACTGTGTACCGTGTACATTGGTCTTGTTAGCTAGCTGTTAGCCTAGATAATGGCGGACAATTCGTTAGCCTAACGTTAACGTTAGTTAATGGCGGAGAATCCGTTTGATACTTTGTGTTCGATATTCTTTCTGTTAGGTAGTTTGCAAACCATGCAACTGCATGCTCAGAAAGACCTATATTAAATAATCAGTTTCAGTATGCCATGGTCGACTGTCAAATGCTTTAGAAAGATCGATAAAAAGTGAAACACAATGCTGCTTTTTATCTAAGGCAACTGTAACATAATTTAAAACCTTCATGGGTGCTGTAATAGTGCTAGCTATGTTTTTTTTATAAAACCTGATTGGAATGTAGATAAAAAGAAATTACCAGAGGTGACAGCTTCGAAATAGGTCTGTAATTATTTAAGAGCGTTGGATCTCCCCCTTTTAATAGTGGGAGAACATGTGCTGATTTCCAAATCCTAGGAATTTCATTACATTCCAGAGACAGGTTGAAAATATATGCGAGTGGTTCCGCTATAAAATCAGCTGCTAATTCAAGAAGCAGGGGTCAAGAACATCAGGACCTGCAGGTTTTCTAGCATCTATTTCAGGGCTTTGTGTACCTCCAGCACTGAAAATGGTGTAAAGCTGAAAGTCTGACCACCACCACTCATCGGTTCATCAGCAGTGTTACAGAGACAGGGGGAGCAGAGTCAAATAGAGAGCCGGAAGATACAAAGTGCTCATTAAAACAATTCAGCATTTCAGATTTGTCATTGACAAGAGTTTTTCATTATACATGATGGTAAATCTGCAGATTTACAGTTTCCAGACTTGGATTTAATCTCATTAACTGCCATGGAATTCTGGAACACTGAGCACTCAGACTGCCAAGCCAACATTCTAAATGATTAAACTCAAATAACAAATGTTTAAACCTCATACATGGTCCTTGTTTTAGCTTTAGACATTTATTTTGATCAGTAATTAGTTGATTCGTAGACAATAGTAAATGCTTTGCCACTCCTTGGCCCTCATAGCAGTCAACATCATCACAAAGATGCTAGTAATAAGGTTTTTTTTAAAACATTTTTGTGAAGGACAACTATTAACAACATCAAGACCAATAACAATGTAAACAGTTAAATTAATTATTTAATGTCAAATTTATGCCATTCAATTAAACATGAGATTCATTGATAAAATTAACAGCAGAGAGACTAAATTGAATATTAGTGAAGTCATAGAGAGTTCAAATGCATTTAAGTAGACTATCATCTCTGGACATTTTTAGATTGGTAATGATGAACAATAAATTAAATTATAGAGATGTGTAGATTGGTAAAGTTATATAACAATTGTAATAATGAACACTAAATAACGTTAGACAAAATATAAGCATATTGAAAATGAACAGGTCAGCACTGATCATGAACGGATTGCATAAGATAAGATCCCCATCTCTCAACTGCCCAATCAATTAATCGTCCGCTCCCTCCTCTTCAGATCACCTCTCTCGGCACTTAATTTATTTTCTCATCTTCAAATCACAAAAACTACTCACAATATCCAAATTAAAACTGAACGCTTGCTCCCATCTGTTTCTATCGTGCTTGCTATAGCCAGTGTTTGAAGTGGGAAAGACAAGTTACGTTGTCGAAAAGCAGTGAGTTTTTTTTAAATATAGAAAGCATGTACCATTTGAATGGCATGTCAATGGACTGGCTCACATGAATTAATCGTTATGGACTTATGTACAGTGACTGTTTTGGGAATGAAAGGAAGAATCTCAGGGACGAATGTACAGTTTATGAGAAGTAGCGGAATGCGAGAAAAATGGCCGGTAAATGAGCTTACTCTGAGCAAAACGTACAAGTCATGGCACGGTGTAGTGGTTAGTTATGGCTCACGTCAAGCACTGGCTGTAGCGCATTAAGTTGGCCAAACGAAGGATAAATCGTTTGGACAGAAAGTTAAGTCCAAATAAAAGTTGTGAAACTAGAAACCCTAGGTAACGTTAGCTTGTTAGGCGTCTACCGTTAAAGTTGGCTAACGTTGACGTTACAGCTTGTTGTAGTTTAGCATATAACATAACGTTAAATCAAAGGGAATTTTAAGCTTCAAAGTTGCCTAGGGTTATAGTTTCCAAACGATTTACCCTTAGTTTGACTAACAAATGTGGTCATAGGATAGGACACCACTTCTTGAAATCTCCTTTATCCTATCTAGACACGGCCGCTAAGGTGGCTCTCTTCAAATTTGCTAGCAAGTTAGCTAGCTTAGTTGTAGCTCCGTAATATCATAATATTAAATTTCAACCAATTACAACACATGTTGACATACCACATCATGTTTATTCAATGTTTAATGATACATTTACCCAGCAACAATATTGTAATTGGCTAGAAAATGAAGCTTCTACATGTGATGTGTGTTGGGCGCATACAATGTTTTTATTGTTTTATGTTCATGATCTTTTTTGTGTACGCGTACTAAGCTGTAACCCAGACAATAAAGTTGTCTGAGGACTACCTCTGAGAGACGTGACGTAGGAAAAGGCGTTCCCATAGAAGAGGCGTTCCCGAAGAAGGGGCGTTCCGTAAGTGCCTGTACACTGCAGATGGATGATATTGGGGGGATCTGACCTATAATCTTTCACCTTTGCCGTGTTGGGGAAATTCCAATATTAGTAAGTTTGAGAGGAATAACGTTAGGTCGTTATCTTGCATTGTAGCTACTGTGGAAACAGTAGACTAAATGTTACTGAGATATATTAGTAACGTTATCAGCAACATTCAGCCTGCAACATTATAACGTTAACCAGTTCATATGAATTCTGGAGAGTGGGTACAATCCTTCTGTGTGAGGTGTGAACTCGCGGATCTCGCAGTTCCCAGCATGCACCGCACCTCACAGTTCACTGGCAGCGCACAGCTCGCGGTGGCAGGTCGCTGTGGCAGCTCACAGTTCACTGGCAGCTCACAGCTCGCTGTGGCAGCTCACAGCTCGCAGTGGCAGGTCGCTGTGGCAGCTCACAGCTCGCAGTGGCAGGTCGCTGTGGCAGCTCCCACCTCGCACCCCACAACTCGCTGGCAGCTCCCACCTCGCAGTGTTTGTACCTTTGTAGGTAGGCTACTTATAGTACCTTTTGTTCTGAGAGTGTTGAAAGATGCAAAGGTTAAAGCTCGCACAGAAGGATTGTACCCGCTCAATACACTGCAAAACATAGCCCAACCATTTTAGGCAAATAGCATCGACACTAATTTTTATTATAATTTTACAAAAATGAAATCCCAAGCACGATATAATACATGAGACTACTGTCTTCTTACTAACAAAAAACTAGGTGCCGGCCTTTTAGCATCGACACAAATACCCTACAAAATACGGCAGTGGGCTTACAATTTCAAATCCTTCCAACACAAAGTAGCCTACTAGATCTGAACTCCGGTATATTTTTTTTCCCAAAAATATCTGCTGGACAAACGTTGTTTGGCTTCCTCCATTACATTTCCTGCATTACTTTGTACACAGCTTTCAAAATAAACACGTGGATAAATGAACATACATTTTAGTCAGGTAGATTAGTTTTAACCCTTTTTCTGAACAAAAAAGATTGTTCCATTGTAGCTTTTCCTGTGGGGAATATATTTTATTTACCACTGTTTTTTGAATTATCCTTATTTTAGTTTATATTATTAATTTATATTACTGTAAACTATCCGTTGTTGTCATACCCTTGCATATTGAGCGAATGTAAATGGCATTTTTGTATTCAATGTAATCGTCTTTGCAATTAAAAAAATACTGATACTACAACATTAACACTTTAATTACATAGACTACTCGATCTTTTAAACATCCAGATGACGAGTCAATATGCCAAATGCATGTTTTAGAATGGTCTCTTGAGAAAAAATATAAAGATAAAATAAATTGTAATGTTAAAAAAAACGTTACAATAATACGTGCCTACTCCAGCTTTAACCTTTGTATCTTTCAACACTCTCAGAACAAAAGGTAGTACTAAAAGTAACCTACCTAAAAAGATACAAGACTGCAAGGTGGGAGCTGCCAGCGAGCTGTGAGGTGGGAGCTGCCAGCAAACTGCGAGCTGTGAGCTGCCAGTGAACTGTGAGGTGCGGTGCATGCTGGGAACTGCGAGGTCTGCTAGCTCACACCTCGCACAGAAGGACTGTACTCCGACTGTGAATTCTCCTTTATGCTAACGTCCGTAGCTATGCCAGAAGAATCGTCAGTGGAAGGCAAGAATATGCAGATATTCATTGCAATATTTGATAACTTACAGTGAATTATCAATCCCAAAATAAAGTTGTCATTACATTGTAAAAAATCGTGTCTATTTTCATTATGTTCGCACTGTTTACCAGCTGTAGGTCTATGCAGTTATTCTGGTTACAACTTAGTAGAAATGGAGCCGGTAATTAATCATTAAAAACCTGACGTTACTACCCCCATAACCAAAATCATTTTGAAAATGCAAATTTAGGCTGTATGACTAAATACATGGATTTGTCTGCATTAGCCTACGTTAGTCTTGCTCTTGTTTGGATGCTTAAAGTAACATTACACAGCAAGGGTCACAGTACAACAAAAAACTGGTCAACTAAGATAGTCAATGTAGCTACAGTAGGCTACTGGCGTAACATGACGCTAAGTTAGCTACATCATTAAGCTAGATCTTGCAACTGTGGTCAGCGATTAAGACGGCAAATGTTTTGATATTGGGACCTTTTTCTCTAAAGTAATTATGGGAATTATCCCGGTCAAAGCCTTTGGTCAGAGCACGTATGCACAACAGGTATGCACACTTCAGATTTTCAGAAAACGGTGCACGCATACGGGTACTTTATCCACACTACCGTATGTCGGTTTGGACTCACACTCCCAAGATGGATTGCGTGCTCGCTATGCGTGCTCGGAGCATGGAAGTATGCGGTTTGAGACACAGCCCATATGTTATTTGGGAACATTTAGAAGATAGGCCCTCACCAATGATGTAAACATGTGCGTCAAGCTCAAGGCCTCCGAGGGTATAAAGTACTCAAGTGGCTACATCACGCTGGTTTCGGAAGTAAATTCCCCATTCATTTAGAGCACAGACATTAACTAAGGCTTACTTTTAAACCATTTCTACTGATCATGTCTTACCGTCAATTTCCCGGATTGTTCAATATAACGCCCGTTCGCAAACTATGTCGTTTTTCTGGACCAGCTTCAGGATTTTACGTTTTAGTATATTTTTTGTGAACATATCAGCGCTGGCACTGTTTAAAAACTCCACGTCCCATAATTCCCTCCGAACGAGCAGCCTTGTCTTCAGACGTTGTCATATAACGTTAGCCAGCAGTAGCACACAGCTCCGTTTTTAAACACTTTTTTCTAACATTAGCTAGCTAGCTTGAAGGACTAAAAGCTAGAATTGCTTTATGTGGTTAACCATGGCATAGTTTCTGACCTTGTCGGGCAGGCTTCTCTACTTCGCAAGCTAACGTTAGCTCGTCTTGAGCGGCAGTTAGCCTACTCCCATCTGCCACAGAGCAGACAGACGAGATGATGATATCTTATTGGTCGGGAACCACCCGTGCGTTGCAGTACTGGATATGCAGTCCATTAAAGTGGACTACAAGTCCAACTACAATCATTAATGCATTACTTTAAAAAATAAAAATTGGAACATGCGATATATGGTCTATAGGGGAGAACCGGGACGAAAGACACACGGGAGGAAAGACACACATCGATTTCCGCGAAAACTACAGAAACCCGAATGCCGTAGATAAGTCAGTATGTGACGTGTAATCCTTTCACTCTGCAAAAAACCAATGATGTGCGTCCCGTTTTGGCGGAGTGCTAGACCAAAATTATTCTTGACCGCTGTAAGTAAAATATCGAAACCGGAAGTGTTTTTCGGTTGTATAAGTGTGTTTATTTTTTGAATTTTCCAAACATGCATAATTTTCTTAACACAACTGTTGACTAAAGGACAGCATAGGTTTCGAGTGTCATGCTTGCAAGACTTAGCTGCTAGCCAAGTTGAATGCAAGCGAGACACAAGCGGGACGAAAGACACACTGTTAAAAGGCCGTGGTGAAAATTAATGCACAACCTTGGAATGCGTATTGACGCCATCAGAACCGACTATTCAACAATGCCGTGGTATAAGCATCAATAAATGATGTCTAGTAGCTATTAATAAAGGTGAGTTGCTATTAAATCATCCATTTCAGATAGTTTAACTTTGCGATGCAAAATTCTATTAATTATGCTCTTGACGCATGGTTGATTTTCATGGATTTTAAACTTATAGCATTATTCATTGACTTGTCCCTAACATGGCATTTCGGACTTGTTTATTCTAGTAACAAAATTCCAGTTTCTATTAGTGAGGGACACAGACAAGTTGTTTGTCAGAAAATATGGCCTCTCTATCTCTATTGACTTTCGAGTAAACCGGATGAATGTAAAAAGTGTCTTTCGTCCCGGTTCTCCTCTATCCTTGTACCACACAGGCTAATCCAGGAACGTTTCGGCTCATTCTATAAATCAGATTTCAAGAAATAATCGATAGTCTCCGAAGCCCATTCTATCTTCCATAGGGAATTTACTTCCGAAACCAGACTCCGCCCACGACTGACGTACTCACTTGAGTACTCTATTTAAACTTGGCTAGATGACCAGTGCGTCGAGGGTTACTGGACCGCAATTTGTGCTGTGTCTTGGTGATCTTCCCGCTGGCCGGTGTGATTTGCAATAAACTTTTACTTAAACTCTAGTAAAGTGTTTGTTGTGTTGAGTGAGTTCCTGCATTGTCCTGACTTGGATTATTGAGTAAGAAGCCGGTTCCTAACAGTTTGGCGACGAGGATGGGATTTGGAAACAACTTCTGATTTGTATCAATGGAATCAACGAGAGGGTGAGTACAATTGGTTTTATACATAACTTACCACCCTCATTAGGTGTTGAGTATTCTTGAACCAATTTTTAGAGGTGACTCCTAAATTTTGTAAGAAAGGAACAGTGTGGTCAGGACATGTTGTGAATGTCACATTTTGAAAGCTAGTGCGACACGAGTGTCATTTCCCGGGTGGCTGACGAGTGCATTGAGGCACTCTAAGGAGCATATAGTTCTCGAGAAGGCTAATTTTTAGATTGGCTATTTGACGTCAGGCATAAAGGCCATTGGTGTGATATCTGCGCAGATCTGTGTGTACGTGTACGTGCACATGTATGTGTGTGTGTCTGCAATTCTGAGAGCTTGAAGTCCGCTGCATTCTTCCTAGTCCTCTTGTGTCATAGATAAGCACAAAGCCTGAATAAATTGGCAACAGCCAGTAATAACAGGAAGTAAAGAAACCACCTTTTTGAAGTAAAACACATAAAGAACCTTGTGCAAAAACACAGTCATCCCCATTCTTGCTGATAATAAAGGTGGTCAGATAAGGAGGAGTGCAGGCATACTTGTGAGTGTGTGTGAGAGCGTGGAGAAATAAATCCTTTTAACTTCTTTGTGTTTGCAAACTGAATTTCTGAACATGGCAGGCATGCTGAGCCGAGAAGGCAAGGGGGGAGTGGGAAATATGTTTTGCCATGAGATGAGGGACTTAGCATTGAGGACTGTGATGCCTCGATATAGCAAAGCAGATAAGGCAAATCCCGCATACCCGCATAAGGCAAAGTATACATGGCATAAAATACATGACAAGTTTTGAAATGCATGCTAAAGTGTTCGAACACCCGCGCCTGTGTTTGTGACAAGCTGTTAGATTCTAACTGAATCTACTGCTACTACAGTTGAAGTCGGAAGTTTACATACACTTACGTAGGTTGAAGTCATTAAAACTCATTTTTAACCACTCCACAGATTTCATGTTAGCAAACTATAGTGTTGGCAAGTCAGTTAGGACATCTACTTTGTGCCTGACACAAGTAATTTTTTCCAACAATTCTTTACAGATTATTTCACTTTTAATTCACTATATCACAATTCCAGTGGGTCAGAAGTTTACATACACTAAGTTGACTGTGCCTTTAAATTTTTAATATTTGGTCTCATATCCTTTGGTTTTGCATGACATGACTTCCTGATGTCTGTGACCCAACAACATCAAAAGACTCTTGATATCTTATTTTCTGGTACTCTTACAAGCGATACTATAATGTCTCTGCATTTGAATGGATCTCTATGGGAATTGGAGGGTGGGAATAGATTTAAGTGTATGTAAACTTCAGATTTCAACTGTATGTAACTGGGTTTACCTCTATGGGCTCTATTTTAATAAACCAAACGCAATGGTGAACACAAGAGTAAGCGCTTGGCGGTATCGCTCTGAGGGCGTGTCGGCGAGAAATTTGGTAATTTCATGACGGCAATCTTGGCGCATCTGATGGCGGTATTGCTAAAAGGCTGGGTTTAAATGTCCAAGGTGTGTCTCTATGGTAGCCAATCAAATTGTTGTTCTCATGCTTTAAAAAAAGCCAGTTGGAACGCAATCGCTCCATGCAATTTCATAATGAGCAACCCAAACGCACTGGACCGTCAACGACAAGAGCGATTTTCCGCACAGGAATCAGACATACTTGCAACAGAAGTACAGGCTAGGACTGTAGTAATTTATGGATCACAATCCACACCACCTCGTCTCCCAGAAGTTCGGAAGGCACGGGAGGAGGTGGCGAATGCATTAATTAGCCTACATTAGGTGATGTAGGCATAATTATGATTCAAATGGTAGGCTTATGATTCAACTGTGTCAATGTGTAATTTATATATTATAGGCTATTGGCCTACATGATCGCAAGTTTCTTGTAAGCTGTCCTGTTTTATTCTAGTAGTTTAAATTAAAATTAATTAATTAATAATAATTATAGGCTATTTGTTCATTAAATGGAAGTGTAATGTTGGCATCACCTATAGACACTACATAGAACTACATGACTAATAAGTTGCCAAATTGCCAGAGTCTATTGCGTTGCCGCTAAGAGGTGGTTCCAGCTGATCATAACGCAATGGGTTTTCGTTGGTTCAAATTGTCACTGAGCCGAAAGTATTTTAGAACACGCCCCAGACAGCGCCACCCATCCCACTGCAGCGCAAGCGAAAGGATGTTATGTTGAGAATTTGTTGATCCTAGCGGTATTGCTGAGAAACGCCATAGCGCCAGTTTTAAGACATTGATGCTGTCAACAAGCTTGCGTTTGACTATACCGTCCCCTTGCGCTGGTTTGCGCCGGTTTGAAAATAGAGCCCTATGTGTAAAATAGGTGTGGATGGATTAGGCAAAATAGATACTTGAGGTATATACAGCAGTAAACCATAATCATAGTAGGCTGTGCTGTAATTAACAAGTGCATGCTAAACAACTGATCAAGAGATATTGTTGAAACATTATTTTAGCTAAGGAGTGGAGTTGATGAAACTTCAGTGTTTAAGCTGGGTGAAGTGGAGGGCAAGAGCCCCTCCCGCTCATATTTTTAGTTCTGAGGTTGTGATATAGTATCTCTGAAGTACAGCAGACGATACACTCAAGAGTCTCGGTCTCTTGGTAGAGAATAGAATCCCCATACTCACTGACAATAAGGGTGGCCTCATAAGGAGGAAAGCAGGAATTACAGTGATAGTGGAGTGATAATTCGTTTTTTTTGACAGTTGCAAAAAATAAATAAATAATAATAAATAAAATATGCATGCTGAGATCCTGGTGGATCAACCAACAAGCCAAAACAAAGTCTAAATCAGTTCTTAAGATTAAATAATTTTATTAAATGAAAAACAGTCAATTAGAATAATGACTTGAAATCATACATTCACTAATGAATGTAGGCTGACTATATATAATCTACAAAAGGGAAGACATTACACCAGACATTAATTTGAATATACCAGTAAAGAGAGAGATAAGCCAGAAATTGAAAATATTATTTACCCTCCAGGAACTGGAATGAAAGGAACCACCAGCACAAAAATGAAAGAGGACAAACTTATTCACCAACTCCAACTGAACTAACTTCTTTCCTTCAGCACACTCATAAATACCTCCACAGGAAGGCATCCCTGTCCTGATTGGGTTAATGTGTGAGAAGGGGGGGGGGGTAATTTATGGCAAAGACTGGCTGATCTTTGATGTTTGTGGGGGTGAGTGAGTGAGTTAGAGAGAGACAGAAGGAGGCGGGGGGGGGGGGGGGGGGGGGGGGGGGGGGGGAGCAAGAGATGGAGGAGCTGGGTAGTTCACTTATATCTAAATATTAGATATCCTACACGCCCATCCGGAAGACAGAGACAATTCATACATTTCCTTTGCCCCTCCTGTCTCTCCAAGAGAAGAAGAAAAATGAGCTTGGAGCATCCATCTCCATCAAAAGGGAGAATCTAGCTCTTACAAGTGTCCATTTTTTATTTCATTCAAAAAGGAGCCAAGATCTCTCCGCAGCTCCTGCAACTCATTATTCCGCCCCGCCTGATTATGACCCACTATCTCCTCCTCCACTTCCCTAATCCTCCTCTCAATGTTCCCAATCACCCTTCTTTTTTCCCATGCTGAAAATGCTGCATGCTGTTGACAAAAGATCTTAATCTGAGTCTTCCCCATTTCCCACCACTGTCTAAGGGACTCAAACTCCCTTTTCCTGTCTCCACCTATCCCAAAATTCTGCAAAAGCAGTACAAAAGGAGGCATCTTGTAATAGCTTTACATTGAATTTCCAGTATGCTGATTTCTGGGGACCTGGTGCAAGTGTCACGTGTCATAATAATATGGTGATCAGAAAATGGCACTGGAAAAATACCCGCCTGTACCAATCTATTGTTATACTGCAGGGGAATATACACCCGGTCCAGCCTGGCTGCACTGACCCGCTGCCCAACCACTCTCAACCATGTGTACCCTTTCTTTCTTGGATATTTGTTCCTCCAAGTATCTATAAAATCAAACTGCACCAGTAGATCACCCAAAATCATAGCTGACCTTAAATGGGGTTCTTCCCCATTTCTATCAACATTAAAATCTACCGTGCAGTTCCAATCACCCCCCCATAATCAAAAAGCTGTCTTGCAGGATTTGTAGCAGCTCCTGCTTTAACTGTGCAAAAAGGCCTTCCCGGGCCTGACCAAAGCTACGCTCCCAAGCTATAGCATACATTCTGAATTTGTCTCGGTGTCTGCTGTTTGCGCTTGCCACTTCGCCACCCGACTCTGGAAAAAAAACAACTTTAAGTGAACTTGAAAATATCACAGCTGCACGTAGCTATGCAGTGTAGGGACGTAAGCCTATAGCTACTTCCCACATAACGTCAACTTTCCACAACACCATTTAGGCTAAATGTATTTCCGTGTGTCTGGGTGTGCTTCACAAAGATATATAGGCTATTTTAGATAAATATTATTTTATAAAAAAAGAAGAAAAAAGAAATGGTTGTTATTTTAATTAATTTCCCCTCTCACCACGGGGTCCTGTGAAGTGCCAACAGATGCAGTTGGACATGGGACCACAACTTCAGTCACAGATGGGGATCCCTCCAGTGACGCGAGGACATTTGGTATATTGTTGATTGTCATAAATGGGGTTATCACATAATAAGATGGTACACCACCCTTGTTGTAATGTTGTAACGAGGAAAGGTACAGGTGGATTGGTGTGGAAAAATATGAGAGTATGGATTGTTACTGGTATGGTTGGGAGATTTAATAAAGTTTTTAGGAGATATATGGGGGCGAACTGGGTAAAGGCAGCAGCGGGACTGAAGGAAGACGGTTGCCCCTCTGTGGAAGCAATTCACAAATTCGCTATTCATGCAGGAGGAGAGCTGACCATTAGATGTCCTCCTCCAGGGAAGCCCGGCTCCTGTCCTAAATAATAAGAAGCCCCAAGTTTGGTCGGGGAGCCCCTCCCAGCCATGGTAGGAGTATCGGTCCAACACTCTCAATTGTTGAATAAAGTGAATCATATAAAAATATGGTCACGTAGGAAAATCTATTCAAATGTTAGTGTCTAACAATGTTGCAAAGGTTACCTGTTTGTTACAATCCTGTATTAACCAGAAAATGCAGGGACTTATTGTCTGACATTGCTGCATGGGGAGGGGGTCATGGGGTCAGCAGCAAACACTAGTACTGTGGTTATAAATTTTAATAACAGGCTGAAATTTTGTTGGCAGATGGAACGGTGTCGGTGGCCAAGGGAGGGCTTTTCTAACCAGGCTACATGTCTTCTGGCTTCTGCTATGCATGATACAGGAGAAGCTATCTCTGTTATGCTCCACCATTTGTTAGATAGCAACCAATTGTTTGACAAAGCACTGCTCTGGGAGAATGCTCGCACCCGTAGAGTGGAGGTGTGTTATCAGGCCGGAATACAGTTCAGCGTGGAGATAGCGGCCCTGATAGGAGACCTGCTCGCTTCCCTGGTGCGGAGCTGGGTGAGAACTGCAGTTCTGGCTAACCGGAAAATAGCATTAGGGGTGACGGCCAGGGAGGGGTCCCTATTGGAAATAGGGCTTTGCCAGAAGGATCCACAATGTTCAATATGTCATCATTGACAGTCATAAACAGATAGCTTTCTCCCAGGAGCAGTGTTCCACAATAGGGGGATGGGTGCTGTGCAATGCTCCCCAAGAATCAAGTCACCATCACTGGGACCTGATGTAGAAGTTAAAGGATTATCAAAATTTAATGGAGCTATAGCAGTGTGGGCAAACTCCCCCACTTGGTGTGGGGCGAGTCCTTTAGGTGCTTCGCAGCAACTTTGCATGCTTACTTCATTAACCCTTCTGGCTCTTCTGTCTCTATCTTAGTTGCTCCTGACGTCACCACCAACACCACTGTGTCATGCCACGCCCATTGGGAAATAGCTTTTAGGACAATGTAGAGCCTGTTTTTACACTCTTTTCTGTGGGTGGGTGAGGAAGAAGGTACCTGTGTTAAACAATGATTTAGAATAGCAGGTGAGAGCTGGCCGTTGGTGCCTGGGGTATAAATTGTGTGACTGGGGAGGGGAGCAGAGTGGATAGGTCGTGCCCGTGCCCCCCCCCCCCCCCCCCGTCCGGACATCAAGGTGCCCCGGCGTGTGACGTGTATTGGCTGTGACTAATGAAGTGTGTTGATGAACAAACCATGTGTTATTTGGGAACATTTAGAAGATAGGCCCTCACCAATGATGTAAAAATGTGCGTCAAGCTCAAGGCCTCCGGGGGTATATAAGCTTGGCTAGATGACCAGTGCGTGGGTTACTGGACCGCAATTTGTGCTGTGTCTTTGTGATCTTCCCGCTGGCCGGTGTGATTTGTAATAAACTTTTACTTAAACTCTAGTAAAGTGTTTGTTGTGTTGAGTGAGTTCCTGCACTAAATTAAAAAAAGAAAAAAATTATCTTTCAGAAGAAGGCCAGATGTCAGGAAAGTAGACACCTATTTACCCTAGGCAACACCGCCCTAGAATTATGATTACCTGGGACTGAAAATCAGTGCCTCAGGAAACTTTGGTCTGGCAGTGAATGCACTTAAAGAGAAAGCCAGAAGATATGCAATAAAAATAAAATTCTAAAAAATAGAAATCCCAATTAAATTCTGGTGCAAAATATTTGACAGTGTCATCCTGCCGATTGCAGTATATGGAAGTGAAGTATGGGGTCCACTCAGTCAGCAAGACTACACTAGATGGGACAAGCATCCAATAGAAGCCCTGCATGCAGAATTTTGTTGAAATTTGCTAAATGTCCAAGGGAAAACATGCAAGGCAGAATTAGGCCGTTTCCCATTTTTAATGAATATCCAAAAAAGATCACTTAAATTCTGGATGCATCTTCAATCAAGTCCCTGTGATACATTACAATTTAAAGCATTCTAAACGCAAGAGCTAAGCCCCAAAAAGAGTCCCCTTAGTCAGCTGGTTCTGAAACGAACTAACCTTGTAATCACAAACACAGAAGAGTTACAGACCAGCAATGCTTACCAACCACAGATTAGAGTAAACCAAATCATCAAACAATACAAAAACTCATATTTGGAACATTGGGATGTAGAAACCAAATTGCAACACAAATTATAATGTTATCGGGCCCTAAAAAACGAATACAATTTGGCTGATTATCTCTCCACTGTCAGAGATAGAAAGCAGAGACTGGTCCTTCCAAGTACAGGATCAGTGACCACAGTCTAGACATAAAAAATCTTGGTTCTCAAAAGAGCAAAGAATATGTGGTCACTATGGCAGGTAAGGTTGGGACAGAGATGCACTTCCTCCTAAATTTGGAGAAAAATACCAAAAGAAACCAAATTCCAAATGTTCTACTCCTAGATGAAAAAGAGAAATGGCCATTAATTCTAGGAGAGGGACAAAAGACACACCTTGCGGCACAATATGTGTCAGAATGCCATAGCCAGAGAGACAGTGGGTAACTGAAATACTGTTATATTTTTTCTGCATTGCCTTATTATTGTTGTTGCTATTACCATATTGTTTTCTTTATTATAACCATATCTACCTACCTGTTCCATTTAAATTTGTTGGTATTTATTTTAACTACTCTTATTTCACCTGGTTTGGCAACATTGTAACAGTCTGTATGCAGTCATGCCAATAAAGCATTATTGAATAGAATTGAATTGAGAGAGAGAGAGAGAGCAAATGAAAGAAAGTGAGGAAACAAGGGGGGAGAAAGCAAGGAGAAAAAGATAGAGGGAGATAAAGAGAGAGTAAAAGACAATGGAAATGCTTCATCAGATTCTTCTGTGTGGATTAGTGCACTCATCACTCAAATGCACTCATATATACACCCATCACTCAAATGCACTCATACTCACTCCACTCAAATACACTCATATCCACTCATCACTCAAATGCACTCATATATACTCATCACTCAAATTCATTCATATACACTCATCACTCAAATGCACTAGGCCCTTTGGTCTTGGAATCAAACAACTGGCATTTCCAAATTGGGGAGAAAAAGAAATGGAGAAAAGATTTGTATCAGCAGCCTTTTCCCTTACCCTGGGGAACACATAGGGGTGCAGCGGCCTTTTCCCTTACCCTGGGTAACACATAGGGGTGCAGTGGCCTTTTCGCTTACCCTGGGGAATTCATAGGGGTGTTCCTTATCTCGGACCACGGACACAGAGATGGCGACTCCCGTCCAGGAAATGATGAAAAGGGCGTTGAATAACAGAAGAATCCAGGCTCCGAGTCTGTAAAGAAAGATATGAGCCCTCATCCTGCCCTACAGTACTCCCATATTCCTGGAGTATCCATGGCAACAAGACCCGGCAAAGCCAAGAGCTGGGGCCAGAGAATGGCCTCTTCAGCCAGCTAATTCAGAGAGACTATCTGCACTGATCACCTCAAACAAGGACAGCCGTTCAAAAGTGGACACCAGCACCACCACAACAGACAGTTAGATCAGGTTCACCATTTGACTGACTCCTGGAGACTGATCAGGACCGGACTGAGACTGATCGGCACCTGACAGAGACTGATCAGTAACAGACAGAGACTGATCAGTAACAGACAGAGACTGATCAGGACCAGACTGAGACTGATCATCACCTGACTGAGACTGATCAGTAACAGACAGAGACTGATCAGGACCAGACTGAGACTGATCATCACCTGACTGAGACTGATCAGTAACAGACTGAGACTAATCATCACCTGACTGAGACTGATCAGAATCTGAGCCCCCGAAGCTTGAGTTACTGCAGCTGCAGGGTGTTGGGTGTGTGTGGGGCATATGAGCATCATGGGTGATGTTGAGCATCATACAACGAGGACCACAATGGAAATAAGTAGGGGTGGGAATCGCCGAGTAACTCACGATACGATACTATCACGATACGTTGCCCACGATAACGATGGTATCACGATACAGCGATTCTGCGATTCTCAATACATTGCAAGACAATTCATCTACAATACATCACGATATCTGTGTAACTGAAGAAGAAAAAATACCACAAAAGGCAAAAAGCAGGAATTATGTATTTATTCACTGCATTGTGGTGTCAGTTTCACAGAATTTGACAACTGAGATGAAACAATGTATACCATATTTCAACGACAACATATTTCTATTTTTTATCTGCATTTATTTATTCATCCCCCTTTCTCTATTGTAAATTATCGTTCTTGGTGTAAATGTCTGTTTGTGAATTGTAGAGAAATCTGTAGCAGCAGCGAACATTTTAAAACTTTACAACAAAGTATAAACATATCCTTTCTGTAATTATTTGTCAACTGTTTAAAACATTCATTGAAATGATATGTTGTTCCATGAGCCGAGGCCATTTTTGTTATTTGACATTTAAAATTTGAATGACCACAATCTCTTCACATGCTAAGATGAAAAAACACAGGGCCAAGTTACATTAAATAATTTAGGAAAGTTTGGATAGCATTGCTTTGGAATAGAGCTAGTTTAATTAGTGTGAGCTACAATAGGCAATATTGTTAGTTGTAACTTGACCACATTTTGATATCAATACTTTTAAAGGCAGGCCTAGTTTTTGCAATTTCGAATTAAGGACTCACATTGCTTTGCAGGCTATGCGTGAGTAACTTGGCATTTTTTTACGTTGAAAACTTATCTTTTGGTGAGATAATAACCATAACATAAGTAGCCTAATGTATTTAAATAAGTTTTTTTTTTAAACGTACAAAAGAGTGTGTGTTTCTACACAGTAACAGCAATGTATTTTAGCCCTAAGTGCGATAATTGGTCACTGTGGAAATGTGGACTGTACGGGACTTTGGCGAAATGTAACAAGATAAACTCTTCACGGTTAATCTGAAAACAGCTGTAGCTCAATATACTGGTAAGTACTTGCTTTCCTAAACATATTTATACGAGAGATTTTGGAGAAAGAAAATGAGGTATCTTCTAAACCGAAAGTGCATCAGGTACAAAATTATTTTACTATGTTTTTTTCAAATATTATTGTTTCTATACGTGAACATGATTTTCTTAGCGTGTATAAACGGTGCATTTTATGCATTTTACAGTCTGTGGCTGTGGCGAATCCGTTTAGAGCGCCTGCATGGTTTAATAAAAATATCGATATTTGGCGCCAGTGTATCGATAACGTATCGCAAGAAGTATGACGATATATTCCAGTATCGATATTTTGTCCCACCTCTAGAAATAAGTCATCATGACTTCACTGTGTCTAATATCCTTGATAATTTCACTATATGTGTATAGTTGTTGCCTAAGGGCTACCAACCCTATGTACATTTTAACGTGTCAAATAAAATCGATCAATGAGTAGGTTCTTACTTGCCGTACAGGTTCCACTTGACCGAGATCAGTTTCAGCACCACGGGGTGCATGATGAGTTCCAGTTTCTGCTGCCCCACGATAAGGTCCAGCTGCAGAGAGTCATCAGTCATCAACAGCCAATCATTCCTCAACCGAAGGGTCTATTGAATCATCTGCTGTCAATCATTAGCCTAAATGCATCATGTTTCAGCCATCAATCAGCAAACCGACTGCATCTCCTGTTATCATCTGTCGTTTATCAACCAAAATACATCACATATAAACTGTTGATCATTGTGCATTAATTATGCATGAATCATCCCCAATGTGCCAGCATCTGATGTACATTTTTAGTTACCCATCAATCACTGCTTGTCTCACAGTGTGTCATTATAAATGTCTTACCGGTGATATGAGATCATTTGGATTCAACTCTATAATACAAACAAATGAAAATGAATCAAACAAGAAAACATATTCATAGGTGTCACCCATGTAAATTTTGAAGCACACCCCCTCCACAACTGGTGTCCTAATACAGTGTGGCCAACACAGACTCCAAACAAGGTCTGTGGGTTAGAAAGCACTACAAGATCTCAATGTGGCATGTAAACTAATGAATACTGGGTGATTCCACCGGAAAGATGTAGTTTGTGCGTCTTTGTGGTCGTTTGTGGATGTGTATGTATGCATACCTATGTTTAGTTTGAGCAGGTCTATTAGAGTTAATCTTGCTTTTGTATTGGTCCCAGAAACAGGTAATTTGTGCTTTGTGTGCTCAAGCTACTAGGGTGAGTGGCTCTCTGAGAGTTATTTTTGGCAAAATGGACCTGGTACCTTGTGAGGAGGGGACCATGAATGCGCAACATTCTTCACTCCCCACCTTTCCCCCACTCCTGTCCTCCACTCCTCTCCTACAAGGAAGTATGAAAAATAGCCTGTACATTTCAAGTACAAGTACATTTCAAGTCGCATGTACAGTATACAATGTACCTGACATTGCGGTTTGCGTTGAGACATTAATTAATGTGTAACCATTAATATGTAATTAAGATGTAATCAGCAACATTAGATTAAAACACAAAGATCCGTTTCTGGGGCACAGAGGGGGGGGGGGGGGGGTAGTGGAGGAAAGGAGGATGCATTTTTAGTACCCCTTGGGCCCGTTTTCATCCTGGAAGCTCTGCTTTGGCTCCAGTAAGTGAAGGTAGAAGGTCTGCCGCCCGGTCACCGAGTCCGTTGCATAGAACTGGTCGAGCGCCAACTGGGCCTGAAAAAAAGAGAGGGTGTGTCAGTGACATCATTACAGAAACAGTTCCGCTGAGGGCAAGTTAACAGCACACATTACTGCAGGAGAATGTGAAGTATCATCAATGATATTAGCTGAACCAAAGAGCAAGTTTGGTATTGGTCATCACTCGCTCACCACAGGGGCCATTCGGCTGATCATTGCGGTGATGCAGAGCTGTCTGTCAGAGTCACAAACCCTGGCGTCTGCTCCAAGTTTAATCAGCGTGCGAGCCGCCTCACTGCGGTCTGTATAACCAGGAACAAGGATGGAGCCGCCGCACGCTTTAAATGCCACACACTTTACATTCCACACACAGAATACATTCCACACACACACAATACCACACACATTGCATTCCACACACACAATACCACACACATTGCATTCCACACACACAATACCGCACACATTACATTCCACACACAGAATACCACACACATTACATTACATTCCACACACACAATACCACACACATTGCATTCCACACACACAATACCACACACATTACATTCCACACACAGAATATCATGCACATTACATTCCACACACGATACCACACACATTACATTCCACACACACAAATACCACACATTACATTCCACACACAGAATATCATGCACATTACATTCCTCACACACGATACCACACACATTACATTCCTCACACAATACCACACAGATTACATTCCACGTACACAATAACACATACATTACATTCCACACACACAATATCACACATTACATTCCACACACAGAATACCATCCACATTACATTCCACACACACAATACCACACACATTACATTCCACATACACAATACCACACACAATACCATCCACATTACATTCCACGCACACGATACCACACACATTACATTCCACATACACAATACCACACACAATACCACACACATTACATTCCACACACACGATACCACACACATTACATTCCACACACACAATACCACACACATTACAATCCACTCACACAATACCACACACGTTACATTCCACACACAATATCACACATGTTACATTCCACACACAATACTGCACACGTTACATTCCACACACACACACAATACCACGCACATTACATTCCACACACACACAATACCACACACATTACATTCCACACACACAATACCACATACGTTACATTCCACAGACACACAATACCACACACATTACAATCCACTCACACAATACCACACACGTTACATTCCACACACAATACCACACACGTTACAGTCCACACACAATACTGCACACGTTACATTCCACACACACACACACAATACCACGCACATTACATTCCACACACACACACAATACCATACACATTACATTCCACACACACAATACCACATACGTTACATTCCACAGACACACAATACCACACATGACATTCCACACACACAATACCACACACATTACATTCCACACAAGGAATTCCACACAAATTCCATTCCACACACACAATACCACACACATTACATTCCACACACACACACACACAATACCACACACATTACATTCCACACACACACACACAATACCACACGCATTCCATTCCACTCACACAATACCACACACATTACACTCCACACACAGAATACCACACACATTACATTACACTCACACAATACCATACACATTACACTCCACACACACAATACCACACACATTACATTCCACACACACACACACACACACAATACCACACACATTACATTCCACACACACACACAATACCACACACATTCCATTCCACTCACACAATACCACACACATTACACTCCACACACAGAATACCACACACACAATACCATACACATTACACTCCACACACAGAATACCACACACATTACATTCCACACAGTTTACACACAGGCAGTAGGTTACATGCTAAGTCAAGTCACAGCATATCCCACACAGAACAGGATTCATGCCGTGCAGTATACCTTAGTCATAAAACACACAAATTAACACAAATGCACAGAAATCAAGCATGTTGCACAGACACACATGTAAATGGCAGCAGATGCAGCACGTTGTGAGGACCAGGCAGTACCCTCGTTCGCAGCCAGGTGGAGAGGGGTCCTCTGTTTGTAGTCGCGGGCATTCATGCCCGCCCCAAACTCATACAGTATTCTGATGGCGCCCACAGCATTGTACTTGGTTGCAAAGTGCAGGGGAGTCTCTTTGGTCTTGATGGTCTGAGCTTCGATGTTCGCTTCAGGAGCAAGAAACAGGACAGAGAGTAAAGTAGGATAGCTCCTGGATCATTATTGCTGGCGTGTACAAACATACACATGCACACAAACAAACACACGCACACTCACACAATAAACCTGCACAAACATGCGTGTGCACAAACGCACATTATGGAAGGCCAAAAGGGCCAAAAATGCCTGGTCTATACACACATTTTTACAGCGCTTCCACTGCGTTTTGGTGCTGCTTTTACACCACTTTTATGCCGCTTTGACATCGCTTAAAGGTATACTATGTAGTTTCAGAACACCAGATGGTGATATAGAGCACGTAGGCGAAAAGGGCTCCCCGAAAATTGCTTATCACGTGTTCTTCTCAGACACGCACGATGACACACAAGCATTGTTGTGACGTTTCACACATATTTTCTCTGACTGTGGACTCAATTCAGTTCGCTTTATTGGCATGACAAGACATTGCATCTGTATTGTCAAAGCATACTGCATTAAAACAGTCGAAGACATACATCTAACTGAACAATACAAAACAGCAAAGACTAGAAACGAATGAACAGTAACCATACATGAAAACAAGAACTTTTCTTTGATTTAGAAATAACAATAATGTAAAATAATAATAATTATCAATAGAAATTATAACAATGATGATGAGAACAACACATCTGATCTTATAAAGTGAATATAATAAATATAAAAAAATTAAATTGGTAAATTAATGTAATGTAATGGTTTTAATGATCTGTCACTCACTGTCCCTAAGACGATGGCAGGCAGCTATATATTGTGCTGCCAGGTCACAGCACGTTCTCTCCTCTCCTAAGAGGATGGGGAGTTTTTGGATGTCTGTTAAATTTTTTAATTGAGGGTATCTCTGATTTATTTTGGGATAAAGTGCCGCTGAGATGGCAATGTTTCTCCCCTGTCTGTTGACTCTATCACGGTCACTCTGATCAAGCTGTCCTCTTCCCCTGGCCCTGCCTCGCCCACCACGAACACTATTGTCACTCTGGATAAAAGCGTCTGCTAAATGACTGTAATGTAATGTTTATGTAATGACTGCCCCAATTACTCTGGGGCCGCGACCACTGGATGTTGATGGCTACAGAATGAACCGAGCAGAATTACAAAATTATGATTTTTAATTATTTTATGAAAATGAACAGTGGTCAAATTTACAGAGCAATAGCTAAGATTATTAACTTATATGCTTTGAGCATGTAACGTAGTCTCCATTTACATGGTCAAGGTTTGGTCAAACATGATAGACTATTGTCAACAATAAATATCACGACAATAGATAGCCTTAGCTATCGATAGCTGCTACGTTATGGGAAGGATGTTCTTCTTATTTGTTGTGTAGTTACTTCGATGACGTTTATGTATGCACTCATTGTATGTATGCTAAATGACTATAATGTAATGTAATGTAGCTAGGTGTATGGTCGCTATTTTTATAATGATATTGTTACCTCCTCGGCTTAAAACATCTTGCTAATGAGTAAGGGCAGAAACATACCTCACGCAAATAGCGACGCGAACGTGGACGCTTCGAGCTACGCGAACAGTTTTTCTTTTGCCATGACATTTGTGAAAGACAAACCAGAGGAAAGCACAGATCGAACAAGAAAGTTGCTTACTGTTGTTGCTGCTATAGCGTCCCTTGCTGCAATGCTCTGGCTTGTCTTTCACAAATGTCATGGCACAAGAAAAACTGTACACGTAGTTCGAAACGTCAACGTTCGCGTATTTGTGTGAGGCATGTTTCGGTCCTAAGCTAAAATAAGAGTTTACCCGGAAGCCTGCCCACATGGCCTGGCCATGTCAATCAAATGAGCAGGAACCACCCATTCATGATGTTTACACAATTTTAGCTGTTCCTGGCTTTGAAAATGGCGGCGGGTCTGTCTTTGGAGTGTCACCGCCGAATCAGAGTAGGTTTTGCTGTGTGTTTGGATATCGGGAGGCTGATATCCGCCTGTTGTGTGACTGGAGGGCGATGGCAGGGTCTTCGGATGGGTCTGAGCCATCAGATATGGAATGGCATATGCCCCGGAAAAAACGTGGGCTGTCGGTTGGTACGGGGGATGACAACCGGGAACACCGGAGCACTAAAACAGTGAAGTCGAGGGAACGGGAACCGAGCATAAGTAACCGTGCAGGGGAAACTGAATTTAAGGTCATAATTACTTTTGAAAATAATGAAAGGCAGCTTCCGAATCCGGTGAAAATGTCTAAGATTTTGGCAAAGGACATTGGTGATATTGAGTTAGCGAGGTGGTTGAGGGACGGAAGGATTTTAGTGTTTTGCTCCAGTTTGGAACAGCAAGCTAAAGCACTAGGTTGCCGTAAATTGGGGGGACATGACGTAGAGAAAGTTGTGGTGCCTGGCGGGGCTCGGAATAGGGGGGGTAATTACAGGCGTTCCCCTGTCTATGGAGATGGCGGAACTACGGAAATGTATCAAAGGTGGTAAACTTCTGGATTGTAGTAGGTTGCGGCGTACAAGGAAAGGACAAAAGGAGGACAGTTTGTAGGTATTGCTGGATTATGGGGGGGGTCCACTACCAGAGAAACTCAAAATAGGATACATATGTTATCCTGTGAGACGGTTTGTGCCACAGCCTTTGCGGTGCTTTAACTGTCAGCGTATGGGCCATGTGGCAGCTGTGTGTAAGGGGAAGAAGAGATGTGTGAGGTGTGGGGAGGGTCATGGTTTTGGGGAATGTGAGGAGGGTAAAGGCTTGAAATGTTGTAATTGTGGGGGTGAGCATAGTGCGGCGTATGGGGGTTGCAGAGTGCAAAAACAGGCCCAGGAAGTGCAGAAAATTAAAGTTACCCAAAATGTCTCTTACTCGGAGGCTGTGAGGAGGCTTCCCAGAGAGTTAACGCGGATGGGTGGTGCGGGTGTGGCTCCGGCTGGTGAATTAGCGGAAGGTGGTAAGGGGGGAGGATGTGATCATAGCTGTATTGCTGATCCAGATGTGCTTCATGTTAAGAAGTTTGATTTTGTAGCATTTATTGCGACGGTTGTTAACTGTGCGTCTCAGGCGTCAAGACCTACGGAGAAACTGAAGATAATTCTGGGGGTGGCTGAGCTCTTTCTGGGAATTACTGATATGTCTTATGAGAATCTGTGTGATAAATTATGTGCTTGGGAAGGAGGTGTGCTGTCACAGCCTCCTGGTTAGTATAATGGCAATTTTGCTTCTCCAGTAGAATGCTCGCAGCCTGATTTCCAACAGGCAAGAGTTTAAGAGGTTCCTTGTGAAGGCTCCTGCTCTGCCGGAGGTTGTATGCGTCCAGGAGACGTGGTTGAAACCGCATCTGGATTTTGTGTTACCTGGTTATTAGTCAGTCAGAAAAGACAGGGGGGGGGGGGGGGTGTGCTACATTTATAAGGGAGGGACTGGGTTACCGGGAAATACAGGTGAATACGGAATTGGAAGGTGTGGTAGTGGAGGTGTTTGGGATGGAGAGCAGTTTGATGGTGATTCATTTTTATAACCCATGTGCTCCTCTGTCGTTGGAGGCCCTTAAAGGATTATGCGGCAATAGGGCTGTTCGTGCAGTGTGGTGTGGTGATTTTAATGCTCATAGCACGCTGTGGGGCAGTGAACATACAGATGTGAATGGGGAGATTGTTGAGGAGCTTATGGAAGATATGTCGCTGGTCTGTGTGAACACGGGTAAGGTTACAAGGTTTGATGTTAGGACTGCTCTTACATCTTGTTTGGATCTCACATTCATTTCGAGTGACATGGCAGCTGTGTGTGATTGGAGGGTGTGAGCTGGGTTTTGGGGTTGACCAAAGGCCTGGAATTGCTACAAGGGCTTGGTGTTTTAATAAAGCGGACTGGAATAAATTTAACGAGCTGTGTGAGGCGGCTGTACAGGGCGTTTCTGTTGAGGGGGATGTAGATTTGTGTGTTGAGGGGCTGACTGACGTTTTTATTGGGGCTGCTAATCAAGCGATTCCGGTGCGTAGGGGTAAAGGGGTTAGGAGGGCGGTCCCGTGGTGGACGGATGAGTGCTCAGAGGCAGTTCGGGCGAGAAACCAAGCTTTTAGGGCTCTGA
Source organism: Synaphobranchus kaupii (assembly GCA_029718625.1). Lineage (NCBI taxonomy): Eukaryota > Metazoa > Chordata > Actinopteri > Anguilliformes > Synaphobranchidae > Synaphobranchus > Synaphobranchus kaupii. The sequence continues at coordinate 39,626,911 of CM056380.1, forward strand.
GGGTGTCTATGACTCAGCAGGCTGTGCGGGAGTATCAGAGACTGAGGGCGGTGGTTAGGCGCACCACTAAAAGGGCTAAGAGGGCAGCGTGGTGACGGTTCTGCTCCACTTTTGGGAGAGAGACTCGCATGACTGATGTGTGGAGGATAGTTAAGAAGATGAGGGGATGTGGTGGGATGAGGCGAGTGCCTGTTTTGGTGGATGGTGATCTGGTTGCCAGATCAGACGGGGAAAAGGCGAACATGTTGGCCAGGACGTTGGTCAGAAGCTGGTGGTGTGAGGTTGAGTGAGGAGTGCCTGAGGCAACGAAGGGAGGTGTTGGAGGAACACAGGGATTTATGTGATAAGAAGATGGTATTTGATAGTGTATTGGATGTGAAGTTTACTATGCTTGAGCTTATTTTGGCTGTGAAGAGGGCGGGTAATTCATCCCCGGGTCAGGATTTGGTGTGATATGAGATGCTGAGGCATGTGTCAGAGAAGGTATTGATGGTAGTGTTGAAGGTTTTCAATAAAATTTGGGTGGAGGGCAGCCTTCCGGGGCTGTGGAAGAAGGCAGTGGTTTTGCCATTTGTGAAGCCGGGGAAGGACCCTGCTAGTGCTGCTAGCTACCGCCCAATAGCACTGACATCTAATTTTTGTAAGCTGATGGAACGTATGGTGGTGGGGCGGTTGACAAATATTTTGGACGGGCGGGGTCTTTTATCGCAGGTGCAAAGTGGTTTCCGGAGAGGTCGCTCCACATTTGATGCCCTGGTGAGGTTGGAGACGGATATTAAGAAAGGCCTTTGTGGAGAGAAGGCCTTTTGTTAAAGTTGGAAGGATTGGGGGTGGCTGGACGGGTCTATAATTGGGCTCTGTCCTTCTTGTTTAACAGGTCTATGCAAGTTAGGGTGGGGTCTGCTCTTCCGGAACCCTGTGCAGTGAATATTGGTACTCCACAGGGTAGTGCAATTAGTCCACTATTGTTTAGCATCATGATTGATGATGTTTTTGCTAGGGTTGATAGGGATGTGGAGGTAGCATTGTACGCTGATGATGGTGCTTTATGGAAACGGGGGCGTAACCTAGGCCACATTAGGAGAAGGGTGCAGGAGGCCATTTTTAGGGTGGAGGAGTGGTCCATGAAGTTGGGGTTTAGGTTTTCGGTACAGAAAACTAAGAGCATGTTTTTCACAAGGAGGCGGATTCCTGATACGGAAGTGTTGAGCCTATATGGCCAGCCTGTGGAGAGGGTTCGCTCCTTTAAGTATTTGGTTCAATACTAGTTTGACCTGGAAAATACACATCGATCATGTGGTGACAAAATGTAAGAAGGTTCTTAACCTTATGAGGTGTGTGGCAGGTTGTGAGTGGGGGGCGGATAGAGCTTCCCTTGTGTCCATATATTATGCACTCATAAGATCAGTCCTGGACTATGGGTGTATGGTGTTCCGATCAGCTGCGCCGTCAACATTGAAATGTCTAGATGTGATCCAGGCAAAGGCTTCGCGATTATGCTGTGGAGCATTTAAGACAACCCCAGTGTGTGCAATGTTGGTGGAAATGGGGGAATGGCCATTGGAGCTGAGGAGGCTCAAACTAATGATGGCATATTGGGCCACATTGAAGGGCCACTCCAGTGCCTTTTTGACGTCTGCAGTACTGCGTGATTGCTGGGAATATACAGCTAGGCCGGGTGTGGGATTTGGGTGGACGGCTAATAAGTGGGCTACTGAACTGGGTATTATGGATTTGGCAATGGCACCATCCTTTCTGGTGTCTGCGGTCCCGCCCTGGCTGTTCCTGAAGCCTGATATTGATTGGTGGCTGTTGGAGCAGGATAGGGAGGGCTGGGCTGATGTTGTCGGGAGGGTTGATAGCTATATCGATCGAACATTTCAGACATATCTTCCTGTCTTTACAGATGGTGCTAAGGATCCGGAGACGGGTCGTGTTGGGATAGGTGTAATTGTGCCCCTATTTGGAGTCAGGAGGTCAGAGAGGCTAGACGATGGCCTATCCATTTTTACAGCCGAAATGGTGGCAATAATCCTGGCACTGCAGTGGGTCGAGGAGGTCACACCTGATAGAGCAGTAATATGCACTGACTCTGCATCGGCCCTGGAGAGCTTAACGGCTCCAACATCCTGCAGGGAGGATCTGGTACTGGAGGTATTGGCTAGTATCTATAGGCTATATAGGAGGGGTATTAGGGTATACTTTTGTTGGGTGCCGGCGCATGTGGGTGTGAGTGGTAACGAGGGGGCTGACGCCCTCGCTAAGAGGGCCCTTAGGCTGGGCGGCATTACAGTGGATGTCCCTTATGGTAAATGGGAGGTCAAGGCTAAGGCTAAAGATATGATTGGAAAGATTTGGCAACAGAGGTGGGATGAGGAAAGTAGGGGGCGTCACCTGTATGCCGTCCGGCCAGGGTTCTCTGGGAGGCCTCTTCTTTGCGGGAGTAGGAGGGAGGAAACAATATTAACTAGGCTTAGGTTGGGTCATTCTGGATTAAATGACAGTTTATTTAGGATAGGGAAGCACGATACCGGCAACTGTCCTCAATGCACTAACAAAGAAACAGTTAGGCACATTCTGCTAGAATGTCAAGCATATGTCAGGGAGAGGGAGATACTTAAGAAACTGATTGGGGATAAGGGTGGGCAGTTTACATTGGCTGGGCTCCTGGGTGGGTCAGTGGGATATGAGGTTCGCAGAGCTGTGATTAATTTTATGTATTCGATTGGGGTGGGTGGGAGGGTCTGAATCCCTGCTATGGCTTTTCCACACTCCGTAACAGTAGATGGCGGTATGCACCTGACAGTTGGTAGCAACCCGCCATAGAAAACCCGAAGAAGAAGAAGAAGAAAATGGCGGTTGGATGTCAACAGTGTAACATTCAAAACATGGACTTTGGCCCCCTAGTGGTGGGACGTATCCGTCCCAATTTTTTATAGTGTTCATATTTCTCTTAAATTCTAAATTATAACGTTAATAAAACACGGAACTTTCGACGCAAAATTGTTAAAAACAGTCACAGCCTGTGAACACATTCGTTTATATGCTTATCAGCTCTCAAGTTACACTACAGAGCCATAAAGCAGCAGCGTGCTAATAGCCCAACCCACTGTTTACAGCCTTCACCTCGCCGCAGTCACAGGCAATAAAATGCATATCAAAAAAACTCTTGGTACAGTTTCTACACGCTAAAAAATCAAGATCCGATTTAGGAACAATTGTATGTTACTGAAAAGTTGTATAAATGAACATTATGTGTTTTTTCCCCGTGCTCACTTCACTACGCATACAACCGATGTTCTTCCGGTTTTGTTTTAATATATTTTATTTTCTACAAGATCTCTTGATAAACATGTTTAATCAATTAAATTTTATACCTGGTTATGCAGTTATAACTGTTTTCTGAAGAATCTTGAACATTTTTTCGTAATCCATTTATCCATTCTCCAGCAAAATCTCGATTTCCATGGTGCGTACCCATCGCATTTGCGTTTGTACTACGTTACTACCGTTGCGTAAAAACATTACTAGACTGGTTCAGGGTTGATCTAACGTAAACCACGTAGTTTATCTTCTACGGGGTTCCCTGCCCTTTTAAATGATGTAAAACATGTCATATTCTAGCGAATGGGAACGGCGCTGTATCCACGCGTAACGACAGCCCATAGGGCAATCGGCTCTGCGCTCTCGACTGTCGACAGGGTCAGATGACGCCTGTGGCCATTTTTACTGAGTTTATCCTGGAAGGGATGGACTGGATTGCTGTACAAGTACGTTTTTAGTCTATCCAGATGATATTTAGCAATGTGTAGCTTTTTTGTGAGCTGAAAATACGTCACAGGCCAGTGTTTCTCTATACGCATACACGGCTTGTTGTATGGTGTAATTGCGCTGGTGATGTCTTTGCTGCTTCAAGGTTTATGATTATTTTATACATTTATACGTGAACGTGGCAATCAACGGTGGAAAGAAGAGCGCTTATTTCACGGTTGCTCAGGTTTTGGAGGTGCTCCACCGCAGTGTCCCAGAGGTGAAGAAGTCTGTGCTCTGGCAGAGCAATGACTCTGTGGCATGGACCCGTGCCTGGACATGTAAGTGTTTTAAAAAATATATAATACAAATTATTATTATTAATATTATTATTATTGTTATTATCATCATCATCATAATCATCAACAGTATGGAGCGCTATTATCTAGAGTATTTTTAGTTTGGTGATAAATGGATTCTCGCAGGAGTTCGCTAGTTAGCTTCTATGTTGTCACAGGCTGGTAAGGAGCTCTTGCTAAGGGGGTTTGTTTTGTAGCGTTCATTCGCAGTTTCTTTGTGTAGCAACCAACACAAGGGCTAGTTGTTGAATTCACGCATGAAACTACATCCATTCTCAGTACCTTATTTCACGGTTCAGTCAAGACATTACAGTATTATAATAATGTAATTTAGTTCGTGCAAGCTGACAAACTAATTAATAAATCCTAGTTAGCTACGATTGCTAATTATGTTGGAGCTAATATCAGACGTACTGTGGATGTAAGATTTTTTAATGTATATACGTATATATATATATATATATATATAATATATGTGTGTGTGTGTGTGTGTGTGTGTGTGTGTGTGTGTGTGTGTGTGTGTGTGTGTGTATATATATATATATATATTTTTTTTTTCTTTATAAAATAAAAAATATTTTCTTAATTGTAATACTTGCCATATGTCTTTTTGAGATAATTTGTGTTCTCATTTTTTAGTGATACTACTTAGTAATGTACTTGAATCTGTCTTTTTCAGGGAGGACAGTGAAGACACCCCTCCCCCACCTGACACCTCTGTCGTAGGAGGTGGTAACAGACAGGTTTGCCAAATAAAGTGATGTATAATTCATAACTTTTGCTGTAAAAAGTCAAGTTGAAGGCTTGTTATAGATAAACCTGTTATTCTGCTGGCTTATGGGGTTCTGGTAAATCTAATTTTGAAGTACAGTGCCATTTTAAATGTAAAGCAGATTGGTTGGATAACATTAGGGTAAGTAATCCTTTTCGGAGAGGTATTTGGGCACTTTTGGGCACGCTTTGTAAGAGAATACCCTCATACACATAAACACAAAACATGTGTAGGTTAATTTTCTTCACATTCTGTATTACAAAAAATGTTTTAAAAGAAAAATAAAGTTTTCTGATGATTGACATGCCTAGACAGAAAGATATGCACATGTTTTATATTTGGCGAGGTTTGGAAAGGTTTTGGGACACCTGGGCCCTGTTTTGGTAAAAATACCAATGCATAAGGAAAGCCTGTAGAGAAAGGGGTGATGAATAAATAAATGCAGATAAAAATGAGTAATACTTTTACCTAGAAAATAGCGTACATATAGCATTTTTACAAACGTATCCAGACATGTTTGTGGGTCAGATGGTGGCAAATAAGTAATAGTATCAATTTTCTTAACATAATAGTATTTATGATATTTGCAAACAGAATTTTGTGAACACAACAATATCTATGCTCTGTAGGACCACACCGGTTTTGATAGAAATCCAAATAAATAAATCAATAAATGCATAATAATTATTATAATAATAATAATAATAATATTGTTAGTTGTAACTTGGCCACATTTTGATATCAAGACTTTTAAAGGCAGGCCTAGTTTTCGCAAGTTGGAATTAAGAACTTATAGACAGCGCTATGTAGACTATGCGTGAGTAACTTGGCTTTTTTTACGTCGTAGACGTTTTTGATCTGATATCACTTATTTTTTATAGCTAACTAATGATTAATAATGCATGAAGATAAACACGGAGAGAGACATGCATTCCAAAGAAATGTATGCAGACGTTCGCTTAACCATAACGCCCAATATTACAGACAGCACCCAATTACATTAAAAGAGTTTGTAGATGAGCAGTATTTAATGTGTAATGAAATACAATAAACAGCACCACCTGAGCTATGGATCATAAAGAAGCATGTAAATTAATGAACCAAGTGTATATGGAGACATGCATGCACAATGGGCTAGATGCAAACACATTATAGCTGAAAGACATACAGCCTAAATAGCTAGTACAGCCTAAATAGTTTGCATCAGTAAAATATGGAAATACAGTTTTAAAATAGGGCTGTTAGTATTCTATGAAATACATTTAACGTTAGGTTATTCAACACTGGATTGCCGGATGTGTAACTCCAACCTTCCATGTGTGGGCTAGGAGCTAGCGAGCGAGCTAGTGAGTTCATAAGCACAGCAGAGTTAGGCTATTCAACACTGGATTTCTGGATGCGTAACTCCAACCTTCCATGTGTGGGCTACGAGCTAACGAGCGAGCTAGTGAGTTTCTGCACAGCAGAGTTTTTTTCCGGTAGTGTAGAACGTTACCTGCGGGAAATGTTTTGGTACCGGACAGCTAGGTTTAGTTTAGTTTTCTGTAGTGCAATGAATGTACAGTCAAGCCGGAAAGTCTGCACACTCTTTCACCTTCTCCACATTTTATTACGTTACAGATATATTCTACAATAGATTGAGTTCATTTATTGTCTCAAAATTCTACACAAAATAGCCCATAATGACAAAGTGAAAACAGGTTTTTAGACATTTGTGCTAATTTATTAAAAATCAAAATGTAAAATATCATATGTACACAAGTGTGCACACCCTTTGATATGACACCCAAAAGTGAGCTGAGGTGCATTTTGTTTCCACTGATACTGCTTGAGATGTTTCTACAACTTAATTGGAGTCCACCTGTGATAAATTCAATTAATTGGACATGATTGGGGATTGCCAACAGCTGCCTATATAAGGTCCCACGGTTGACAGTGCATGTCAGAGCAAACTCCAAGCCATGGGGTCAAAGGAATTATTTGCAGACCTCAGAAACAGGATTGTGTCAAGGCATAGATCTGGAAAAGGGTACGGAAAAATCTCTGCAGCTTTACAGGTCCCAAAGAGCACAGTGGCCACCATCATTCGTAAATGGAAGAAGTTTGGAACCACCAAGAATCTTGCTACACCTGGCCGCCCGGCCAAACTGAGCAATCGGGGAAGACGGGCCTTAGCCAGTGAGATGAGCAGGAACCCGAGGGTCACTCTGACAGAGCTCCAGCGTATCCTTGTGGAGATGGGAGAACCTTTCAGAAGATCAACCATCAGGCAGCACTCCACCAATCAGGCCTTTATGGTAGAGTGGCCAGACGGAAGCCCCTCCTTAGTAAAAGGCACATCACAGCCCGCTTGGAGTTTGCCAAAAGGCACCTAGAGGACTCTCAAACCATGAGAATCAAGATTCTCTGGTCTGATGAAACCAAAATTTAACTTTTTGGCCTGAATACCAAGCGTCACGTCTGGAGGAAACCAGGCACCGCTCATCACCTGGCTAATACCATCCCTACAGTGAAGCATGGCGGTGGCAGCATCATGATGTGGGGATGTTTTTCAGCAGCGGGAACGGGGCGACTAGTCCTGATAGAGGGAAAGATGAATGCAGCTAAGTACACCGAGATCCTTGAAGAAAACCTGCTCCAGAGCGCTCTGGACCTCAGACTGGGGCGAAGGTTTACCTTCCAACATGACAACGACCCGAAGCACACAGCCAAGAGAACAAAGGAGTGGCTTCGGAGAAAGTCTGTGCATGTCCTTGAGTGGCCCAGCCAGAGCCCAGTCCTGAATCCAATTGAACATCTGTGGAAAGAGTTGAAAATGGCTGTGTACTGACACTCCCCGTCCAACCTGACGGAGCTTGCAAGGATATGCCAAGAGGAATGGGCAAAAATGTCCATAAACAAGTGTGCCAAGCTCGTAGCTTCTTTCCCAAGATGCCTTGAAGCTGTAATCGCTGCCAAAGGTGCAGCAACCAAGTATTAGGCTGTAGGATATCTAATATTTCCCCCCTTCTCTCTATCTCTGTCACTCTCTCACTCTCACCCCCCAACGTCAAAGATAAGCCAGTCTTTGTCATAAATGACCCCTCTCCCCCCCCTCCCCCATACCTTAACCCAATCAGGACAGGGATGGTCTTCCTGTGGAGGTATTTTATGAGTGTACCGCAGAAAAAGAAGTTAGTCAGTTTGGAATTTGTTGGTGAAGAAGTCATTCTTTTTGGTTCCTCGTGCATTTCCTTTTGTTCCTGTTCAGCTGGAGGGCAAATAATATTGGCAATTTTTGGCTTATCTCTCTTTTACTGGTATATCCAAATTAATGTCTGGTTTAATGTCTTCCATTTTGTAAATTATAAGTAGTCAGCCTACATTCCTTCGTGAATGTATGATTCCCAGTCATTATTCTAATTGAATGTTTTCATTTAATAAAATTACTTAATCTCAAGACCTGATTTAGACTTTGTTTTGGCTTGTTGGTTGATCCACCAGGTTACTGTTCGACTTACCTATTAACGAATTTGGCGATTTAATTGATGATTGTAATTCTTAATAATAATTATTAAATTAAATCACGTAAAACTTATATTGAATGTAGGTTAAGTGAGGGGTTCTAGTACGCAATATCGCTTGTGTTCAGTATTCAGAGTGCTGAACGTTTTAACAAGGGCATTGACTGTTGGAACCGCTGGATTCAGAAAATACACATTTTACCTAGTCCTCACTTACCCGACAAGGCTAAGGGTGTGGACAGATATGTAACCCCTAAATAACCTATTTTTGTCAGTAAAATAAAATTGCATATTTTCTAAAAACCTGTTTTCACTTCGTCATTATTGGCTATTGTTTATAGATATTTGAGGCAAAAAATAAACTCAATCTATTGTAGTATAAGTCTGTGAGGTAATAAAATGTGGAGAAGGTGAAAGGAGTGTTCAGACTTTCCGGCTTGACTGTAGGCTATAATGCATGTTGATTCGCTTCCTAGTAGCCTAGCTTGTATCAGCTTCCTGACGAGAAGCAGGAAGTAACGTTGGCGAACAAGCTTAATTGGAGAACGCATATTTCCCAGGAATCTTAGCCAGAAAGAAAACAAGAGATACTACTAAGAAAGTACATACCAGAGATTATTCTTCTTCTACTTCTTATTATTATTATTATAATTAAAAGTGTTTGCAGTAAGCTACATTATCAGCAGAGTAGTGTAGACTAGAGCCACATTCGGAGGCTATCTATTTATTTATAAGTGACTAACCATGAATCAGATATGTTTGGGGAATTGGCGGTTTATAAATCCGATCGCTTAAAGGCTTGCAGCTTAAAAGAGGCTATCCTCAATTCTTAATGTAGGCTATTATCGTAAATTCTTAAGTTTCCAAGTAGTTCATTTTATGGTGACCTTGTGTTATGTGTGAAAATGATAAAGTGAACAGAGCTGAAGTGAAGAAATGAATGAATAAAGAAATGTTGGCCGAGGCAAGGGGTTTCCACAGTCAGTCAGTCAGTCATGACCGCAAGAGCAGAGCGTAACACCCTCCCCAAACCAGACAAAAGCGAGCGTCCGGTTTGGGGAGGGTGTGATATAGTGCAAGTGAAATACAAGTGAAACATTGAACATTTAATATTGTAAACCTCTTTTGCCTTTGCAATAAAAATACGTTAATGTGTCAATGTGAAAATAATAACAGTCTAAGAAATGAAAAGTACTTAACAGTTGCACATTGTTTTTGTGGAAAATACACATGTGCCTTGCTGGGCTCGAACCCACAATCCACTGTGTGAGAGACTGCAGTTTTAACCACTAAGCCACAGTAGCTTCTTGGAAAGCATGAAGCCATTAGCTACATTAACATTAAAAAACATTAGTATGAAGCGTTTTTATTGGACGATAAGCCTGATGAGCAGGTATACGGACCATACCCTCAAATAATAATTCTCCCCATTGAATAACATCGCGACGGAGGCAGGCAGTTTGGCAGGAAAATGGGAAGAAGAAGAAGAAGCGGAAGAGGAAGGAGAAAAACGGCAAAATAACCCAAGTTTGGGGCTTTATTGTGTGGATGTGTGAAGTTGTATCTGAATGCTGTGTGGTTACATGAGGTCAGAACATACAGAAGTTAATGTTTTTAAGGGCTGAGAGTCTATGGTCATTGTGGTTACTTCTGTAGGAAACCCTGAAAAGTGCCAAACTCTCGTAACTTGGCGGATGGCATACCTGCCATCCCAATAGGCTATGGCGTAGACTATATACTTGTCACTTATGGCATGGCAAATGCTCATTGCAATTTACTGTGCGCTGATATGTGGTAGATTAATGTAAAAATTTTCCTTAGAGTCATTATGAATAGTAACATAAATTTTTTTTAAAAACAACAGAAAAATGCAATCCCGGGGCAAAAGTATACATACTGTAGAGTACAGGGAAATTGATTGAATTGAAAATGATTAGGCTACATATTTAGGTGTATGTAACACTGTGATATCAATGTTTTATCTTAATCCATCAGAAGGAGCAAATGTATATACAGTATGTAAAAATATGATACTGGGACACATAAACGTGACATAGACACCAAAAAAATTAATTGTTGCAAAAACCAATGCAAACACATTTATTTACAAGTTTGACCACTCTCTGACGCTATCAAAAAGAAAGAAGATAGTTCAATAACCGGAAATAGTCTTTTCAGGTCATATAAAATTTACCTTTACATTGACTAATAATTTTATTATTGCAATTTCGCTCACAAGCAGAGATAAACCCAAAACATATGTTCAAAGACATCGTTTCAGAATATTAACACAACAATGATTCGCATCACATCTTAAAATACAGCGTACGAGTTAACATAACTTAACTCCATAAATTAATCACCACTGCCGATGTTTCCGTTTGAAAGTGTAACATATGCACGCATGGCCTATAGTTCACATGGACTTATTATACGCATAGAAATTCAAGTAAATTAGGCATAATTAGCTCGTAATTGGCATGAAATGGGGATGTCAGTTTGTTTGGCATTTGCAACGTTTTAAGTAGAAGCAACATAGCTATGGATAGTTAGAACAGAACATGGCGTTTTAATGAGAAGAAAGCACGCGTTCTGGTTTCCGAATATTTTAGTTTCCTTTCATTTTGACCGCAACGTCCCTTATGCGCTTTCCACTATTTACTAACTAAGGAAGCGCAGCAGAAATACACAAAACTTGGTGCACAGCGCTAAATGTAACATCGCATACAAAATTAGAGTGAAACATGATCAATCATTAAAATACTGTACAGATCCTTTCCAAAAAATTAGAATATCATTGAAAAGTTTTTTTTTTCCATAATTCCATTCAAAAAGTGAAACTTTCATAGATTATAGATTCATTACACACAAAGTGAAATATTTCTAGCCTTTATTTGTTTAATTTTTCATAATTTTGGCTTACAGCTCCAGAAAACCCCCAAAACAGTATTTCAAGAAATTAGAATAGTGTGTCGAAAATCAGCATTTACTTCAGTTATTTCAGAGAATGAGTGGAGTGGCTTGACTCGAGGAATCCGACAGTTGTAGCCCATGTCCCGGATACGTCTGTACGTGGTGGTTTCTGAAGCACTGACTCCAGCCTCAGTCCACTCCCTCTGCATCTCCGCCAAATTTTGGAATCGTCTTTGTTTGACAATCCGCTGAAGCCTACGGTCATCTCTTTTGCTTGTGCACCTTCTCCTGCCACATTTTTCCCTTCCACTAAAATTTCTATTGATATGCTTGGACAGCCAGCCTCCTTAGCGATGACCTTTTGTGGCTTACCCATCTTCTGGAGGGTGTCAATGATGGTCTTCTGGCCAATTGTCAAGTCTGCAGTCTTCCCCATACTGAACCAAACTAAGATAAACTTTGCAGGTGTTTTGAGTAAATTAGATGATAGTGTGACACTCAGTCTAAAACATTAATTCTCTGAAATAACTGAAGTAAATGCTGATTTTCGACACACTATTCTAATTCTTGAAATACTGTTTTGGGGGTTTTCTGGAGCTATAAGCCAAAATTATGAAAAAAGAAACAAAAAAATTAAACATAGAAATAAAGGCTAGAAATATTTCACTTTGTGTGTAATGAATCTATAATCTATGAAAGTTTCACTTTTTGAATGGAATTATGGAAAAAAAACAACTTTTCCATGATATTCTAATTTTTTGGAAAGGATCTGTATATCCCCCAAAATACATTTAAAATACAAATAAAATCCTACCTTTCAATATGCGGACACGTTTATAACACGATGGCTGTGTAAATGCTTTGATTTGGATGATTTTGATAAACTGGTGCGAGGTAAAACGTGAACAGCTTTGGTGCGTAACCACGTGAGGAAGCTTGGACACGCAAGGTTATCAGGCTCCTGTAGCGTCAGCAGCAATTGAAACAAAGCAATTATTAGTAGTTTCGTACCAGACAGTAATGCTCTTCTTTTTTTTTAGGTTGACCAATCCATCAGCCATGAAACACGTGGGTAAACTATTCATGCTTATGTACGTAATGATTGGGACACGGAAAGAAAGTCAGCACTATATATTCCCCTTGTTTTAAAGTATCGTGGAGTGTATGAATTTGGGCACATATATTTTTTTACTTGGCTTATGCATGACAGAAACAAACAAAGATCGATCCGATATATATTTATTTTTCATGATTGCCGACGGCATCTTGTGTACGTAACTCTCAGGGCATGAATTACGTACATGAGCCTGATTAACTTTGCTCTCCCATATGAATACGAGCGACAACTTTCACTAAGCAAAGTGGGGTTTAGAAACGCATATCAAACGTCTTCAAAAATATTTGGTTGAAAGAAATGTAGGCCATTAGGATAGGTATATATTTCCACATCAATTATGACAGTGTAAAAAATGTCACATTTTCGTGTCCTAAAATCGAAAACAAAGTTTAAATTTACAACAGTTCAAGAACGTCTGGCCCATAAGTTTATGTTATGTATTACATGGCTATATGAAGTACCACATAGGCCTACAAGTAAAACTTTCCCATAAAGTAAACACAAGACACTTTGGTAAACAAATGAAAATCACTTTAAAAAATCTCTCCAGTATCATATTTTTACATATATGCTTTATAATGGACTAAACTAATTTTATTCATTTTATGACATGTTTTGCATATGGGTTTTGGACCCATAGATATCTACCCCCATATACTGATGAAAATATAGTAATCCCCACTTGAAAATGAGCCAAAACTGTTGATTTGTAGTTAAATTTATCATAATTTGTTTTATTTAGAGCAGTGCACAATTTAGCCATTTGGATAGATTTGGAGAATTTACCAAATTTGCCATCTGCGCCAAGGGGTTAATAAAAGGACTATTCAGTGAATCATTAGGACCTTCATTTTGCTTTAACAATTCACCATGTTCTGCCAATGCTGTTTCTTTCCCTCTTTGCCCTTCTTCAGCAATATTATTATAACTATGTACTTTAACAAATGTAAAAAGCATTTCCGCTTTCCATCAGTTACAGCTATCGTTTCACCATCACCTAAAATTGGATATCCATACTCTCTTTTGACTCCATTCATTCTTTTAATCATTCCCCATACCTTATCGATTGGTGTATCTCTTCCTCCTGAAATACAAAATTCTCTCCAGTATCCCTTTTTAGCATTTTTTGTCCGTGTCAAATCAACCTAACATACACCTATAGATAATACCTCTGTGATATGGGATATGTGTACAGTATGGGCACAGGGTGACCTCGAAAATCACCAAAAACATGTGCGACTAAACAAAGTGGCTACTTTGGGTGCATATAACTTGAAAAGGGAAGGGGGTACAAGTAATCTGGTAATCCAAATTCGTGCAATACGGAACAAAGTAAGTTAGGATACCAAGTTTCAGCTCTATAGCTGTTACCAAGCCCAAGTTATAAGCTTCCAAAGTCGGAATAAATCACATTCGCGCGTTTTCATGACTCGCGAGCACGAAAGACGGAGGTTTTGAGCAAATTTCAGGAGGCCATATCTCAGAAACGACTTGTATGACTTTTTGTGTGTGTTCATTTTTCACACAATGGATTATTATGATGGAGTGCCGTTATTTTGATCCATCAAAATCTGAGAGGGTCATACAGGAACCTTTCAGAAAACTGGTTGAATTGACACGGAATGACCCTGCATCCTTTTATATTCAATTAAGTTCAGGGAATTATGAGTTCTTTTCAAGACTTTAAAAGCCTTGTTGCAACTCTTCACTACTTCATCACATTTTTTACACATTTGTACTAGTTTTCTCTCGACCCTCCCTCCCTTCCTTGGAATGGATTGTTTGGCTGCCTCTAAAATGACTTCACAAATTGAATAATTTAAATCATCTCTATTTTGATTAATATCAACCTTTTGCATCCCATGCTCACTTATTTCTTTGAATTTCTCTTTGTTCTTTTAAAAGACCAGTTATTTACTCTTTCTATATGATCTCCCTCTATTCTTATTCCCACTTTAGTTAATATAGGGTAATGGTCACTACCTTTCTTATAACTATTCTTATAACCTTTCTATTAATTTCCTATGAACATCGCCCTGCCAAGAATTCAGAAACGAATGTAAGATCAATTACTGATTCTGTACCCATCCTTATATTTACTCTTGTACCACTACCCTCATTTATACAGACTACATTTTTATTCTCCATTCATTCTTCAATTACTACTCCATTACTGTCATTATTATCACCCCACAATGTACTATGAGCATTAAAATCTCCACAACAAATAACATTTCTCTCTAAATATACAGCTAGTTCTTCCATCAATTCTAATGTAAGTTTTTGACAAGGATTGTAAAAGTTAACTATTCGAACATTACCATCCTTTGTCCTGCCTTCCAGAGCTATACATTCCAAATCTTTCCCTTTTCCCAGTACTCTAAACTGTAATCCTTGTTTTACAAAAATTGCACAACCTCCCCCGTTACCATTTCTTCTATCTCTACGAACACTCTCATACCCTTTAATGACAAAATCTAACACAGGTTTTAACCAGGTTTTTTGAATACATATAAAATCTGGTTTCAATATCATATCTTTAATAAAACCTTTGAATTATTGGCCATTTGCAATCAAACTTCTTGCGTTCCATTGAAGAATAAGCATTCCTACATAGGTCCTTTAGCATTTGTTTCCTGACTTTGAGCCGGATTCAATTCTTTTTGGATTTGCTCCCAAGAAAGACCCTTGACTTCTAAGAACTTTTCTGCTCCCTTAACAATTATTCGTATTTTCTCTGTTTTGTTTTTAGCTTGGTCTGAGCAATTAATCACATAGGCAATGAACAAAATAAAATTTTCAGTACTTAGCCCTTTGTTTGGTTGGCTACTTTCCCCCATCACAAATCTAGAAGTTTGGTTCATTTTCTCTGATTCTTCTCTCCTTTCCCCTTGCACCTTCTTTACTGCCTCAGCATATGTTATGTTGTTTGCGATATTAACTTGCTGAATTTTCACTGCTCTCTTCCTAATATCACATCCACCATATGCCACGCTATGAGCACCTCCACAGTTACAGCATTTGGCTTGCAGGTTATCTCCACATTCTTCATATTTATGATCCCCTCCACATTTAGCACATCTCTGTTTTCCCTTACAAACAGCGGCTATATGCCCATATTTCTGGCATTTGTAACATCGAAGAGGTGGTGGCACAAACGCCCTTACTTTAAAACTCATATACCCTTTTACCCTTTCAGGTAAAAGCTGAAACTCCAAAAGTAGTGAGAAACTATCTACCTTCTCTCCATTTACTGTTCTAAGCAGTCTCCTAATCTTCCTCACTTCTCCTCCTTGGATGTTCTTTTGAAGTTTTGCTAGATTCTTCTTTTATCGGTATGCCTGATATCATTCCCCAAGTTAATCTATCTTCGCCTAATACGTTCCTCTCAGTCACAGTTTTCCTACCGATATTTCCAATCTGCATCGCCATATTTTTCTGCTCTTCATTTTTACATTTTAAAGACAAACTCCCATCTCGAAGGATTTTAGCCATTTCGATATCTCCTACTTTCTTTTCCAACTCCCTGGTTAAAGCAATAGGACTCAGGCTCACACTTTCATCCTCCGGTCTGAATTTAAGTATAATTTTAAACTCCTCTCCAACTAACTTCCTTTGAACAGATCGTGAACTTTCACCATCAGGGCTGTTTTCCTCCAGACTACGTTTGTTACCGCCACTACCAGGGATCCTCGTCTGCTCTTCTCTCCTCACTTTGCCTCTACCCCGTCCTCTCCAACTAGAAACTCTGCTCCATTCCTCAAAATCCATGTCATCCTCCTCCTCTGAATTCCCTCCACTACTATCTGCCATTCCGATCCAGTCACAAACCAGCTTGTGTACAACCGCCAAAAAAAATAAATTATATTTAAATTTCACTCAGTTAATGAGAAAATTTTATTTGAAATCAGCTACAAAACTTCTCCCCAACCCTTCTTCTCTACCCTCCTTGCTTCGATACCACCATTCCGCCAGCTGCAAACTCCATTTTTAATCTCCTTCAGTTTGTAAATGATGTGTGCATGTGTTGACAGGATTGACAGAGCGCAATTGACGAATGAAGTTTCTTGAATTCAACTGAATTCCCTCCTTGTACCAAAGAGTGTAAAGGAACAAAGAGGGTATGGGTGCGTCCCAATATTTTTCACTCCCCACCTCCTTTCCTCCACTCCCCCACTACCACTCTTGTCCTACCTGGAAGTATGCAAAATTGCCTGAACGTTTCGAGTACAAGTATTTGCATGTACAGTATACAATGTACCTGACATTGCGGTTTGCATCGAGACGTTAATTAATATGTTAATTAAGATGTAATCAGCAACATTAGATTAAAACACAAAGATCTGTTTTCGGGGCACAGAGGAGAGGAGGTGGTAGTGAAGGAAAGGAGGGTGCATTCTTAGAGTATTGGTGTGATTGGGATGCACCCCAAGCTTCTGCAAAAGTGAATGGGAGGCGATGTCATCAAAAACGCTCTGTGATGACGTCGTCGAAAACTACAAATATCAGAGTTCCTCGCTGATTATTAAGGTTAGGACACAGGTGTAGATAACCAACGTCGTCACGGTCTCTGGTTCTAATGCCACCGGCACTTCATAGAAGCATAGACTCGTAAATAAAAGTACCGTTATTTTGATCCAGCACACAAACGTTTGCTAGACTTTTAAATTCGATATTCGGCTGGTGTTGGCTACATTAGCCACTTAGCATGCTAGGTAAAGTTTGCTAGTTAAGAACGCCTCTGATTAAGAACCTTGCTACCTAGCTAGCAGGTATAATGCCACTAGCCAGTAGCCACTCCACTCGCAGTTCCTTGCTAGCGTTTTAGTCTTCATGGCTGTCTCCTGGAACACTGACAAGCTAAAAAGCTAGTTTAATGACGAGCAAAGTGAAAGTGTGATTACTATGCAATAGGCCATTTCATACATACTGTGCATTGTTAATTGGAGAGGCGAACACAGAAAGGTTTTGCTGATTGTCATATGACATTCAAAGTCATATGAAGGACAACAGAGTTTTGCGCCAAAAGTTTATTAACGTTAACACACACAGCACAATACACAACAACTGCTTGCTGCTAAGTTCGCTGATAGCAACATTAGCTATGACCTGATACAACAAGTATGAATTCAGAACATCTGATTCACCTACGATCATCTGTAGAATAGGAATAAATATCAGGAATGTTAACTGACATCGCAAAAAATCTATATATTTTCTAATTTTGATGCATAAACTATAAATAGCCTTGTGTTTGTAGCGAAAACAGACCCCCTTCAAATCACAAAAACGTCATCAATGCGCACACAGATGTTGTTAAAAATCGCTTTTTAAAAAGATTTTCAGAATAACATATCGAGTTAAATACGTAAAAATTTTCGACCAAATGCATTCCAAATATGTTGCTCAAACAAATAAGCCTCTTGTACATTTACTCGTAAAGGCAACTTGAAGCTCAATTCCCATTCATTTCTGAGGTCCGAGGTCTGCATATTTTTCCAGAATTGATGATGGAAGTACCCCCTGAGCTTGATGTCTTGCTCTAGTGGTCTCTGCTTGTATCATCCCCGTTTACCTCAATGGTTTACGCCCTCTGCTGATATCTATGATTTGCACTCAAAAAGCCAGTTTTCCCATTGGACTCCATTCATTTTTGACAGCAAATTAAAAATATTTCCATTAATATAATGATGTTAAAATCACTTATCATTTTTCCGAAGTAATTTTTTTTGTTCTTACCACACAGACAAAGATATATTTTTTTAGTATTATTTATTTTGGCGTACATCACATTTTCGCACCGTAGTTGGAAAGTGCGCATGTCTGAGTTGGATAATGACATAATGTGCTTCTTGAGATTCGTATAACGTAATGCACAGTGTTAGGAAAGTGAAGCCCAAGTCTGAGCAATTGTAAGGTGCGCTTATGCCATTGAGATGAAAAATATAGTAAATTGAAATAAAACAACATTTGGACATGTCATGATTGCATCATTTATTTATTTATAATCGTTGCATTATTAAAAATTGTAGCCAATCCATGTTTTCAGTTGAATATAAACGGAATGAATTACACAATTGAACGATTCCTCAGTTTTAAATCTGTCGCTTAAGCTTCACAATGAAGACTTAGATTAATTTCTATGTCAAAAATATATTAAAATGATTAGTCTATGATTAAGCTGAATATGGTGGAATAGCTATTTAGGCTACTTTATTATATAGGCTATATATATGTTATTGTCCTTGATAATGAAGGTTAATATCAGGCAGAAAGAAAAACTGCAGTAGTCCAATTGCTTTTCTTAGGTTATTTGTCATAATTACAGTGCGGCCAGATGTCGCTTGTGCTGATGAATGAATGAATTAAGGAATTTTTTATTAATTTGTTCTGCTAATGTCCCTTACATGATAATAAAACCTACAGCTGCTAAGCTGAAATGTGTAGGCTACCATGTTTCCCATATATCATGCTGCGATATTAATAAAAGTAATTTTAAAACCTTAAGAACTTCTAAAAACGAGTACCTCAGAATAGTCTTTCGTCAAGTAGCCTAGCCTAAAACAACTGCTTATTACGTGTGTATGGTCCTGTTCTTTTAAATGTTGTAGTATAATTCTAAATCTGATTGGTTCAGAATACTGCACGCATACTGTATATGCCAGCGGTATTTCTTGCATAATTCCCTAATAGCTAAGCTAAATTGTTTAATAAAATGGTAGGCCTAGAAATGTTTCCCATAGTAGTCGGGCCTGTCATATTAAGTTACATAATGTTTCTAACCTTGTAGCCTACCGTGAACTTTGCATTAACGCCTGTATTGGCAAATTCTCCAAGTTACGGCTTGGCGGGGCATGCCCCATACCTATACAGCACAGAGAGTTTGGCACTTTTTAGGGTTTCCTACAGAAGTAACCATTACAGCTTGGCGGGGCAGTATTAACTGTTCACTTGTAGCCTGTTAGTTACACAATTCAGTCACTGGACACCACGGCAGTTATGCAATAGCTAACGTTATGGGAACAGGTATTCCATGGCCATTTGTCAAGCAAAGAAAAAGGTTTTAACGTAGAATATCATCTGGTTAACATTGCGTTGTTGCATTAATGTAAAAAATATATATAAATATAAATGTCTGTGCCATTGGCTACATGTTTTAATCTCACACAAATGGCGACAAAAAAACTTGTCTGTGTGGAGCCTGCTGTTCTCTTGCGGTCATGTCTGACTCACTGTGGAAACCGAACGCTCGCCTCGGCCAACATTTCTTTATTATGTCTTCAATCATTTCTTTACTTCAGCTCTGTTCAGTTTATCCTTTTCACACATAACACAATGTGACCATAAAATGAACTACTAGGAAAATTAAGAATTTATGATAATACATTAAGAATTGATGATAGCCTACTATAAGCTGCAATTCCTTCAGAGATCGCGTTTATAAACCGTCAACTCCCCAAATATATCTGTGTCATGGTTAGTCACTTAAAAAAATTACAATAGCCTCCGAACATTGCTCTAGTCTATGCTAATCTGCAGACAATGTAGCTTACTGCACACACTTTTAATTATAATAATAAGCACAATAACAATCTCTGGTAGGCGACTTTCTTAGTAGTAGGCCTAGCTATTGTCTTCTTTCTGGCTAAGATTCCTGGAAAATATGCATTGTCCAATTAAGCTTGTTAGCCAACGCTAGTTTTGCCAGAGAAACGTCAGTCAGCTGCTAGTCAGGAAGCAGGTACAAGCTAGGCTAACGAAGCGAATCAACATGCCTTATACAGTCAAGCCGGAAAGTCTGCACACCCCTTTCACCTTCTCCACGTTTTATTACGTTACAGACATATTCTACAATAGATTGAGTTCATAATTCTACACAAAATAGCCCATAATGACAAAGTGAAAACGGGTTTTTAGACATTTGTGCTAATTTATTAAAAATCTAAATGTAAAATATCATATGTACACAAGTGTGCACACCCATTGATATGACACCAAAAAGTCAGCTGAGGTGCATTTTGTTTCCACTGATACTGCTTGAGATGTTTCTACAACTTAATTGGAGTCCACCTGTGATAAATTCAATTGATTGGACATGATTGGGGATTGCCAATACCTGCCTATATAAGGTCCCACAGTTGACAGTGCATGTCAGAGCAAACTCCAAGCCATGGGGTCAAAGGAATTATCTGCAGACCTCAGAAACAGGATTGTGTGAAGGCATAGATCATAGGGTACGGAAAAATCTCTGCAGCTTTACAGGTCCCAAAGAGCACAGTGGCCACCATCATTCGTAAATGGAAGAAGTTTGGAACCACCAAGAATCTTCCTAGACCTGGCCGCCCGGCCAAACTGAGCAATCGGGGAAGACGGGCCTTGGCCAGGGAGGTGAGCAGGAACCCAAGGGTCACTCTGACAGAGCTCCAGCGTATCCTTGTGGAGATGGGAGAACCTTTCAGAAGATCAACCATCCAGGCAGCACTCCACCAATCAGGCCTTTATGGTAGAGTGGCCAGATGGAAGCCCCTCCTTAGTAAAAGGCACATCACAGCCCGCTTGGAGTTTGTCCAATGTCCAGAAACAAGTGTGCCAAGCTCGTAGCTTCTTTCCCAAGACGCCTTGAAGCTGTAATCGCTGCCAAAGGTGCAGCAACCAAGTATTAGGCTAAGGGTGCGTACAGATATGTAACCCCTAAATAACCTATTTTTGTCAGTAAAATAAAATAGCATATTTTCTAAAACCCTGTTTTCACTTCGTCATTATTGGCTTTTGTGTGTAGATGTTTGAGGCAAACAATGAACTCAATCTATTGTAGTATAAGTCTGTAACGTAATAAAACGTGGAGAAGGTGAAAGGGGTGTGCAGACCTTCCGGCTTGACTGTACGTCCATTGCAGTACAGAAAACTAAACTAAACCTACCTACATGGTTCGGTACCAAAAGATTTCCCACAGGTAACGTCACACTACCGGGAAAAAAACTACGCTGCAATTATGCTGTGCTTATGAACTCGGCAGCTCATAGCCCAGACATGCAAGCTTGGAGTTACGCATCCGGCAAGCCAGTGATGAATAGCCTAACGTTAAATGTATTTCTATAGAATACTAATAGGCTTATTTTAAAACTGTATTTCCATATTTTACTTATGCAAACTATTTAGGCTGTAGGTCTTTCTTTCAGCTAGAATGTGTTTGCGTCTAGCCTGCATGTCTCCATATAGACTTGGGTAATGAATTTACATGCTTCTTCATGATCCATAGCTCAGGTTCATTGTATTTTATTAGACATTAAATACAGCTCATCTACAAACTCTTTTCATGTAATTGTTCGCTATCGGTAATAGGAGAAATGTTCTCATTCTCGTCAGTAGAGGGCGTTATCGTTACGTGAATGTCTGCATGCATTTATTTTGAATATATGTATTCTGTATGCATGTCTCTCAATTTCATTATCTTTATGCATTATTCATCATTAGTTAGCTACCAAAAATAAGTGTTATCTGAACAAAAGAAAAAGCCAAGTTACTCACGCATAGCCTACAGAGCGCTGTCTATGTCCTTAATTCCAACTTGCAAAAACTAGGCCTGCCTTTAAAAGTATTGATATCAAAATGTGGCCAAGTTACAACTAACAATATTGCCTATCGTAGCTCACACTAAATAAACTAGCTCTATTCCGAAGCAATGCTATCCACACTTTCCTAAAATATTTAATGCAACTTGGCCCTGTGTTTCTTCATCTTAGCATGTGAAGAGAATGTGGTCAATGCAACTGTATGTGCCACATCAAACTGCGAAATGAGAATAATTTATAGTGGAAATACTCTGATTCAGATGTGTTGCACTTAGGAATTAAACAGAAAAATTACTACACTATAGGGCATGTTTGAACAATTGTTTGCATCCACTGCTTTGGGTCTATGAAAAGCTCAGAATGAATAAAATGTATTATTATTATTATGTATTTATTGATTTATTTATTTGGAATATTTGGATTTCTATCTAAACCTGTGTGCTCCTACAGAGCATAGATATCCTTGTGTTCACAAAATTCTGTTCGCAAATATCATAACTATTATTATGTTAAGAAAATTAGTACTATTACTTATTTGCCATCATCTGACCCACAAACATGTATGGATAGGTTTGTAAAAATGCTATATGTACGCTATTTTCCGGGTAAAAATATTACTCATTTTTATCTGCATTTCTTTATTCATCCACCCCTTTCTCTATTGTACATGATGTTTCTTCATATAAATGTCTGTTTGTGAATTGTAATGAAATCTGTAGTAGCAGTTAACATTTTAAAACGTGTACATTTTCTAAAGTAAACTTGCCAACAAAGTATAACCATATCCTTTCTGGAGTGTAACTATTCATCAACTGTTAAAAACATTAATTGAAATCATATGTTGTTCCATGAGGCACAATCTCTTCACATGCTAAAATGAAGAAACACAGGGCCGAGTTGCATTAAATAGTTTAGGAAAGTTTGGATAGCATTGCTTTGGAACAGAGCTAGTTTATTTAGTGTGAGCTATGATAGGCAATATTGTTAGTTGTAACTTGGCCACATTTTGATATCAATACTTTTAAAGGCAGGTCTAGTGTCATGGTTTCTAGCAGCCTCTGCTGTTCCTGTGTTTGGTTTCCTTTTTGGCATCGTCAGGACGCTCTATCATATTTTTTCCGCCTCCGTTCCGGTATTCGTATTTTGCCGGACAATTATTCCCTACACCTGTTTTGTGTTTCCTGCCGGCTATAAATACCTCAGGACGTCCGCATTTCCGCACTTCGATATTGTCTTTGCTATGTTGACAAACGAAGTCGGTAAGGTATAGGAAATTCGGTCGCTGCATTTCTGGTTCTTATGAATAGGAAACGCAGCAAGTCCGGTTAGTGTATTAAGGATTAGATTGGTTTTCTCATTTATTTCCAATCTTTCTCTTTATCCTCTATTCTTGGAACCTGTTATCTTTTGTGTTCAGCTCTTTCGGCACTAGAGCTCTAGATAACAGGTTTTATTTTCTGTTCTTTTCCTTCACTCGTTTTATCGAGTTTTGTTTTGTTTCACTACCTCTTGTTACGCCTAATTATTTAGTGCGTGAGGTTCTTTTGTTAGTTATTCTCGCTGTTTATCGAGATTGCCTCAGTTTTTGGAGGTTGCTTTGTTTTGCCTTGTGCTAGGAAAGTTTTGCTCCCGATCCTGTGTTATCTCAGCCCTGGTGCGGCTACTTCCGCGTTTTGGGGCGTATCTTTCTTGATACGCTTTTAGAAATCCTTATTGGTCGTGTTTGGTTCTCCAAACCTTACACTCCCCCTTACACCTAGTTTTTGCAAGCTGGAATTAAGGACTTATAGACAGCGCTCTGTAGGCTATGCGTGAGTAACTTGGCTTTTTTTTTTTTTACGTTGAAAACGTTTTTTCTTCAGATTCCATTATACACTAACAACGTTACACCGATAGCTGTCACAATATCAAGTTCATGGAATTTTCCATAGGTGTGTAGGTAGCTAATTCATTACGATGGAAATCCGCAAAGTGTGTGTGTGTATTTGTCTATGTAGTTGCATGGAAACTGCAACTGTATACACGCTTGTATAAACGAGTTAATAATCAAAAAACTAATCTTGGAGAAATTTATTGAAACTCTCATTTTTATTGAAAACCAATGAACAATGAAGATAAACCAAATAAACAGCTTTATTGTGGTAGTCCGAAATTATATAACAGAAACAACAATTAACTTCATCCGCGAGGATAATATTTGTTCAGCTGTGTCAGTATCTAATTTTAGCTGTCAGATGATGATAAAACGTTTAGGAGATTGCTAATGTCAGTTTTAACAAGACAAATTAACATTGGATTTGGTCAAAAAATACTTTTCTCAATATCGTAGTGTTGTTTTAATCTGTGAAAGTGTGTTTTTTCCGCATACCAGTGTAGCCTGTCCTTGTCAATATAAACTTGACACCCGTGGAGAAGGATAGCCTTCTCTGCGTCACTGCTCACACACAACTGCTGAGTGACCGAGAGGGTGATGTTGCCAGGCATTTCAGTCTAGGTTTTTGTGGATTAGTATAGAGTACTCAAGTGACTACGTCACGCTGGTTTCGGAAGTAAATTCCCCATTCATTTAGAGCGTAGACATTAACGCTTACTTTTAAACCATTTCTACTGCTTAGGCCTATGTCTTACCGTAAATTTCCCGGATTGTTCAATATAACGCCCGTTCGCAAACTATGTCGTTTTTCTGGACCAGCTTCGAGTACATTTTACGTTTTAGTATTTGTTTTGAGAACATACCAGTGCTGGCACTGTTTAAAAACTCCACGTCCCATAATTCCCTCTGAACGTGCAGCCTTGTCTCCAGACGTTGTCATATAACATTAGCCAGCAGTAGCACACAGCTCCGTTTTAAACACTTTTTTCTAACGTTAGCTAGATAGCTTGAAGGACTAAAAGCTAGAATTGCTTTATGTGGTAAACCGTAGCATAGTTTCTGACCTTGTCGGGCGGGCTTCTTTACTTAGCAAGCTAACGTTAGCTCGTCTTCAGCGGCAGTAGCCTACTCCCATCTGCCACAGTCAGACAGACGAGATGATGATATCTTATTGGTCGAGAACCACCCGTGCGTTGCAGTACTGGATATGTAGTCCGTTAAAGTGGACTACAAGTCGAACTACATTCACTAATGCATTACTTTAAAAAATTTAAATTGGAACATGCGAGATATGGAATATATCCTTGTACCACACAGGCTAATCCAGGAACGTTTCGGCTCATTCTATAAATCAGATTTCAAGAAGTAGTCCATAGTCTCCGAAGCCCATTCTATCTTCCAGAGGGAATTTACTTCCGAAACCAGACTCCGCCCACGACTGATGTACTCACTTGTGTAGCCTACTCTCGTTGGTCTTGTGATTATTACCAATGCTTTTTTCCCCCCACTAGATGGCGAGTAATGTAAGTAACTAATTTTTTCTTAGATTAGTTACTATAATATTATTACTTAAATTTGAATAGTAATTTGTTATATTATGCGTTACTGAGAATAGTAATATTATTACAGTAATATTATTACTAATAACTCGTTACTGCCAAACACTGTTGGTCACAGATGAGTCAAGAAGACAGGACGGCGCAGGATTGGAGAAGAATGCGGCGATGTTAGTCGAGGGATATAGTCCTAATATCATTATTCGTTTTATTTAGTGCATTGACAATGTGTTGATCATTTTAAAAAGAGCAATTTTTTTACAATTAAAAATAAGTGCCGGAGCGCTCTTATAACACTACACCCCTGGTTATACGGCAAATCAATAGTCATGCAGTAAGTTATGGCAATATGTAATGTTACTAGCATGGTTAGCTAACATTAGCTAGGCTAGCTAACGTTATCAACTTCGTCAATGTCAGCAGTGTCAATATCAATGTAAATGATTAATTATGCACGTTATTGTAGCTAACGTTAAATATTGGCTTAACCCGTGTTGTAATTTGAATGTTTATTTGTGTGATGCCATTCAAGAACAAATCTGCAAAGAGCTCTCTCTCTCTCTCCTTTTCTCCTACAGTATATTGATGCGTTTATGCACTTCTCATTTGAACACCGCTCTTCGAAGCGGCGAGCGCGGCACAGAAAATTTCCACTGCGCTTATAGTGTGAATGCGGCTTTATACGGCAAAACACCCAGAAAACACAAACTGTTCTTCTTGATCATATTGATTTAATTGTTGAAGACACCGCTTGTGTAAAATGCAGAATGCGCACGCACACACACACACACACATACATCTCTGACCTTGCTTCTCCAGCAGGAAGCGGATCATCTCCTCACGGTCCAGTGCTGCAGCCACATGGAGGGGAGTGACGCCGTGCTTGTCAGCCCGCTGTACGTCTGCCCCTCTGTCCAAAAAGAAGCGCATCACGTCCACGGGCCACCTGCCTGATATCTGCTCCACAACACAGACAAAATGACCCACAATCAGAACTGTCCCGCACACGTACAACGCACACTGGGGAAAAACTATCATGGCCAAGAAAAGAAGGGCGATTTCACTCTTTAGCACAGGACCACAGCTCTAAGGTCTCTCTACAATCATTACATAACTGCCAGTTAGCAGACGATCTTATCCATAGTGACTTATAAAATGTTATAATTTTCCACTTCGTATCTACAAACCCTAATTCCAAAAAAGTTGGGAAAGTATGTAAAATGCACATAAAAGCAGAAAGTAGTGATTTGTTCTCTTTTACATATATTTAATTGAAAACAGTACAAAGAAAAGATATATAATGTTTTACCTTATCAACTTTATTGATTTTTGTAAATATACGCTAATTCCAAATTTGATACCTGCAACACGTTCCAAAGAAAAAAAAAGACTGGGGGGAAAAAAAATTCTTTTTATATCTTATTTTCAGGTACTCTTACAAGCGATATATAACCTCTCTGCATTTGAATGGATCTCTATGGGAATTGGGGGGTGGGTCTAGATTAAGCTGTAAATTACACGGGAATAGTATGGAACCCATGGTTGGCTAAATGGCTGTAAGTCATCAAGGGTCTGAGGTATCAAACGAGCCTGAAACCATCACTCTGCTGCCAGAAATACAGTAGATATGGATGGATCACTTGAAGGGTTGTTTCTCCTGACTTATTCTTCCATATAGAGTTCAATAGGAAAATGATTACCAGCCCAGTTCCCTAACCTCTATACTACACTGCCACCAAATCCAATCAGAATCAAAAGAATGTGACTGTACCCCAGAAACACAGCATGGTGAACGACTTGTACTATAGTTTCACACATGCCATGGTCACATTAGACACACCAAACACACACCAAACCAAATTCTCATCCGGAGTGCTTCAACAAAGTTCCGTAAAAGACGTCCAGCTGTTGCCTACACTCTTCTGCCTCGGCATTGTACACACAATATCCCACAGTGGTCCTTCTAGCTGGCTTGTGTGACAGCTTTTATCATGGCAACATCCATGGATTTGAAAGAACAGGTCCCAATATCTATCCCAGCACGATCTTTCATCCTCCTGGACATATTGAGGACTATGTACGTGCTGTCCTACACCCCAAAGCACATCATTTCACCCTCAACTCCAGAGGAGGAATACCCACACTCCAGCATTGTATGCACACAGTAGCCCACAGCCCCTAAAATATCTGCCCCACGTGTATGACTGTCTATCTATTTTTCTTACTACTTATTTACAAGTCCATTGTGGTAATGTACGCCGCCAGAGATTTTGGCCCCCATGAAAAGATCTCACATTGGGCCCCACCATTACAGGCCACCCCATCCCTGCACAATTACAGCACAATGTTTTCAGTGCCCGAATTGCCCTAACTTTACCCACCCAACCTCCCAATATGGCACCACTGGTTATGTGCATGTGGCGTTTTCAAAGGCAAAACTGTGAATGCGCAATCTGAAGTGCACACACTGAACTGCAGGATGGGTGGGGCCCAGAGACGCAGAGAGCACAGGGAACTCCCACCTCGTGCAGGGCTGTCTGTCCGTAACTGTCCACGGTGTTGACATCGGCTCCTTCTGAGATCACGCCGTCCAGGTACTCAAGGTCCACCTGAGGAAATGCGCGGTCGGAGGGAGGCAAGATGTCAGCAGAATGGAAACCCGACACCCCTCCGCAACGTCACAATACATTTTAGGAATTTAACAGATGCTCTCATCTAGGGTGACTTACACAGCTTACATTCCATTCTTTCTTTCTTTTTTTTTTATACATAGAATGAATCCATTCATGTAAAGCTATATATTTACTGAAGCAATTAAAGGTAATTACCTTGCTCAAGGGCACATTAACAGTGCACCACCTTGGAATTGAACCAACGACTTTGGAGGTTCAATTCCAGTTCCCTAACAATTATGCTGTTAGGGAATCATGCACTGACACAAGCCACACTTTCATCCTGCCACCCCCCCCCCCCCCCCTCACCTTGCTCTCGTCTTTTGTGCTTTTAGCAAGTTCTCTGAAGTGACTTAGCAGCTTGTTATTGGGTTCCGAGGTTGTGTTGGGGGGCTCACCCAGGCCTAGGTACCAGACGGCTTTTCCTTGAAGACCCACAGAGTTTAAATGACATTGACAGGAAAATTGAAAACTACAGGAGAATCTCTAAACACAAAGTACAAAATATGTATGTATTTCTATGCACTACAATCTACTTATGAAATTAGTGAAACTAGTTTGTTTGCTTTTTGAGCATGTAGTCACTTATTTCAAGAGGGAGTAGGTAATTAAGCAGTTTGTGATCATACACAGTAAAATGTGTGTTAAATCAACTCTTAAGGGTACATATTATGGTCCCTATTGGACTCAAATGTATTCTGTACGAGCTGAATTAACTGAGAAGGTAGGTAGTTATGCGATTGTACAGAGATGGCAGTAGTTACCTGTATGATCTGTTATATTGTACAGAGATGGCAGTAGTTACCTGTATGATCTGTTATATTGTACAGAGATGGCAGTAGTTACCTGTATGATCTGTTATATTGTACAGAGATGGCAGTAGTTACCTGTATGATCTGTTATATTGTACAGAGATGGCAGTAGTTACCTGTATGATCTGTTTTGGATGTGCAATGAAGTGTCCTCTGCCTCACACTGGTAATGGATGTCATGGAAACCACAGAATGCATGAATTGGCTTTGAGACTGCAGTCACCAACACACTTTATTCAACTCACACTACTCTATTTACCCATTTGCACATACACGATCACGCAGAACACATACACACACACGCACGCACGCACGCACGCACGCACGCACGCACGCACGCACGCACACACACACACACACACACACCCTTTCAAAATGACCCAATTTAATTTTTTACTAAAAGAAAAATGATACAATTAATTCTTTTTCCAACCTGAAACTCCATGGCCTTTGCTTATTTTGTGTGAAGAACATGTTAAAGAACACATTTTCATTGAGTACACATGCTACATTAATGTTCCCGATTCCATGTCCTGGTCAATTTGACCCAAGAGTAATGAAAGAGTGGGAATTGTAGGTGAAAACAAACAGGTTATGGTAGACACACGCAGGGCTGCCAACTCTCACGCAATGACCGTGAGACTCACGCAATTTGGTAATTTCTCACGCTCTCACTATAAACGTTCATTTCTCACGCATAAAATTGCAGTTGTGTCTATTAACTACACTGTACATGTTATGTCCTTTACATATCAAGCATCAGTTCAGTATCCGGAATGAAAGAGTCGATTTAGCAACAATAAAATCCCTTGTTGCGCACTCCCGTGGCCACTTGTGTGTACCTACCAAATAACTATGGTACCTAACAGACACACAGAGCGCGAACAACAGCCTGACTTTGCTCGTGAGATCCAAGACGGCCAGCAGGCTAGTAAGCAAGAATGTGCTAGCTACGTGAATAAGGACATAATGTACGCAAGTGATACCGTTGTATCCTTGAAGGTTGTAGCCACAGAACTGTGGTTGTATCCAATAAGCAGAGCCATAGAGAGAATGCCTCTGGAACCGGAAATAAGGAGGAGCTGACCGAGCAGAGGGAGCAGGCTGTAGCTACAGGCCAGTCTGAGGCTGTGGCCCAATCTATTTTTATACAGTCTATGGTCCCAATCCAGTTTTTGCTCCACCCTCGTAAACTTCACTTGCAAACTTCACTTGGGAGGATGTGACGCACATACCAATGAAACAGGGCCGTGTCCGAATCAGCACTCTTCCACACTGTTGAGTAGCCTTGGTAAGTAGATAAGGCGAGAAAGTCGTACGCAAATTTTTTTCAAATTGCAGTATACTTCAAACACCCGGATGACACACTTCCGGGGTTTCGCTGAGTAGATTCGGGAGCAGACTTTTCATAAGCTCTGTCCGAAATCGCACAATCATTCACTCCCTCCCTATACACTACTTAGGGAATCTACATAGAGCACAAGATAGGGATTGACTGGTGAAAGGAGGAGACGATTTCGGACACTACCGTTTCTGAGCAGGTTACTTAGCAACGCGCGACGCTTGCGTGACAGCGGTCACCGGCTTGGTGAGAAAGCATGCAAGAAACAGTAAAAAAGTGTTCTTTTTTTATTTTGAACAAGGGTTTAGTTTGTTGGTTTTGTTAGATAGGTAAGTTAGGTAGCTAGCTAGTTAATTAAGTTGCATTTTCCATTAAACATAGTAATAATTGTTAAATTAAAAAAATAGGTAACACTTTGTAATATATTTAATCTACCGCGTTTATTTATATTTCGGTTATAAAGCTGACTAAACTGATTTAAATATAGGCTACAAGATGAAACTTGCATTTATATTGACATTTGTAGACCAGCGCAGGCTCAGCCGTCGCCATCTTGACAAAACAAATGTCTCCGGTAAAGTCGTGTACACATAACTGCATACTTCCATCGTCCGAGCACACATAGTGAGCATGCATCCATCTTGGAGTGTGAGTCCAAAAAGTGCGGTAGCACGGAGCGCGGATAAAGTACCCGGATGCGTCCTCCGTTTCTTCAAAATTCAAAGTATGCATCGATGCTTGCTCCGACCGGAAACAATCCCATCATCTCTCCCTAGAGACAAATTTCCCAAGTTAATAAATATACTTTGCCTAACTTCAGGGCGTCTGCCTATTTGTGTAGTACTGACACCTGGGTTCAGATACTTAAACGGGGAAAACTGTCCATTAGGAGTTTGTATATGAATAAAGTGCTACAATGTGAATGAACAACACAATATGCGGTGTAAAATAATGTAAATTTTTTAAGTTTAATGATATATAATGTCAACCAATGTAGCTAGCTAGTCGGCTGTATAAGACAACCTACGTCGGTGACCACAGATTGTATAAAAATAGGTGCTGACAAGCGCAATTGTCCTACGAAGAGAAGCCCTCCTCTTTGCCCCAGCTCTCCGGATGGCCTGCCTTCATCGGATGCCGTTTTCAATAATGATCCACTGTCTTATTCTGGCAGCAGCCCGTCTTTTCTCCATTTCAATGGAAAAGCACCCCAGAAGCAACAGCATCGCCACAAACATTATCGGCTCCATTTCTACTTCTAACTGCGTACCCAGTTGTTCACGCTCTGGTAAACAGCGCGAAAATAATCAAAACACAGACACGATTGTTTACAATGCAAAGACAATTTTATTATGGGGTTGATTGTTTACTTAAATGTATCCAACGATGTAATGAATAGGCTGTCTTCCTAGCCATCGTTGCCTTCCACGGACTTTTCTGGAATAATGCTAGCAAAAAGGATAATTCAGCTGTTGCGAATATTGCTGGTTATATCAGAATATTTCAGTAACAGCCGATACAGTACAATGCCAGTGAACGACGTTTTAGCCTACTTAGGTTTAGCCTACTTACTCATCGGAATTTCCCCGATAGTGCCACAAAGTGCGTCCCACGACTGAGTAAAACTTCCTGTGCTTCCATGCTCCAGAGTGCAAACTCCCAAGCCTTGAGTGTGTACTCTGGAGCACGGTAGTGTGGAGCATGGAAGTGTGCGGTTTGGGACACAGCCATTGACTGTATAAAAATATGGACAAAGCCACTGTGACGTCACCCATTGCCTTTCCACGGCCTCATAAAAACTGAATTGAGGCTCCGGATGTCTTTTTTCGCCGCCCGTTTGTACAAACTGCGTCTTCAGCCGAAGAGGACTCAACCTGTCCCTCTGATTGGTCCTGAACAAATGTTAATACCCTGTCCAAACGACACAATATTTAAAAAAAAATCAGCACATGCAGAGGCATTAGATGAAGGAAAGGGACCTATTGCAATTAAATTTTTTTGTGGGAAAAATGTATTGACTGAGTATTTTGACCACATTGCTGCCATTGATTTACATGGTGAAAGACCTATACTGGAGCCAATCGCAGTGGCGCTAGTGAGCAATGGCACAATTGCTGCTGCCAGCCCAACCAGGAAGTGAGCTTCAAAACGAAAGCCGGGGCCGTGTCCGAATCAGAGCTCTATCTACTGCGCCCTGTCTCCTGCGAAGAGTGCACTGGCAGAAGTGTGCTGTTTAATGTGCACTGTTTAGCAGGACGTGAAAAATATCCACTATACTATTTCCAAAGTGTCGTAAGCAGGTCATAAGACGTTCCACCAGTGTTGCCATGTCCGTGGTTTTACAGCTAAATTGGGATACTTTCAAAGTGCAGTCACGGGTAAAAATTAAAAGTCGCAAAGCACGCACTTATTTTAAAAAGTAAAAACATGATTATTTCTATTTAAAACATGTTGGTTACGGTTAAAAATAGCCTATAAATTGGGCTAGTTTTCAGTCGCCATTTGGCTGGAAAGTCTGGCAACCCTGAAGCTGCGTCTCATTTTTTAAAAACGATGTGTGTGAAAATGTTTGTGTACTTCTTGAAAAGTGTGCTCCTGAATGTACTCAGCGAAACCCCGGAAGTAAGTGTGTCATCCGGGTGTTTGAAGTATACTGCAATTTGAAAAAGAATTTGTGTACTCTACGACTTTCTCGCCCTATCTACTCACTAAGGCTACTCAACAGTGTGGAAGAGTACTGATTCGGACACGGCCCCAGTCTTGACCCCTTGAGTGTACATTGTTGGACATTTTGGTCACATGAATATGATGTGAAGCTTTGTTTTAAAAAAAACAAAGTGTTGAGCAAAGATTTTAGATAATGACAAGATATGCAAATCAGAGATTTTCTTATAAAGGGCGAGACGGGAGACTCCGCGTCTTTTGCATTGTGAAAAGCTTAACGGCTAGCAGTAGCTTAGCTTGGATCACGTGCACCCTTGCTAGCCAATCGTTTCAAAGTATTGACATCAGTGAGACTCTTCAGAGTTTTTCGACAGTTATCTACGGCATTTGGCAATATAGTATTGCTCGCACCCGTTAATATTTTGAAAGACAGAAAAATTACCATTTATGATATTACCACTCCATGCATCTATAAAGAGTGACTTGCTTACTTATCAACACTGTTACACTGAAATATCGGTGTTTATCAAAGACACATGGCCACACTTTAATTGCATTAGGAAGGGAAACCGTTTTTACAGGTGCTACCTAGCTAGCCTATGTAACGTGGGCCTACTGCAAATCATCGGAAGGAAATAAAATAATTTTAAAAAGTCCTTGTCTCGATCCAATTATTACAATTTAACATTACTGCTGCACGTAGACGTGGCATGGTGATGTGATCTATACACTGATATTTTGCTAGAATGTGGAACAATTCCAAGAGTAGAAAAAAGGGCGCAAATTTGGATGTTTAGCTATTTAGCTAGCTAGCGATGGTATAAGTTACCGTTAAACATCCTTTCAAAAATGGACTCGCTAACAAACAGACACACAACCTAACACTGATTTATATTTCATTATTAAATAATGGTATACAGGCATGGAGCAATCGATTTGAGATACTTATCCCACAGTTTGGGTGCTAGCTCGGAGACGCCGGGCCTGTAGTGTCGTAAATTAATTCTAACTGCTGCAACATTCCCTACGGTCTTGCATTTCACAAAACAGTATTTTTTTCGTAGTAGACACAACATAGCTCGCCCCAAAATTAATATGTAATGACAAACATGTTGAAGATGAGCGACAAGGCAGTCAATTCATTATGTTACGAACAGTGTCCACAAAACAGAAGCTTGTTCAAGGTGCTAAGGGATCTTCTCCATTGACTTCCACTCAAAAAATACAGCCCGAAACAGCCTGTGGTCTCTCTGTCGATCTCTCTGAGGGGTTACGCGTTTTAGACCAATGATTGTTGTCTCGACCAATAAGATATCATCATCTCGTCTGTCTGACTGTGGCAGATGGGAGCAGGCTACTGCCGCTAAACGTTAGCTTGCTAAGTAGAGATGCCCGCCAAACAAGGTCAGAAACTCCTAGTGATGGCGAAATGAGGCTTCCTGAAACACTGAGGCTTTGCAGCCAATTGTATCGCAAATAGATTCATTACTCAAAGCCTCATTCAACACAGTGTACACGAGTGACACCTGCGGGTAAAAATAATTTAGAGCAACGAAATCATTACAAATTCCACCCCAGGTTCAAAATAATGAACAAGCGACCCTTTAGCTCACTGATAACGCGTCGGACTTTAGAGCCATTGGTGTAAGAGAAAGTACAAGTTCAAAACCCCGGTCAGGCGATACACATACTAACATACTCATAATTTATATTTGTAACTGTCATTCGGCTAAAAAAATTTTCTACTAAGATATATTATAAAATAATATACAGTGGGGCAAAAAAGTATTTAGTCAGTATTTAGAAGTTACCAATTGTGCAAGTTCTCCCACTTAAAAAGATGAGAGAGGCCTGTAATTTTCATCATAGGTATACCTAAACTATGAGAGACAAAATGAGAAAAAAAATTCCTGAAAATCACATTGTCTGATTTTTAAAGAATATATTTGCAAATTATGGTGGAAAATAAGTATTTGGTCAATAACAAAAGTTCATCTCAATACTTTGTTATATACCCTTTGTTGGCAATGACAGAGGTCAAACGTTTTCTGTAAGTCTTCACAAGCTTTTCACACACTGTTGCTGGTATTTTGGCCCATTCCTCCATGCAGATCTCCTCTAGAGCAGTGATGTTTTGGGGCTGTCGCTGGGCAACACGGACCTTCAACTCCCTCCACAGATTTTCTATGGGGTTGAGATCTGGAGACTGGCTAGGCCACTCCAGGACCTTGAAATGCTTCTTACGAAGCCACTCCTTCGTTGCCCGGGCGGTGTGTTTGGGATCATTGTCATGCTGAAAGACCCAGCCACGTTTCATCTTCATTGCCCTTGCTGATGGAAGGAGGTTTTCACTCAAAATCTCATGATACATGGCCCCATTCATTCTTTCCTTTACACGGATCAGTCGTCCTGGTCCCCTTGCAGAAAAACAGCCCCAAAGCATGATGTTCCACCCCCATGCTTCACAGTAGGTATGGTGTTCTTTGGATGCAACTCGGCATTCTTTCTCCTCCAAACACGACGAGTTGAGTTTTTACCAAAAAGTTCTATTTTGGTTTCATCTGACCATATGACATTCTCCCAATCCTCTTCTGGATCATCCAAATGCTCTCTAGCAAACTTCAGACGGGCCTGGACATGTACTGGCTTAAGCAGGGGGACACGTCTGGCACTGCAGGATTTGAGTCCCTGGCGGCGTAGTGTGTTACTGATGGTAGCCTTTGTTACTTTGGTCCCAGCTCTCTGCAGGTCATTCACTAGGTCCCCCCGTGTGGTTCTGGGATTTTTGTTCACCGTTCTTGTGATCATTTTGGCCCCACGGGGTGAGATCTTGCGTGGAGCCCCAGATCGAGGGAGATTATCAGTGGTCTTGTATGCCTTCCATTTTCTAATAATTGCTCCCACAGTTGATTTCTTCACACCAAGCTGCTTACCTATTGCAGATTCAGTCTTCCCAGCCTGGTGCAGGTCTACAATTTTGTTTCTGGTGTCCTTTGACAGCTCTTTGGTCTTGGCCATAGTGGAGTTTGGAGTGTGACTGTTTGAGGTTGTGGACAGGTGTCTTTTATACTGATAACAAGTTCAAACAGGTGCCATTAATACAGGTAACGAGTGGAGGACAGAGGAGCCTCTTAAAGAAGAAGTTACAGGTCTGTGAGAGCCAGAAATCTTGCTTGTTTGTAGGTGACCAAATACTTATTTTACCGAGGAATTTACCAATTAATTCATTAAAAATCCTACAATGTGATTTCCTGGATTCTTTCCCCCCATTCTGTCTCTCATAGTTGAAGTGTACCTATGATGAAAATTACAGGCGTCTCTCATCTTTTTAAGTGGGAGAACTTGCACAATTGGTAACTTCTAAATACTGACTAAATACTTTTTTGCCCCACTGTATGTAATAATATTATATTAACTTTGAAAATGAAAAAAACAGGAAGATTGATATAAAGGGGGGGAACATAATAATAAGCTTGTAATGCCACTGATTTGGAAGCGTGCAGAAGGCTGCCCCAAGCTCCAAAGGCATGTGAAGGAGGCAATGGCAAGATGCAGGGTGATGCCAGCCAGTACCCAGTCACAAGAGGAGAACACCAGACAGGGCCAAAGGAAGAGGAAGAGGTGTAAGCCCTGCCCAACTGCTACTGACCATAAAAGAAGATGTGGCTATGAAAATTGCAACAGGCCAGTGTGCAGTGAGCACAGCGCCAACCACATGATTTGACTATGCATTAGGAGAATAGAAAACCGAAAATAAAACAAAGAAAAGCTCACGTTGTTGCTGTTGAAGGAATTATGTTGTTAAGAGTTTTTTTGTTTTTTTTACAAACATATTGTTACTGTTTAGAGCTTGAAAAACTGAGTTACTGTATGTACTGTGTGTATGATATGTGCTGAAAAGTAACAACGAAACATATTTCAAGCATTCTTGTGTGTCCAAATCATTTATTATTGTTTAAAAAAAATAACTATAGCATAGCCACACACACACACTCACACACACACACACACACACACACACACACACATACACAGGGACACACGCTTGAGCAGGGGCATGCACACTCACATCTAGTAACACATGGGAAAAAGTACTTTTAATGATCAAAACAAGATAATTAATGAATTTCTGTATCACTACATAATGAAAATAATTCATTTCAGAGATATAGCAAAAACCCACTCAGCCATACATCAAATAACATTGGAAATTAATATGGGTGAAATGTGGGGTAGTAATACTTTTTCAAATCCTGAGGAAGAAAGAATAAATATGATGATTTGTGATCATCAAAAAAAACAATATAATTAATACCTTGAATATCAAATGAGTAGATTAATTAATTACTTAAAAAGAAGTAACAAAGAAACCCTCAGCGATGCATCAAATTCCATAGGAAATGAATATGGGTCCATTTGGACCCATGTTGTGCGTTCTAGGGATATTCAACATGTGCATTCTAGGGTTAAGCCAGTTTAATGTCAGAAATAGCTCTGCATGCCATGAAGAATCCAATATTCACATTGTGTTTATTGTAATATATTTACAAAGAGGTAACAAAATTGTTTAACTGAACAAATTAAAGATTGAAATTAATCAATAGGCTCATAATTGGTGAAAGTGTGGACACCTGGTCACTAATACAAACCATGTGGTAGAATTCAAAGACAAAGAAAATGACAACGAGCCAAACCTGCATTGTTTTAATAGGCCTAAGTTTAAGGGAAAAATGACAAAAGAACTTAACCACGTGTTCAATAAACTAATTAGGAGCCTATTGATTCATCTCAATCTAATTTGATCAGTTAAAAATATAACCTCTTTTTACGTTGACTAATTGCAATAGAGCAAAATAAGCGCAATGTGAATATGGGACTTTTATTCTTCATGGCATGCATAGCCATTTCTGACATAATGTGACTTAAGAGGGTAAACAATCCCTCTAAACATGAAACACACCTAATTAAGAAAAATTGGGTCCATTTGGACCCATGTTGTGCATTCTAGGGTTAAGAGGGGAAATGATCCATTTAAACATATAAAGCCCCAAAGAAAAATTAACAGCTTGTTAAAATTGTGGGACTGCAATTGTAGTTGTAGTTGTAATGAAAACCAGCATATACAGGGGTCCCCAGGACCAAGTTTGGGAACCACTGCATTAGACTACTCATATGAGACATTCATAAATCAAAGCAAACGATAGTTTGACTTCAAAAATGATGGTATAATCACTGAAAATAACCCCGATAGACTGTCATCGTATTTTATTTGCTTTGGGTGCACTGTGGAGTGTTCAAGTGCGTTTGGTAGTGGATGCTACTAGTTACCTTAGAGTTGCGCTAGCATTAGCAATGTGTGTATTTCCAAAAGAAGGGACAGCATGGAATTATCTGAAAATGGTTTCCATCAATCAACTACATCATGGGTAAGTCGTAATTGAGACATTGGGCCCTATCTTACACCCGGCGCTAAGCGGCGCTAACCCAAACGCAAGTGTCTTTGCTATCTTACACCCGGTGCATGGTTCATCATAACGCCTTTTAAATAACATGTATTCTTGCGCCCATTACAAGTGAACTGGGCGTGTTGGTCTTAAGATGAGGAGTGGCCAGGATTCTTTTTGCCGTATTGCTATCTTGAGCCAGCAGAAAGCGCTTGCGCTAGAACCACCACAAACCGGGTCTAAAGTCATGTCGCAGTTGTTTACATGTTATTTTAACGGCGCATATAAGTGCGTCTACATAGGCGTGTGCACAACGCGCATACCCTCCTGTCTGTTACACACAGGAGCACGCACAAGCATGACTAAAATATCTAGATCACAATGTGAAATATTATTATTGTGTAGGCTATATAAAAAAATGCATAAAAATGGCTTTCCATTTGCTGATAACACCTATATCAAGCCTAATGCGCGAATTGTCATTCAATGGAAAACTCGCGCACTGCAATAGACGGACATTTGAGTTCTAACATGCGCTTTAGATGTCATTACAATACAGCTCTCTAGGCCTACAGCATGTAAGTAAATAGAATGCTTTTGACTGAAAAAAGTTCAAAACCTTGTCCAGTGAATATTGCATTTATTGTTTTTCAAATAGGCTAGCCTAAGCTACAGCGGATTCGCTGTGCATAAGGTTTTTCCATAGCCTACGGTTAAACAACGGAGATAAATGTCACCATGTTAACTGTATTTGAACCTTAGTATTCTTCGTTTTTGTTAAATTACAGTGACCAGGTTTCCATACTCTCAGATTATTAAAACCCAGCTGATTTCACCTGAACAAAACGATTTTAAAGAGAACTAATTAGAAACGAAAACAAATTTGCAGCACGTTACACAATTAATTCAAAATTTATTTTAATGCCATTATCTGCATGTGCGCTGCATGTTCTCTGTTTCCCCTGCTGTAAGTCACACGTTTCACGGTCTTCCTGTCCTGCTAGAAAAAACATTAAAAACCATCAGACAATTCCTAATGGTATTAATGGAATTTCATGTTTTTGTGATGGATTCTACTGGTTTCTGATAGTCTTTATTGGTAATCCAGTGGCTTCTAATGGTCATCTGGTGGTGCTCTGTTGGACTCTAATGGCATCTGTGGGGATTTTGATGGTCTCTAATGGTCTGTAATGGTAACCTGATGGTAATGGCCTCTGATGGTCTGTAGTGGTAACCTGATGGTAATGGTCTCTGATGGTTATGTAGTGGTCTCTAGTGGTAACTTGGTGGTCTCTGGTATATAGGAGTCTCCTGGAAGTAAACTTTACAATATTATTTAAATTTGCCTAACTCTTTGCTTTGTGGTGTCTGTGGTATGGTATATTTTACATCCAGTCATGTGAAAAAGTAAGTACACCCTCAAAGTCAGTTTTTTTTTTTTGACATATCTGGACACAAGTTTATTTTATTTTAGTTTCAACCATATTGATTGATTAAGTAGACTGGAATCAAATAACAATAAACAATTGAAATTGTCCTTATAAATACAGTACTTACTTTTTCACATGACTGTATGTAAAGTACAATACCATATACCAGAAAGCTGGATGCTGGAGTAATGTACGATACTCGTAATATGAATGAGATAAAAAAAAAAATTTTTTTTTAAAAACCAGAATATATTATTGGTCATGGTCTCCCATACTGGAAAAAAACATATCTGAAATGTATTTATATTGCCCAAAATGTATGTCCAATGTATGTCAGATACATGTCTAGGTCCAAAATACATTTAAGAAATGTATTCCCTCCTTGATTAAATGCATTTCAACACCCAGAAAAGGATGTGGACTGTTAAAATACATTTAAACCAAGACAGGAAATTAACTTTCTGAATGTGGGCTTTTATATTATGGTATTTTACCATTACTAAAGAAATACTATAGTATGTTTGTATAGTTATATTATCCATATAGTAGCCTCTGTAGTACGTCAATAGTGTCATGCACACAAACTCCCACGTTAAAAACCACGTTATTTTTGTTTCATTCACATTTCTGACAGCCTGAAAATACATTTCATGTATGTCAAATACATTTCAGAAATACATTTGTATATTTCCACAATGCATTTTAAATAAATGAGTCATGGTATCTTTATAATTATATATATTATATATTATAAATTTATAGTTATATTTGTAACATTCCACTCCCATCCTATTGTTTCTCCGTGTTTTCCCTCTCCCCCTGTTTCGTGTTTGTCTCTCCATTGTCCGTGTTTCCCCCCGTGCTGGAGGTTGGGCGTGTTTTCCCGGTTGTATCACTCTGTCTCACTCTGTCTCACTACTCCTGTCTCAGCCTATCCCATTCCCCCGTTTCGCATGCATTCCTCACTCTCCGCTCTGTTCAATCACTCTCGCATACATTCGCACGCGTTTCCTAATTGATTCCAATTAATGCTTGCATTTAGTCACCCGGTGTTTTCTGTCCTGTGCCAGTTCGTTAACGCTTGTAGTCTGAAACTGGTCCTGTCTGGTTCTCTGTCTAGTCGCCTTGTCAAACAGTTTAGTTCTGTGTCGATGTTTACTCACCCTGCTAATCTGTGAAGTCCAAGTCTGGAACAGCATTACCCGCTGTTCATTGTTCTGTCTCGCTAACCAACCCTGTCTGCTTAAAGTCTGCCAGCCTGCAGTTGTCCGTGAATCCCTGCCTGTGTTACAGTTTCCCTGCCTTCCACCTGACGTGTGTGCATGCAGCTTGGGCTTCTGCTATTCCACCCTGCGGCGGTGCCCGCTCACAGCCAGTGCTGCGGTGCTGTTGATGTGCTGTCGCTCCTGCCTCTGCTGTCGCTGCTGCCACCCTGCTGTTGCCGTGCTGCTACTGCCGCTGCCCTGCTGCCACGCCTGCGTCCTGCCTGGGCTCCGCTCACTGTCCTGCTCAACCGCTCCCGCTCCTGCTCATCCCCTGCTCCAACCAACCCGGTTTCCTGTCTCCATCATCACCCCTGGCTTTCCCTGCTCCCGCATCTTCATAACTGGACTGTCTGTATTTAATGTTCTCCCAACGCTTCAGGAGTTTAGTTAGAAGCTTAAATTATTGGATGCTTAGCGCTCCCACTCTCTGTCAAGTCTGTCCTGTCTGTCAAGTCCAGTTCCGGCTTGGAACAATTCCGGTGTGACCTGTAAAGTCCAGCTCCGGCTTGGAGCAATACTGTCCTACCGGTTGAGTCCAGTTCCGGCTTGGAACTTCTACTGCCTTTGCCTTTCTCCCCATGCTCAGGACTGCCCTGAGCATATAATAAATATTGTGTTTTTGGCATTTCTGTCTCCTTGTCGTGCATTTGGGTCCAGTCCTCTTCCGGGGCCGTAACAATATTATAAATTTTTACTTATAATAATCCTATAGTAGGGTATTTTAGGTTCTATAGGCAATATCGGTATATAGCTAGTTTTACTATCCTTTAATATGTTTGTATAATTATATTATTTACTATATAATACTATTTAATATAATAGCTATATTTATTTTACTTCCAATACTATCAAGCATTAGTAGAGCAGTTAAAATATATTATTAATCTAAATAAATGTCATGGTATAATTGTGTATTCAAATAAAGATACACCATATTTAGATTTCTCATTGTCTGTTACGACCCTCTACTCTGTGCTTTTGAGGGTTTGATGTTTAACAAACACTGCAGTCAAGTTTTTGATTGTGTAGATTGAATCTAAATGGACTCTTACCTTTAAGATAAATGCACAGTAGAGGGTCATAACTGACAATGGGAAATTGAAATGTGGTGTATCCGCATTTGAATACGATTGTACTGACATACTATTGCTGTACCAAAAAAAAAAATTACGTAGCGTAACTACATAAAAGCTACCTTTCCACAGCGGAAGGAAGATCAGCTTTTTAAAATGAATATAAATTGCACAAGAAATAAATAGGCTATTGATATTAAAAAAGGCAGTGCATCTGTCTCGAATGTGGAACAATGTGGAACAATGTCTGCACTGTGGACACGTGGGAGTTTGTGTGTATATATAGCCTATACCAGAATTCTATATAAATATAATGCAAAGGAATTTCTTACCAATTATCAGTAGGCTATACACAGCAGAATATAAATAATTTTAAGTGCAAAGATGGGTGAAATTGGCAGAGAATGCAACATCAAAGGATTGTGGAGATAATGTATAAGCAATGGGATTTATACAGGGCATTCTTTAAATATTTACAAAATACAGGATTAATAAACATATAAATCAATAATGTAATTGGAATGATACTACACACTCCCCGTACAGTATGTGGCGGTATGCACCTTTAACGTTTTGAGACGCTATCTATTAAGCCAGAGAAGAAGAAGCTTGGCGCTCAAATTAAAATTTGCACCGTCTAGAATTTTCAACGATCGCCAGTTACACCGTAACATTCTGGACTGCTGGTAAGTTAACGTTACCGTGCTTCTTAACGTACATTATCATGAAATCTGATAAATATAGTTTTATTGTTATTTATACTATTACTATACTATACTATATATACTATACATACTATAGTATAGTATGTGCTGGTACCGATTGTGAATGATTAACGTGCCCTAGTTAACACGTTAATGTTTGTGGATTTTGATTTGTTATGTTATAGCTAACGGTCCAGAGGAAAGGAACTGGATTCCAGAAGTAAGGTTAGCTAGAGCTAAATTTCCCATTCATTTTCTCCGTAACGCAAGGCAACGTTCATTGCTAGGGATAGCTGCTACATTATGCAAAGGATGTGCTTTGCCTCGTCTGTTCTGTAATGATGATGATGTCTCTGTACGCACTTACTGTACGTCGCTTTGGATAAAAGCGTCTGCTAAATAAATGTAATGTAATGTAATGCATTTCAGAAAATCCCTCGCTAGCGTTAGATAAAGAGTTTTAAAACTTGAACCGAACCATTCAGTTACGAGATGAATCGTGACATTTTAAAAATTGATTCAGGGCAAAAAAATTGTGGGCAAACGTAGCTAACGTTACAAGACTGTTAACGGTTTTTAAGAGGTTTGAACTACATATCCCATAAAGCATTGCAAATGATGTAACCGTAGAACAAAATGCTAGATGCCGACATCTTCAGCTATTTCTCGAATTAATTTAAGCGAACGTTACATTACCTATAAAGTTAATTAAACTTTGCGGAGTTACAAATGTGTCTACCTAACGTTATCAGTCATGTTAAAGGTATACTATGTAGTTTCAGAACACTAGATGGCAATATTGAGCACGTAGGAGAAAAGGGCTCCCCAAAAATTGCTTATCACGTGTTCTTCTCAGACGCACACGACGACGCACGAGCATTGTGCTGACGTTTCACTCATATTTTCTCTGACCGTGGACTCAATTCAATTCGCTTTATTGGCATTACAAGACATTGAATCTGTATTGTCAAAACATACTGCATTAAAACAGCCGAAGACATACATGTAACTCTGAACAATACAAAACAGCAAAGACTAGAAACGAATGAACAGTAACCATACATGAAAACAAGAACTTTTCTTTGATTATGGATTTAGAAGTAACAATAATGTAAAATAATAAAGTACAATTAAAACTAATAATAATTATCAATAGAAATGATAATAATGATGATGAGAACGACACATATGATCTTATAAAGTGAATATAATAAATATAAAAAATTTAAATTGGTTTATAATGATCTCTGTCACTCACTGTCCCTAAGACGATGGCAGGCAGCTATATATTGTGCTGCCAGGTCACAGCACGTCCTCTCCTCTCCTAAGAGGATGGGGAGTTTTTGGGTGTCCGTTAAATTTTTTAATTAAGGGTATCTCTGA
Organism: Synaphobranchus kaupii; assembly: GCA_029718625.1. Taxonomy (NCBI): domain Eukaryota; kingdom Metazoa; phylum Chordata; class Actinopteri; order Anguilliformes; family Synaphobranchidae; genus Synaphobranchus; species Synaphobranchus kaupii. The sequence goes on from CM056380.1 coordinate 39,671,115, forward strand.
TTTATTTTGGGAAAATATTTCTGATTTGATTGTATTTTTCGCATTTTGTGATAAAGTGCCGCTCCGTCTCAACTTCGTTGAGATGGCAATGTTTCTCCTCTGTTGACTCTATCACGGTCACTCTGATCAAGCTGTGCTCTTCCCCTGGCCCTGCCTCGCCCACCACGAACATGATTGTCGCTTTGGATAAAAGCGTCTGCTAAATGACTAATGTAATGTTTATGTAATGACTGCCCCTCACCCTTACTCTGGGGCCGCGACCACTGGATGGTTACAGAATGAACCGAGCAGAATTACAAAATTATAATTTAGAATTATTTTATGAAAATGAACAGTGGTCAAATTTACAGAGCAATAGCTAAGATTACTAACTTATATGCCTTGAGCATGTAACGTAGTCTCCATTTACATGATCAAGGTTTGGTCAAACATGATACATAGACTATTGTCAACAATAAACAAACATCACGACAATAGATAGCCTTAGCTACCGATAGCTGCTACGTTATGGGAAGGATGTGCTTTATCTTATCTGTTCTGTAGTTACTTCGATGACGTTTCTGTATGCACTTATGTATGTCGCTTTGGATAAAAGCGTCTGCTAAATGACTAATGTAATGTAATGGGCGCTATTTTTATAATGATATTGTTACCTCCTCGGCTGAAAACATCTTGCTAATGAGTAAGGGCAGAAACATACCTCACGCAAATAGCTACACGAACGTGGACGCTTCGAGCTACACGAACAGTTTTTCTTTTGCCATGACATTTGTGAAAGACAAACCAGAGGAAAGCACAGATAGAATAAGAAAGTTGTTTACTGTTGTTGCTGCTATAGCGTCCCTTGCTGCAACACTCTGGCTTGTCTTTCACAAATGTCATGGCAAAAAAAATAACTGTTCACGTAGTTCGAAGTGTCACATTTGCGTATTTGCGTGAGGCATGGTTCGGTCCTAAGCTAAAATAAGAGTTTACCTGGAAGCCTGCCCACGTGGCCTGGCCATGTCAATAAAATGAGCAGGAACCGCCCATTCATGACGTTTACACCATTTTAGCTGTTTCTGGCTTTAAATGGCGGCGGGATGTCAACAGTGTAACATTCAAAACATTAATAAAAAAACACTTTGCGAACGACTTATGAGGTAGGAAATACATTCAACGTGTTTATTAAACCACAAGGACACATACAATGTTTTTTGGGGAGAAAATTTGAATGTAAACAAGGAATGAGTTGTTTACAATGAAACTACATAGTAGGGTGAATTCAGATAAAGTGGGACACTTTTTGCAATTTTGCCTTCTGTTACCTGTTTCGATATTAGTCCAACACATTTACACAGCACATGATACAATTCTGAAATCCTGAAGATGTTATCTGACCACATAAAAAGAGAAAATGTAAAAATCTTGTTTACAGGATGCGTGACGCAACTTTATATTTCATTTGAGCCACAGCACATTTTTTCATCTGCGTTTGGGAATGTGGGACAGCTCATTAGGTAATTTGGGACACCAATTCTTTATAATAAAACCCCAATAACAAGCTATAATGTAGTACATTGCAATATATTTTAATGGTGCACCATGCTTAAATACACTAAGTAAACATCAGGACCCAAGCAAAAAAATATTATACTTTAAGTATACTTTTAGTATGTACTCATCATATAGTAACTACTAATTTTGTTGTAAACTGGCCACACTTTAAGTACAGGCTAATAAATGCACTAAAGTTGTACTTTTGTAGAACTTCTGTACAACTTTAGTGTACTTACTGTACTTAAGTGTACTAAATTGAGACACGTCTTACAAACTTAAAGTATATTTAAGTATACTAATTGAAAGGGTGATTTGTAGGTATTGGAAATACAATTTAAAATTATGACTACGGTGTTTGAAATATACTTTAAATAGCATTAAAAGTAGTAGCCTATGTGACAGATCGGTTGTCGGGAAAAGAATCCTGGCTGGTGAATAATAGTTTTTTTAATGCAATAATATTGTGGTCCACAAAAGCAATGTACATAGGAAAGCAAAATTCAGCGCTGCTCATCTGTTATTCCTTCACATACAGTCAAGCCGGAAAGTCTGCACACCCCTTTCACCTTCTCCACGTTTTATTACGTTACAGACTTATACTACAATAGATTGAGTTCATTTTTGCCTCAAACATCTACACACAATACCCAATAATGACAAAGTGAAAACAGGTTTTTAGAAAATATGCAATTTTATTTTACTGACAAAAATAGGTTATTTAGGGGTTACATATCTGTACACACCCTTAGCCTAATACTTGGTTGCTGCACCTTTGGCAGCGATTACAGCTTCAAGGCGTCTTGGGAAAGAAGCTACGAGCTTGGCACACTTGTTTCGGGACATTTTTGCCCATTCCTCTTGGCATATCCTTGCAAGCTCCGTCAGGTTGGATGGGGAGCGCAGCCATTTCAGCTCTTTCCACAGATGTTCAATTGGATTCAGGTCTGGGCTCTGGCTGGGCCACTCAAGGACATGCACAGACTTTCTCCGAAGCCACTCCTTTGTTCTCTTGGCTGTGTGCTTCGGGTCGTTGTCATGTTGGAAGGTAAACCTTCGCCCCAGTCTGAGGTCTAGAGTGCTCTGGAGCAGGTTTTCTTCAAGGATCTCAGTGTACTTAGCTGCATTCATCTTTCCCTCTATCAGGACTAGTCGCCCCGTTCCCGCTGCTGAAAAACATCCCCACATCATGATGCTGATACCGCCATGCTTCACTGTAGGGATGGTATTAGCCAGGTGATGAGCGGTGCCTGGTTTCCTCCAGAAGTGACGCTTGGTATTCAGGCCAAAAAGTTCAATTTTGGTTTCATCAGACCAGAGAATCTTGATCTTGAGTCCTCTAGGTGCCTTTTGGCAAACTCCAAGCAGGCTGTGATGTGCCTTTTACTAAGGAGGGGCTTCCGTCTGGCCACTCTACCATAAAGGCCTGATTGGTGGAGTGCTGCCTGGATGGTTGATCTTCTGAAAAGTTCTCCCATCTCCACAAGGATACGCTGGAGCTCTGTCAGAGTGACCCTCAGGTTCTTGCTCACCTCCCTGGCCAAGGCCCGTCTTCCCCGATTGCTGGCCGGGCGGCCAGATCTAGGAAGATTCTTGGTGGTTCCAAACTTCTTCCATTTACGAATGATGGTGGCCACTGTGCTCTTTGGGACCTGTAAAGCTGCAGAGATTTTTTTTTTTTTTTTACACAGTCCTGTTTCTGAGGTCTGCAGATAATTCCTTTGACCCCATGGCTTGGAGTTTGCTCTGACATGCACTGTCAACTGTGGGACCTTATATAGGCAGGTGTTGGCAATCCCCAATCATGTCCAATCAATTGAATTTATCACAGGTGGACTCCAATTAAGTTGTAGAAACATCTCAAGCAGTGGAAACAAAATGCACCTCAGCTCACTTTTGGGTGTCATATCATATGTACATATGATATTTGACATTTTGATTTTTAATAAATTAGCACAAATGTCTAAAAACCTGTTTTCACTTTGTCATTATGGGCTATTTTGTGTAGAATTTTGAGACAAACAAATGAACTCAATCTATTGTAGAATATGTCTGTAACGTAATAAAACGTGGAGAAGGTGAAAGGGGTGTGCAGACTTTCCGGCTTGACTGTATTTATACCATTTCAAACAGGTCACAGGAAGGAGGGGTGGGTACATAAATCACAAGATGCTAGTGCCATGTCAGCAGTCCCCCCCCCCCCCCCCTCCACCTCACTCTTTCGGAGTTTTGGGTACATTACACAATCAGTGTCTGATACTCTATCTGTTTTTCAATAAGCATTCTCCGGAGGAATTAATGACCAACGTCCATTTATACCACTAGGGAAAACAGGTGCTCTAACCCCTTGTCTGTTGGTCTAACTTCCTGTGGAATGACTTTTTGTCAAGGAAATAGCACGAAATATCACTTTGATCCTTCGAACCTCCCTCTCTCTCGGGCGCAGCTCCAGGCTGGATCCCTTTCCACTGAGTTCCTTCCACCCGACTCCTCTGAGTGAAGGACCCTCAGCCTCTCTGCTTCCCAGGCTTCTCCTTTTCAGAAACCCTGATCACAGAAAGCACTGCTCACTTACTATCACATTCGGTTTCAGCTTACAGTGGCTTGACTGTACATTGAGCCGAGCACGGTGGCCATGTGCTCCACTACAGGGACGCCACTCATGGTCTTACTGCTCTCTGCAACCCGACCGGCCGGTGACCCAGTCGATGGCGATCCCCAGCCCAGTGTCACACCGAGCCCCGTAGTGGTAACCAGCCACCCGGTTGGGAACCGACGGTCTGATCCCTATCCCACTTTGCTATGGGTATAGAAACTTTGACCTTTTTCACCAGTCTTGCCTGTTCACAGAGGTCATCTCTTACGCCCCTCTGCTAGGTGTGGACTGTCATCCACGTACCACGTAGTGCCTGCATACTTACATGCGACAACTACGCCGACTAGACGGTACCATGGCAGTATGTCAATTCATACTTCATCAGACACAGGGGCCTTCAGTCTTCTCCCCTGCACTATACGACCTTTTTAACGTGCCCTCGGAACTTTGCAATTCCGCCGCCGCCTGTTAACCCCTAGGTTTGGGGTGCCTAATCCCCTGCCTAAGGGTTAGTCTTATGTAATTAAAACAAAAAGGTTTAACTGTTATTAATTTTAACTGATACATATCATCATATCTTAGTACAACAATTATTATTCAATCATCAATTAGTCATTAATTTCATAGGCTTCATTCGAATAGCCATTGTTAGTACATTCTTATTCTTAAATATATGATTCCCCTTTGACCTAACTCTGAGGCCATAAGGTTAATCTCGGCACATTGGATAGATCAGAAAAGGGAAGAAAGAGGCCCCTGCCTATCTGTGTCTTTCAGTTCCTTAAATCTGAGGGCTACACGGAAGGCAGGATGTACCGTGTCATCATTTCTGCACAAACATGTGAGTCTTGCTTCATGCCAATTCGACAACGACAAACTCCTTTTAGTTTAATGATTACATAATACGGATAAATGTGCATTAAACATATATTAATGTAAAGTAAAGAAACACTTAAATCAAAGGAATAATATGTGGATTAAACATGTTCTTTAAGCACTTAAAAGATATATATGGTAATCAGCTCAGCATTTTTATTAAGTCCTTTATTCACGGCCCCTCACTATGCTATCAGGAGATAAAATAAATTAGGCTATATACCTTTTATAAGTACCCTAAAATACCACTAAATTTGAGATTTAGTATACTTATTTGAAGTTCACTAAAGTACAATTTAATTACATATATTTCCAAATGAATTACACATTTTAAGCATACTTTAAATTAAGTATTAAAAGTATAAGTACACTTGAAACACATTTGGTATACTTAAATTATATTTTTAATATAATTAAGTATACAATTTCTTTCTCTTGGGGAACTTGATAGAACATTATCTCTAAAGATAAGCTCTTAAACTCATATTAACTTATTAACAATCATAACATAGTTCATCTTGACAAAAGAGTTGAGACCACTGACCCTAAATATGACTTGACAGCAATATAAAAGTATTAGAGTTGCATTACAGTTAATATATGGTACATTACCACGTACATATGCAAATACTGAGGTTCCCTAAGTATAAAATGGGATAATTTTCCTCCATTAGAATAGCCCACAACACTGTCCCACATTACCAGAAACATGCTGTCCCACATTTCCTGACTGTGTTTGGTAATGTGGGACATATAAGAAATGCCTGAATTAAAAAAGTCTAAACATAATATTTACCACTTTTAAATTTTTTTTGTTGCACAAGTATTTCATATGCATAATTACATCATAATTAGGCACAGTGTATTGTTTACGACAGATTTAGAACCTTAACATTAATTCAAGCAAAAGCTTATGTCATTGACCTAACCATGTATTTTGCCGGGTGACCTTCATATATGAAGCTTGCCATGATCCCCATCATGACATGACATCAATGAAATCATGTGACTTTGATCATGTAGTTTCTCTGCAAGAACCTAGTTACAATTATTTTGATTGGCTCTTGACAGAGCAGGAAATAAACATGTCAAAGCTTAGATGTCCCACATTACCTGATGTCCCACAATACCTGAATTCACCCTATACCTTTAACTCATTCAACACACTATGCAAGCTTGAATTAAGATGGCTAACGTCGTGATTTAACATGAGGTAACTTTAAAACCAAAATCCGCTCTATTCCCAGGTGGAGGGGCAGGTTGAGAAATCAAACGCTGACAGAGACGGAGGACGTTTGAGAGAATGGAAAAATAATGGTGCCCCTTAGCTTATCTTGACCACCGCTAAATTTTACTTTTTAATGTTAATTGAAAATAAAAAATAAGTATAATAGCTTGAATTTCGTGCTTACACTTGCCATAAGTTATGGTACAGTTTAAGATTCTTATGTTTTGACATAAGTTTATGTTTATGCAGACTTATTTGCACTTAAATATTAATGTTGGAGTTATGAATTTAGCTTAAAATGTCACGATCCTAACACGGGCTGAACCCAAATGCAACGACCAAGAGACAGGGGGACAGAAAAGGTGATTTATTTAAGGAGCTTGGGGTAGTCCCAAGCCGTACACAGATTTAACACAACAGTAAAAAGGGTGGTTAGGGAGTTCTCCGGTGCTTGGAACTGCTCCAAGCCGGAGCTGGACTTGGATAGTCACCGGAAGTTCCAAGCCGGAACTGGACAGGACAGGAAACTGGAACGGGTTACTGGAACTGGATCACGGGAACATGGAGTTGTTCCAAGCCGGAACTGGACTGGTTCTGGACCGGACGGTCCAACAGGAACTGGATCACGGGAACGTGGAGTTGTTCCAAACTGGAACTTGACTCGATACGGGAAACGGGAGTTCCAAACCGGAACTGGACTGGTTCTGGACCGGACGGTCCAACAGGGACTGGATCACGGGAACGTGGAATTGTTCCAAACCGGAACTGGACTGGTTCTGGACCGGACGGTCCAACAGGGACTGGATCACGGGAACGTGGAATTGTTCCAAACCGGAACTGGACTGGTTCTGGACCGGACGGTCCAACAGGGACTGGATCACGGGAACGTGGAATTGTTCCAAACCGGAACTGGACTTGATACCGGAAACTGGAGCGGTTCGAACTGGAACTGGGACACTGGAACACGGTAATGTTCCAGACCGGAACTGGACTGGAACTGGACTGGAAGCAGAGGAAGGGATATGGCTGGATACGGCAAGGCAGAGCAGTGTAGCGGAGCTCAGGTTGGCCCGGTTGGGGCATCAGGGCCACAGTGGAGGCTGGAACCGTAACCGCAGCAATGGCGGTAGCCACGGCCGGACAGGAACCACTGTAGGGTGGAAAGGCAGAACACCCAACTGCGGGCGCAACGTCAGATGGAGGCAGAGGTACCGCAACACACACACAGGGAGTGGTTCACAGCTACAGACTGGCAGACACAAGGGAAGCTGGTAATCAAGACAGACAGAGATCAGGCAGAAACTACCGCAAACAGACAGGGCTAGTTAAATACCAACAGCAGGTTTAGAGCAGTAAGCACAAAGTCTAACCAACTGAAGTCTTTTAGGGGCACAGGACAGGGAAACAAAGGACCAGGATACAAACGGCGAACGTTAACGAACTGGCGCTGAATAGCAGCCAGCCGGAGGGTTAAATAGGGGAGTGAAATTGAAAACAATAAGGAAAGCGTGCGGAATGTAACCGAGGGTGATTGACTAATTGACAGGTGTGGAATGCATGCAGCAACGGGGAAAGGAGATAGGTTGAAACCGGAGTGGGGGAAAAGAGTGAAACAAACAGAAGGAACACGCCTAGTCTGTAGCAACGGGGAAAACACGGACAAAGGGAATCCAACATGACACGGAGGGAAAGGGTAAAACATGGAAAACGGACAGGATGGGGACGGAACGTTACATAAAATGTATAACTAATATTCATCTGAGAGCACCTATGTAAAATATCTCTATCTCAAATATCTCTTGTAATAATTGCATTTTTAAACTTTCAACAGACCCTGATTTGTTAATGAAAGACAATTGTCATCAAGTTTTTACACATACTCAAGGTAAGTTTAATAGCTGCAGCTACCTACCACTATTTAAAATTTAATTTCACTCTGTTGTTTATACATGTATCTGGTCATGCTCATTAGTGTAATTTTAAAGCAACTAACCAATTGTACTATTTTAATTGGAGGTTGTCATGAGATGGAATAAACTGCCCTCTTCACCATATCTCAGGTGAGTTCATGTATTTAACCACTTTCTTGGCAGTGCAATCCATGATCATTCAACAGTTAATTTATATGTGCTTATTTTGACAAATGTGATTGGCGTTTCACTTGTACTTGGTTGATTATTATTTCTGTTGTCTTATAGGCCAGGCAGGAATTTGTGAGAATTATAACAATCTCAAGCCAAAGTTCCTGAGTGTTCTGGACAAGTACACCCCAAGACTATTGGCATTTTGCAACATAAAGGGAGGCACAGCAGGCTAAAAGATGAAGAGCATTATTGAATGTCTACAGCAGGCTAGTAAATAAACCTTAGCCTATGCTCTTCTTTATGTATTACATGGTGACTAATTCACCTCTATTTGATGGGATTTATTAGTTGAACAGTAAAATACAGATATTTAACCATTTAATGATGTTAAGGTTATTGCTTTGTCAGTTGTAAAATCATTAGAAGTGCTAATGATAACACTGGAATAACTGAGTGGAAACCAAGCAAGGATAGATTAAATTATAATCTCTACTCATTTGTGAATGTTTTTATCAATCTACACAATATCTCATATGCCACTCATCAAATGCTCCTCATGGGTTTGAGGTGTGTACTGCTCACTGCAAATGCATTTTATTAACAAAACGTTCTTGCCACTTTACAGGACAGAACCATGGTGAAAAAGAGGAGGGAGGTCGCTGAAAATAAACCCGATAGACTGTCGTCGTATTTTATTTGCTTTGGGTGCACTGTGGAGTGTTTAAGTGTGTTTGGTAGTGGATGCTACTAGTTACCTTAGAGTTGCGCTAGCATTAGCAATGTGTGTATGTCCAAAAGAAGGGACAGCATGGAATTATCTGAAAATGGTTTCCATCAATCAACTACATCATGGGTAAGTCGTAATTGAGACATTATGTCCAAAATTCCGAACTATCCCTTTAAGAGATTGTACTGAACTAGATTTGATGAAAGCTCATAATCGTGTTTGTATGTGTACACATTTAAATATAAATGAATAAATATATACTCTGATGTGAGACTAGTGGAAACCATTAAAACCATCACACCCTGATGGGGTACCAGTGGAAACCATTAAAACCATCACATCCTGATGGGAGACCAGTGGAAACGATTAAAACCATCACATCCTAATGGGAGACCAGTGGAAACCATTAAAACCATCACATCCTGATGGGAGACCAGTGGAAACCATTAAAACCATCACATCCTGATGGGAGACCAAAACCAAAATGTCCCAATTCCCATCACGTAATGGTTACCATTACGTGGTGGTTTCTAATGTTTTTTCTAGCAGGGTGGGAAAGTGGATTGTTTTAAAGCATTACGCTACGAGTAAAACAGGTTGGTCACATTTCCATAAACGGGACATTATAAAACAAGGGGAAACATGCGTGAATATATGGGTTGCCAACCTGACAGCTTTATTGTATTTAGTGTCATCATTAAGGCAAAATAACGGTATTTATGTTATTAATCAATATTACTATGCAGGTAGCCTAATGAACTTCAGATGAAGCTTGAACTTTGAGAACTCCATGAGAACAGCCTCATGGAATTGATGTTTGACACTTTCATTGCATAATCAAATGAAATTCGTTGAACAAGCAGGTTAATTTGGCGTTTTCTAAGGTGAATCTGAAGCCATTGATAGCTTATTCTCACCTGTTGCAGGTCCTTTTAACGAAATTTAAACGCATATATTTTGTAAAATAACAGCCGTCGGGAATTACCGGGAACTCATAGGCTAATGGTTAGTGCGAATAATATTGATCATACTATTGATCCATTTAGCCTATTCCTTGATTGCACTAAACACGTACGAGCATGTCTGTTTCGCCATCATATAAGCAATCTGCCAAGGTGGAAAAGCAGGCTTTTAAAGGGAATGGGATATGACATTTTGATTGGTTTATTGCATATCACGCCCAAGACACACCTATAATTAATCAAGAGACTAGGTTCAGCCCATTTGCACGTTGCGCTGTGCTTAGCGCCCAAAAACGCCGTTAAAGGGATAGTTCGGAATTTTGGACATAATGTCTCAATTACGACTTACCCATGATGTAGTTGATTGATGTAAACCATTTTCAGCTAATTCCATGCTGTCCTTCTTTTGGACATACACACGTTGCTAATGCTAGCGCAACTCTATGGTAACCGGTAGCATCCATCTGTGGAAGCACGGCGGCGGAGCGATACTTTACGTTACCTACGAATGTAGTGCCGGCACTGGTAGACTACAACAACAAAGAAGAGCAACAAGTTGCAATGGCCATGTTCGCTCCGCCGCCGTACTTCCACAGAGAATATAGGTCAGCACAAAGTAAAGGATTCAACGATAGTTTGACTTCAAAAATGATGGTATAAACACTCAAAATTAACCCCGATAGACTGTCGTCGTATTTTATTTGCTTTGGGTGCACTGTGGAATGTTTAAGTGCGTTTGGTAGTGGATGCTCCAGGTTACCATAGAGTTGCGCTAGCATTAGCAACGTGTGTATGTCCAAAAAAAGGACAGCATGGAATTAGCTGAAAATGGTTTCCATCAATCAACTACATCATGGGTAAGTCGTAATTGAGACATTATGTCCAAAATTCCGAACTATCCCTTTAAAATAGCAAAAGTGGACTTTACGCCATGCGCTTAGACCAAGCAACAAGACCGCCAAGATAGAGCCCTAAGAGTCAATCTGGAATATTAACACATGGACTCCAGAAAGTCCAGAGATCGCAGATCACAGATGTGATTCGGGAGTGTGCAGACATTTGTGGAAATGCACGCGTCGACACGGGAAACTACAGCTCACGACCGACACGCGGCAAATTTCACAGAAATTTAACAGTTCGGACATCTTCATCTTTTCATGCAGTGAATGTTATTCAAGAACCTGCATGTTATTCCAAAACATTGTAACCATTCAGCATTTTCTCGCAACGTGTTCAGGTATATCAGAGATATGGTGCCCGAAAGGAATCACAAACTACACACATCACATTTCCACATCATACACTCACCACCTGATGCTTAATCTCTTGAAAGCTGGTGAAACCTTGTCATTGTTTTACAATGATTTCACCACATCTGAACTCTCAATATGCAAATACATGTGCATTGGTTTGTAACATTACACATTTCACACTTTGCAGAAGTGTGTGTTTGCTACATCATACTAAGTCATTCTGTTAAGAGGTGTGTGTGTGTATGTGTGTGTGTGTGTGTGTGTGTGTTTGCTTCATTACACTAGATCAAGCTTTTGAAATGTGTGTATGCTTGGTGCTTTACAGTATTGATTACTTTTCAGAGGCAGTCAAAACAGAGGACAAAAGATGAGCCAAACCAAAAGTAAAACACAGTAGTCATACGTGGTCTCGAGTGATAAAAGCAGTAAAATAATAAAGAATGAACCAGCCCATGTGGAAACATTAATCTTACCTAGTTGAAGTCTCCGTAGTCATCTTGAATGCTTCGTTGCCAACAGCTACTAACAGTGATAACCAACAGTCACCAACAGTGACATCCAACAGCTACCAACAGAGATAACCAACAGTTACTTAAAACAAAGCCTATACAGCAAATAACCAAAATGTATCCACTACAGAGATATAGTTACCAGATAGAGAAGTAACTCACACTAACCCACTAACTTACATTTTTACTCCATGCTCAGATGACCTTTATCTACACAGGTACGCATATTACAGAGCAAGCCAACACAGTAACACATACCTGGGCTAACCAATATGTTCAACCAACGCAGTTGAGCCCTTTGAAGCAACCTGTGTGAGCTGCAGGTAGGGCTTAAGGTAGAAGTGATCGCACCCCAGGAGATCTTGGAACTGTGGCAGAGAGCATTGTGCTGTCAACATAATTCTGCATGAGGGGGAAGTGATCGAGCAACGTATCAGACCAACATGGACTAAAATGCAGCATGTGTGCATTGTGCAACACAGCAGTCTTCTTGATCGTATAGCGCTTATACTGCCTCCAGATTCAAGGGATACAGAGCCTACGTAGGAGAAAAAATAAACTGAAGACCTGGTTTATGGTTTTTTCCAATCTACCAACCTATACGTTAATGCTGATCGATGGCGTTTATCACATGTAATCATGCACACACACGTATGTGAATACCTGTAAAATATGTCACGCTGTTCGTGACGGTACTGGGACACATGCACAGTGATTTAAAGTAATATAAAAACCAAAAATACAGATATACAGTATATGGTCAACACAGAGCTTTATGATAAGTACATGTAATGAGCAGAGGAGACTTTTCAACGGTTTCTTTTGACATAATGTCTACAATGCTACAGACAACAAAATGTCAGAAGTCAGAATCCTTCGTTTATTAAACGTGCTTGGCCTAAAAGCTCTTTTCAGGTTACTCGCATTAGAAGCTACTAGGCTGGGATTCCTTTTGTATTGAGAAATAGTAAAAACGTGCTCAACTTTGTCTAATAACCGTTTTGCCGGTTGTTGAATCCTTAGTAGAGTATATAAGGTCAAAAGAGAGAAGGACAGCAACTCAGTCTATTGTTTTATTTGGGCACGGACGCGTTTCGGCTTACCGCCTTCGTCAGCGTGCATAAACAACAAGGACAGGTATAGGGCTTATATAACATGACGTGAGTCAATCAACTCGAACATTCAGTTAATCTATCAATCGATCAATCAATCAAACACTACATGAATGTTTGTAAGATATAATAACACATTGTATAGAACAACATATCTGCGTGTCAGTATTGTTGCAGAATAGCAAACCTTGAAAAACACAAAAAAGTAAATATAATGTGAACACCGATCAAAGCAATTTGGAATTTCGTTTCATTTTATGTATATTTTAATTTAGATATTTGATTGGTTCACTTTAAACGAACACATGGAATAATACGACTATAAACACACTTGTAGCCGGAACCACACAATGTATGGCATGTTGTATTTTTAAGAATTGTTTCCTATATAAGAATCTATAAACCACATCATTGTGAAAAAAGGTGTTTGCATTTCACTCATTCAATGGATTTTGTATTTCACAAAGTGGGACAATCTTTCAAAAGAGTAATGTGTTTTGTTTTGAAAAACAATTGGTAAACAGTCACCGTCTTAAAGAAAACAGGACAGGGAATGAGAGTCATTAAGCCCTCTAGGGGAGACCGTGGATAGATGGTGTATCCACCAGGCCTCCCTTTGAAGGAGCAATTTATCTCCATCGCCGCCCCTGCATGGACTTTTTACATGTTCAATGCCCATAAACCGCAAATAACTTACTTCGTGTTTAAAGGCATTGAAATGTCGGGCAACAGGTGATTTCTCGTCATTATTCCGAATTGTGCTTTTATGTTCACATATTCTTAAACGAAGCTCTCTCTTGCATTTTCCCACATAAAAAAAGACCACATAGACATTTCAGAATATAAACACAGAATTTCGTAGTACTTGTAATGGTTCCTCTTACTTTTAATTTGGCCCCTGAGTGGGGATGGTAGAAAGTGTCACCTTTAATCATGGCGTTGCAACTGATACAATTACGGCAAGGGAAATTACCTTGGGGAACATTGGAAAGGAAGTGAGTCGGACTTTTTGAAATGTCCGCCTTGACCAAGTAGTCCCTCAAATTGTTCGACCTTTTATAGGTGAATCTGGGACGTGTAGCAAAAGTGTCGCCAATATTAGGGTCACTACTTAAAATGTGCCAATGCCGGTTGACAGAGTTTTTGACATCTATAGAGATTGGGCTATAGGTGGAGACACAAGTGATAGGAGGAACAGTGGTATATCGAGGATTAGGAATGAGAAGAGTTTCTCGTTCTATTTTCCGTACTTCTTCCAATGTAGTGTTCGGCTGTTTGACATTATACCCCCTTTCCTCAAAACGTTTGCACAGATCCATAGCATGTTTATCAAAAGTGATGTCACTGCTGCAAATGCGTCTAATTCTCAAGAGCTGACTATATGGCAGGCTACGGCGTAGTGAGGGAATGTGGAAGCTGCTGTGATGAAGAAATGTATTCCTATCAGTCTTTTTTCGGTAGACCTCAGTTTGTAAATGTCTATCGACCTTCTTAACAGAAACGTCTAGGAACGAAATCAAGTGACTATCAGATTCTAAAGTAAATTTTATTGGAGGCAACCTCGTATTTACATGTATATGGAATAACTGTAAATCTTCATCTGTCCCACTCCAAATGAAGAATACATCATCGATATATCTGAAAAAAACCCTTTATGTATTTGAGATATGGATTGTCATTGTAAATAAAATCCAATTCAAATTTTCCCATGAACAAATTGGCATAATTGGGCGCCATGGGGGAGCCCATTGCGGTACCTTGAATTTGTAAAAAGTATTGATCCTGAAATTTGAAATAATTTTTCGTTAATATTGTTTCTGTTAACTCCATCAAAAATTCTGTAGGAGGATTCTCCTCCTCTCTTGTTTTTAGAAAATAACAAAGAATGTAAACCCTCCTGATGGGGTATGCTGGGGTATGTGTACAGGTTGATACGTCCATTGTACAAAGTAGGTCAGAGTCCCCCAAATCTCCGATTGTTGAAAGTTTGTTCAAAAAATCTGTGGTATCTTTGAGATATGAAGGTAATTTGTAAACCAAATTCTTTATGTGAAAATCAACATACTGAGAGAGAGGTTCTGTTAAAGATTGAATACCAGCCACGATTGGGCGACCCGGTGGATTCTCAGTATCTTTGTGAACCTTGGGAAGAGTATAAATTACAGGTCGTACTGGGTGATTCTGAAACAGAAAATTGTGTTCATCTTTGTCAATATATTCTTTTTGTAAAGCCCGTTCTAAAGTGGCTTTGATGTCATCGCTATATTTTGTTGTGGGGTCAAATGGTAAAGAGCGGTATGAATCTTGATCGTGCAATTGTCTTTTGATTTCTTTAATGTATTTTTGTTTGCTTTGTACAACAATGGCACCGCCTTTGTCTGAGGGCTTAATAACCACATTTTCGTTTGCGAGTAGTTGGGTTAAAGCGTCTCTTTCCGATTGTAACAGATTGGAGTGGAACACAGGGGCATGAGCGCACAGGTTTGTAACGTCCTGCTCAACCAGTCTGCAGAAAGTGTCTACAGATGAGTTGGTAACAGGAGGAACAAACTTGCTTTTAGGTTTGAAGATCTTTCTTTTGGGGCAGTGTCAATATTCTGAGGTATTCTATTCAATGAGACGCTAGGATTCTTTACAGCATCTTTTGAATAGTACGCTTTTAATTTGACTGATCTAAAGAATTTGTACATTTCCACCTTCGTAGTGAATGAATCTGCGTGTTTTACTGGCACAAAAGACAGTCCTTTGGACAACAGTTTGATTACGTTATCACTTAGCTCAGTTCCTGAAATGTTCATTACGCTGGATGTTGCTGGCTCGTTGTGACTTTTTCTTTTCTTGGTACTCCTCCGCGTCTTGCCTTTTTCGCCGCCAGTCCTCCCGCGGCCCCCTCGCCCCCTCACGGGTTGTTGTGGAGTGGGGAGTCTCGGGCGTAAAAAACGCCCCGACGTGGATGAGGATTCGGAATCGGTGCTTATGTCCTCTGAAGACGGATTACTTGCGCCCCCTCTCGGTCGGCTCTGTCTCCATTGGGCCTGCCCTTTCAACCATGGGTACACGTAGTCATTGCGATAATCCATGGTGTCTCGGCGGTATTTCTCCATTTTATGGCGTTCCAGTTCTTGCTTGTAAATGGAGATTTTCAAATCATGGACTTGAAGTCATCTGCAGTCAGCTTTTCCTTTGCCTCAGCTTGGACATTGGTGATCTCTTCTCTAGTCTTGGTGAGTTTGAAGTTTTCGTTTTCAATAATCAAGAGCATTAGATCTAGGGAGCATTTATTTAGTATTTCACACCACTTTTTGCAAAAGTCTGCATTGTCTCTCCCCCAAGAGTGGGTTCATTCCTGATCCTTAATCCCCTGGGAATGCGTCCATTGCGCCAGTACTGGGATAGCGTTGTACCATGTAGTATTGCTCTGGTTTCCTTCTTGCGAAGATGGTCCAGGAGGCCGGAGTACGATTCCGTAGAGTCTTTATTAGCTGCAGATTGTGCTTGTGGAAAGAGGATTCTATTGGAGTCCTCCTCAGAGTAAGCAAAGGTAGCGGCTCTGACATTTGTGAGTCGATCGACATCTTCATACATCATCTTGGGAAGGAGCTACGTTTCATTCATAAGTGAATTGATGAGAAATAGTAAAAACGTGCTCAACTTGTTATTATATCTTACAAACATTCATGTAGTGTTTGATTGATTGATCGATTGATCAATTAACTGAATGTTCGAGTTGATTGACTCACGTCATGTTATATAAGCCCTATACCTGTCCTTGTTGTTTATTCCTTTTGTATTCACATATGATTGTCCTGACTATTGATCTATTGCTCTGTACAATAGCTGGGCTGAAACACATCAGGTGCTACTTTCTGATTCAAAGTAAAGTTGCTTTTATAGACAATGTCTTTGGTTTGAAAATTGTAAATGTTGCTCCAAAGGACAATCACATTCACATTTCTTAATTTAGCAGATGTTGTAATCCAGAGTGACAGATAATGGCATATTACAAGAAGAACTGCCCCCCAGCACAGATTAAACCTAATTTAAACAGTGACCATCAATCGCTTTTTCACTTGCAGAACAGTCCACTGTCCAATCAGAAACTTGTAAAATACGTCACACTGCCCTCATGGAAAAAAAATATACTGCAGTATATTGTAAATATATCAAAATTATCTTCATAATATATTTTAAATATACTGCAGTATATTACATTTCCATAAGGGTGTCCGTCACTGTACTGGGACTAGGGTTGTAAAGTTCCGGGAAAATTTCCCTTTTTGAGGAATCTTGGAAATTTCGAATGCAATTTTGGGAATTTAAATATATTTTTTTACAAAAGTGTCGTATCCCTTCCCTCTCACCCTCAGATATTTGTGGGGAGCAAGGCCGTATTATGGACCGGGCAACTGGGGGACATGTCCTGCGGCCGATGGACTTGGACCCCGTGAGGGGCCCGAAATTTTCAAAGTACCGCGTTTATGTTCAATGCATTTCACAAAATTATATCACTAATTAAATCAAATCTGCCGAGATGGGAGGGCCCCTAGCCACAGTCTCTACTATGAGGGCCCCTAGCCACGGTCTCTATTATGAGGGGCCCCTAGCCACGGACCACAGTCTCTACTATGAGGGCCCCAGTGTGTTTAGTCCTAGAAAGAACAAGGTTTAACTGAAAAGTTGCATCATTCGTAAACAGATCAGGGACCACTTCAGGGACCACTCAACCTCTGTAACACCGATTTGACCATACGCATCAAAGGGTTAATATCAGGGGTGGATCTTAAGGATTTTTGGCACTAGTCAGCTGGGCTAGTAGACCAAAATTTCCACAACCCCGGCTGAAATGTTACTAGCCCTGTTTGTAACTCTATAAACTAATGTTTTCTATTAATTTGTTCGGTTTCCTTAACATTTGCAGTATTCATGTTAAGTTATAGATAATAATAGAATTACACAATAATAGACCTACTTTAGCTAGATCTATTCTAATGGCCAATATATAACCACTTAGAATGAGAGAGCAATTTTGTAACTGAAAGTGACCCAAGACTATCCCAACAAGTGTACATTGGCAACAGAATATAATAAGGCTACTATGCAAGGAGATTAATACAAAAATATACATTATAAAATATATTTATTTAAATAGTGCATAAAAAAGAACCATAACAGGTATGTCATAGAGGTCTAATGCAGCGACATCACTTTTGGGTTTCTTTGGTGGAGGTGGGGGGAAATTGGTGAAAAACCAATGCATTTTCACTGACGGATTGTAGTTTTCGCTGAACATGTAACGTGAATGGTCTAGTTCGCCCATTTTTAAGAATTTATATTGCTTTACTTACCCCCTGAAATAGTATGTTAAAGATGTATTTAGGCCTATGCTGGCCTGAGGCCTCATTTATATAAAAAAAAAAAATACTTGGACGTCATCTTTAACTTTGACGTAAGCACATTTCTTTAAATGGACGTAAGCATAATGCCTATTTAGCTAAAATGGGCTGCACTTGTTTAAAATAGCGTACGTCTGTCTTACGTACCTTCCTCTATAAATCTCAAATGAACTTCAAATTGAACGCACGTGAATGAGCTCTGTAATTGCGCCCTGTGGCTAACTTGTGATTATGCGTGTTATGTAGCTGTAGGCCTATGTGACGATTCTGAAATTCCTGAATGATCCTCTTCTTCAATTTGAACTTTAAACCTCTGCAGTGAATATTATTGTTTCTATTGTTTTGCATTAATTGTTTTTATGCTGTCACGCAATGCAAATTGCACTGCATTGTATCTAGTGCACAGGCGTACTTAATTAAGTTGCTTATGAGCTCAGTCAGATGACTTGTATCACTGAGTTATAACTCGGTAAGATCACTTTTGCCAAATGTAGGTTATTATTACCTCTAAATCGGCATCTGCACTCAGGCAGGGATAACTTGGAGCAAGACGACGAAGAACTGGAATCGTTACATTCTACAATTTGGAACCGGTTCCTCGGTTCCGCTTTTGGAATCGGTTCCCTGGAATCGATTCCCGATTCTTGCCAATCACTACTCCTGGGGTGTGGTAGTTGCCTACGACGTTAGAGAGGCACACGTTGTGAAGTCCACCACGAATAAAAGCTTGTTGATTTAACTCCGTCTCACTCGGGTCATTGGTAACGAGTTAGTATTAGTAAGAACCCCAAGATGACAAAACGTAAGACTGGGGATGAGGACGTTTAGCTCGTTTTTTTTTTTTTGACGATGACTAACCGTAAGGACAAATTTAGCAAGCTAATATAGCGAGGCTAGGCTAACTTAACAGGCTAGTTAGCTAGCTAGTGGTGGGAAAATGGTAGTGATGGGCAAAGCAAAGCTTTCCGAAGCAATGACACTGTTGAAGCAATTGCTTTGGTCAAAGTGTCGGTGTCATGAAGCATTTGACACCCGCCTCTTTTTTATATATAAAATATACCTGTCATTACTTTTCACAGCAGTCATAAATAGAAATTAGTGAAACATTAGCCTACCTGACTGTAATATTTAGTTTTAAAATATGAATACTAGTGCCATGTATTCTCAAAGCCCTCTCTAACTGAGTCTATTCATAAAAAGTGTACAATTAAAAAATATCATAATGATAAGATGACGATTATCATTATTGAAGTGAAATTAAAAAGTGTTTTGTGTTTCATGAGCATGACTGTGCTTTTGTACTTCTGTTTTCTGTGCTTTTGTACTTCTGCATCATTAAAGAAGGAATTGTGTTTGGGATGGCATTTTATTAATTTTGTTTGTGAGTGTTTGGATAAAATACATAACACAACACACAACATGTTCAATATATTTTATTACAAATTCATGTTTAAAAACAAGATTTTTTCAGCTGTGCTGGGTTTTAGTCGGCTTCTCCTTCTGCTTATAACCTCACCAGCCTTAGAGAATATTCTCTCACAAGGCACGGATGTAGCTGGCAGTGATAAGTACTTTTTTGCCAGATTGTACAAATGGGGATACACAGCCACGTGCTTCTCCCAGTACAGAAGGGGATCTTCAGTCCTTGGAAGGTACGAATCACTGAGGTATCGTCTCACTTCCACAGTGGCATCAGCTGTGGCACTTTGTACCCTCTGTGCCTCACTGACCCGAATGTCCAGCAGGTCCCACAGGTTCTCACCGTCTGTCAGAGCTGAAGACACTGTGGCTTGAGCTGCTGGATTATCTAAAGCTATAGTTACATTTAGTCATTCAACACGTTTTTCTCAATAGGGCACATATTATTTAGCAGGGAACAAAACATGCATTCAGTCAGCAAATCATTTATACTTAAGCTACCTACCTTGAGTTGTTAGTTGACGGTCTGTGGAACTGCGGCACACTCTGCTGTTAAGTTTTTCTCTGCGTCCTTCATAAGGCTTCAAGAACCTTGAATCGCGGGTCCAGAAGAGCCGCCAAAGCCAACACCCTGACAGTCTCGATACCACTGCATCTGACATGAAGTTCTTGTTGAAGATGTACACCTAAAAGCCATAAAGGTTCATAAGGAGACAATGATAATTGTCCCCCCTCCGTGTCAAAGGCTCTCGCTTGTCCCGACTGCGGAGTTTTTCCACATTAACACCTCAGTGGTGGAATGAACTTCCCATTCCCCTACGTTCTACTCCAACCCTGCCTGCATTCCGTCGAGGCCTGAAGACACACCTCTTCAGACTCCACCTTGACTGATATCCTCACCTAGGAATATCAGTTCCCTGTTCCCTGTGTTTTCCTGTCTGTTTATTATAGTTTATAATAGTATTTGGAATGGTTTATAATAGCATAGTTTATAATGGTATTTGGAATGATTTATAATAGTACAGTTTATAATAGTATTTGGAATGGTTTATAATAGCATAGTTTATAATAGTATTTGGAATGGTTTATAATAGTATAGTTTATAATAGTATTTGGAATGAAAGTGTGGTGTTGCTGATTTGCCCACAGCTTACTGTGAACTACAGTCAACGTTCATTGCTAGGGATAGCTGCTACATTATGCAAAGGATGTGCTTTGCCTTGTCTGTTCTGTAATGATGATGATGTGTCTGTACGCACTTACTGTACGTCGCTTTGGATAAAAGCGTCTGCTAAATAAATGTAATGTAATGTAATAATGTTATATTGTTCATTAATACTCCTGAAGTGAATGCCACTATAGCTTACCAAGTTGCCTAGATGATTCCTGTGTCATTTGCTTCGTTTTCTCAGACACTTTGTGCTGGATCATCCGGACAATGGGGATGAGCTTGGATGCAGATACCTTCTTTTCTTCGGACATCTCGGCTGTTGCATATTTGAAAGGTGCAAGAACTCAGACACTGAATTATTTTCTCATAATCACTGCTGCTGAGTGGGGAAACATCACTGTTTAGGTTGGCCAGGGCAGCACCAACAGCTTCATGCTGATTACATAAATGTTGAAGCATGTCATAAGTGCTGTTCCACCTGGTTTCCACTTCTTGAAGAAGTTTCATTTGTGGCTTACCCATCATTTCTTGAACCACGCACAACTTCTCCTTTTCTTTGCAGCTCGTCCTAAACAGTGTGACAACACACTTGGCCCTCAGTCGAATGTCTTGGAGCTCTGGTGTCTGGTCCAAAGCCTTTTTCACAACCAGATTCAGGGTATGTGCAAAGCAGCGAATGTGACATATTTTATTTGCTTTGGGTGCACTGTGGAGTGTTTAAGTGCATTTGGAAGTGGATGCTACCAGTTGCCATAGAGTCGCGCTAGCATTAGCAACGTGTGTCCAAAAGAAGGGGCAGCATGGAATTAGCTGTAAATGGTTTCCATCAATCAACTACATCATGGGTAAGTCGTAATTGAGACATTATGTCCAAAATTCCGAACTATCCCTTGAAGTCAGCGCCGCATCACACGGCATCGAATGGGGCTGCAAAGAGACTAGTACAAAACATAAAGCGGGCCCTAGAAAAAGACAACGGTTCAGGGAGATCCTTGCAGCACAGTATTGACAGTTTTCTTTTTACATACAGAAACACACCACTCACATGACAACGGGCAAAACTCCTGCAGCGTTCTTAAAACGGCAAGTCCGTACTAGGTTGTCATTAGTCACGCCCAGCTTTGCAGCACACGTGCAGGGTAAACAGCAGGACCAGCTATCAAAGAAAAAAAAAAAGTAAAACCTCCATTCCTTTCAGATAAAGCAAGCTGTGCTTGTCAGGGATTACCGGGGAGGAGAGAGAGAAAAGTGGTTACCTGGTACAGTTAAAAAGGTACTCAGTCCTGTTACTTACCTTGTTCAAGTGGAAAAAAACCTGCGTTAAAAACATGTTGATCAAATGATTTTGTTTCACACTCAAGGACATTCACATATAGACAATGATGCATCAGAGTGGAATATCTCTGACTGGGACTTGAAAGACTTAAATGATCAGAACACACATTCTGGGCCAGATGAGATTGTACCAGGCCTTGAGCCTGAGGAACCAGAACACAGGGAGAGGCCCCTGAGAAATAGGAGACCTCCAGACAGGTTTGGGTGGTAAAAACAAACCAAAGCAAATGCCCTGGAAAGAAAAGAAAAGAAAAAAATGAGTGAAGTTATGGTTCCAGGTGGGAAGTTTTGAGTTCCCGGGGAGGAGTGTGGTATATTCCCAGGGAGGAGTGTGGTATATTCATTTGAACTAGTAGGACAAATCACATATGTACTTAATTGTATCCTGTACAATTTAAATGGACAAATCAGATATGTATGCTGACTCCCTTCCCACACTGATTGGTTATGGCATTTGAGTACTGGAGACGCCTGTGCGACTCCTGGGGTGTGGTAGTTGCCTATGACGTTAGAGAGGCACACGTTGTGAAGTCCACCACGAATAAAAGCTTGTTGATTTAACTCCGTCTCACTCAGGTCATTGGTAACGAGTTAGTATTAGTAAGAACCCCAAGATGACAAAACGTAACAGGTAGGTTTGATAGCGATCCAGCGCTGCACCGTCCGCGCTGCTGAATGGGACAGCTATTAGGAGCGGTTGATGCGCCAAAGCACGCAGGATAAATCCAGCCTGTATAATTTCTCACAATTATCCATATTTTAGGTAGCCTCGTAGAATATTCAGTGACTGACACATTGATAAATAAGTAATTAGCCTAGCATTAAATACGTAAACGGAATACACATCAATTTACAGAAGTAATTTCGTTAAAAAAAATTTGGGGGGAGGGGGTGGGGGGGGTTTGGCCGTGCGTGCGTGTGTGCCCGGGGCCCATGGTTCGTAGATCTGGCCATGGTGGGGAGTGTTCTGATGCAATATGGCTGCTTCAACCCAGACGGGTGTGACATTTTTTTTTTGTGTTTTATTAGCTTGGTTTAAAATTACCGAAAGTTGCCTGGAAAATTTCATCCCTTTGCAACCCTAACTGGAACACACCCGTCAGGTAACAGCCAGTCATTTCCGAAAAGGCGTGGGTGATCAGAGAGATACCCTTGGGGAGGGGCTGCTCCAATACTGTGATTGACAGGTGATTCCATGGTATACCGCCAGGTCACAGCATGTCTTGTGCATGCTAAACATCTTGGAATTCATGGCCAGGGGCTGAGCCCAGGTGAGCATAGATAGATAAACACCAGTGAACAGAAATGCAGCACAAGAACAGGGCAGGTTCACATCTTTATTGCAATTCATACTAAGTCGTATGAAAGACAGTTTGTAACACAAAAGACCTCAAACAACTAAACCGAGATGAGAAACAACACACATAGAGGAAGCAGTTTCACAAATTCCAAACCAGCCACATCCGTCGTACTTAATGGTTCCTCTTCTAAATCACATATTAGCTATATGGGATTTAGTTTATATTGATCTCAGTGAGCCCCTGGGTAACAAAATACAATTTTGCTGTTTCAAATCCACTTAAACATTACAATACAGTTTGTGAAGTAAACTGAAAATAAAACATATGAACAACATCCCCTGATAATTCGTGCCACAAATTATGGTTGTTGTCGTACAATGTTTCTAGAAAGCAGTGGTGTCCTGTGAGACATAAATATGCAAGGATAGGAACTTCTCTTTATATGCATAATAAATCTGTATATGATATTGACCCTTTTCTGTGATTAACAAGCGTTCAAATGTCATCACGACCCCCCCCCCCCCCCCCCCCCATCAACTGATTAACTGATTAATTTTTGCTTGTATAATTACGATAATAATTGCCTTTGTGTACTCCTCAATAAAATAACTACAATTACAACAAGAGGATGGGGTTACTCTAAATTAAGTACATGTGACACAAAAGCTTTCAAATCAACATTAAATTAAAACAGGTTTTTTTTTAATGG
Source organism: Synaphobranchus kaupii (assembly GCA_029718625.1). Taxonomy (NCBI): domain Eukaryota; kingdom Metazoa; phylum Chordata; class Actinopteri; order Anguilliformes; family Synaphobranchidae; genus Synaphobranchus; species Synaphobranchus kaupii. The sequence goes on from CM056380.1 coordinate 39,695,326, forward strand.
TTTCACGTGGTGGAAACATTGATCCTATCATGTACCTATTTGCATACAGACAATAAAGTGATTTTCAAAACAGTAAAATGTGACAGAATGCCATGTTCACCTGAGTGCATTAAGCTGATTTAGGCTTTGCCACCAGAGTAAACTTCAGAGGCAGTTTTGAACAAACAAATGAATGGAAAAAAAGTTGATGGATTCACATAATTACCTACAAAGGCGACAATTAAAGTTCCCCTTTGGGGCATTGTTTTGACTTAAAAGAAATGTAATATACAGCCATGTTTTTCACCCATTTTATAGAACATGATACATATGAAGGTATCTGAGATGCAGGGGTGGTGCTTATTAAAAAGATCTTCATAACACACAATAAGGAATTATTATAAATTTAATAGTAACTTCTTGTTCTGCTTAATTTGTTGATTATGGATGCTAACAGGCAATTAAATATTAAAAATGTGACACAATTCCGTTTAATCCAGGAGCCCGCACATAAGGTAGTGTCACAAATTCTGTGTTTTATCTGGTAAAATGAAACTCAGAAATACTGTGTTTAAATGTGAAATAGATTCACACGGGTGCGTTCTGCCACGCCTCACCGCTTCACTCTACCACGCTGTTGAGCACCACATCCAACTTCATCACCAAACACTAAAGCACCGCAACGACCCGTGCCCCAACCTGACAAACAGCACCAATACGACATACGCACAACACTGTGCCCACGTGCTTTACATTCTAAAAGTGATCAAAGTGATGTGGTGGCCACTGTTGCGCTGTAAGCGGCATTTACCTGCAAACGACCAATGAGAATTCACAGCCTGAAAAAGGAGAAAGGAGATTGTCTTAAAAATGTCTTTGTTCCGGTTTCAGCCGAACCAGTGGTTTCCCATGCACTCCCGGTTCCACTCCGCGCGGCACTGCCAGCACCACTCAAAGCGGCACTGACTGCGCGGGCACACCATGTGCATACAGCCGCCTGGGGAAACAGGGCTGTTACTGAGGCAACCGCACTCTCAGCATACACCATAGAAGAAGATAGAGAGGGGCTGTCGCTGATTGAGGTTGCTATGGTATATGAAATGGCGCAGTATGGCGGGTGGTATTGTTTAGTATAGGGGGCAGGGGAGTATGTACGATAGTATAGTATAATACGTATAGTAAACAGAGAGTATGGTGGGTGGTATAGTTTAGTATAGGGGGCAGGGAGAGTATGTATGATAGTATAGTATAATACGTATAGTAAACAGCGAGTATGGAGGATGGTATGGTTTAGTATAGGGGGTAGGGGGAGTATGTACGATAGTATAGTATAATACGTATAGTAAACAGCGAGTATGGAGGATGGTATGGTTTAGTATAAGGGGCAGTGGAGTATGTGCGATAGTATAGTATAATACGTATAGTAAACAGCGAGTATGGAGGATGGTATGGTTTAGTATAGGGGGTAGGGGGAGTATGTACGATAGTATAGTATAATACGTATAGTAAACAGCGAGTATGGAGGATGGTATGGTTTAGTATAGGGGGCAGGGGGAGTATGTACGATAGTATAGTATAATATGTATAGTAAACAGCGAGTATGGAGGATGGTATGGTTTAGTATAGGGGGCAGGGAGAGTATGTACGATAGTATAGTATAATACGTATAGTAAACAGCGAGTATGGAGGATGGTATGGTTTAGTATAGGGGGCAGGGGGAGTATGTACGATAGTATAATATGTACAGTAAACAGCGAGTATGGAGGATGGTATGGTTTAGTATAGGGGGTAGGGGGAGTATGTACGATAGTATAGTATAATACGTATAGTAAACAGCGAGTATGGAGGATGGTATGGTTTAGTATAGGGGGCAGGGGAGTATGTACGATAGTATAGTATAATACGTATAGTAAACAGCGAGTATGGAGGATGGTATGGTTTAGTATAGGGGGCAGGGGGAGTATGTACGATAGTATAGTATAATACGTATAGTAAACAGCGAGTATGGAGGATGGTATGGTTTAGTATAGGGGGCAGGGGGAGTATGTACGATAGTATAGTATAATACGTATAGTAAACAGCGAGTATGGAGGATGGTATGGTTTAGTATAGGGGGCAGGGGGAGTATGTACGATAGTATAATATGTACAGTAAACAGCGAGTATGGAGGATGGTATGGTTTAGTATAGGGGGTAGGGGGAGTATGTACGATAGTATAGTATAATACGTATAGTAAACAGCGAGTATGGAGGATGGTATGGTTTAGTATAGGGGGCAGGGGAGTATGTACGATAGTATAGTATAATACGTATAGTAAACAGCGAGTATGGAGGATGGTATGGTTTAGTATAGGGGGCAGGGGGAGTATGTACGATAGTATAGTATAATACGTATAGTAAACAGCGAGTATGGAGGATGGTATGGTTTAGTATAGGGGGCAGGGGGAGTATGTACGATAGTATAGTATAATACGTACAGTAAACAGCGAATATGGAGGATGGTATGGTTTAGTATAGGGGACAGGGGGAGTATGTACGATAGTATAGTATAATATGTACAGTAAACAGCGAGTATGGTGGGTGGTATAGTTTAGTATAGGGGGCAGGGGGAGTATGTACGATAGTATAGTATAATACGTATAGTAAACAGCGAGTATGGAGGATGGTATGGTTTAGTATAGGGGGCAGGGGAGTATGTACGATAGTATAGTATAATACGTATAGTAAACAGCGAGTATGGAGGATGGTATGGTTTAGTATAGGGGGTAGGGGGAGTATGTACGATAGTATAGTATAATACGTATAGTAAACAGCGAGTATGGAGGATGGTATGGTTTAGTATAGGGGGCAGGGGAGTATGTGCGATAGTATAGTATAATACGTATAGTAAACAGCGAGTATGGAGGATGGTATGGTTTAGTATAGGGGGTAGGGGAGTATGTACGATAGTATAGTATAATACGTATAGTAAACAGCGAGTATGGAGGATGGTATGGTTTAGTATAGGGGGCAGGGGGAGTATGTACGATAGTATAGTATAATACGTATAGTAAACAGCGAGTATGGAGGATGGTATGGTTTAGTATAGGGGGCAGGGGAGTATGTACGATAGTATAGTATAATACGTATAGTAAACAGCGAGTATGGAGGATGGTATGGTTTAGTATAGGGGGTAGGGGGAGTATGTACGATAGTATAGTATAATACGTATAGTAAACAGCGAGTATGGAGGATGGTATGGTTTAGTATAGGGGGCAGGGGAGTATGTGCGATAGTATAGTATAATACGTATAGTAAACAGCGAGTATGGAGGATGGTATGGTTTAGTATAGGGGGTAGGGGAGTATGTACGATAGTATAGTATAATACGTATAGTAAACAGCGAGTATGGAGGATGGTATGGTTTAGTATAGGGGGCAGGGGAGTATGTACGATAGTATAGTATAATACGTATAGTAAACAGCGAGTATGGAGGATGGTATGGTTTAGTATAGGGGGTAGGGGGAGTATGTACGATAGTATAGTATAATACGTATAGTAAACAGCGGGTATGGAGGATGGTATGGTTTAGTATAGGGGGCAGGGGAGTATGTGCGATAGTATAGTATAATACGTATAGTAAACAGCGAGTATGGAGGATGGTATGGTTTAGTATAGGGGGTAGGGGGAGTATGTACGATAGTATAGTATAATACGTATAGTAAACAGCGAGTATGGAGGATGGTATGGTTTAGTATAGGGGGCAGGGGAGTATGTACGATAGTATAGTATAATACGTATAGTAAACAGCGAGTATGGAGGATGGTATGGTTTAGTATAGGGGGCAGGGGAGTATGTACGATAGTATAGTATAATACGTATAGTAAACAGCGAGTATGGAGGATGGTATGGTTTAGTATAAGGGGGCAGGGGAGTATGTACGATAGTATAGTATAATATGTACAGTAAACAGCGAGTATGATGGGTGGTATAGTTTAGTATAGGGGGCAGGGGAGTATGTACGATAGTATAGTATAATATGTACAGTAAACAGCGAGTATGGTGGGTGGTATAGTTTAGTATAGGGGGCAGGGGGAGTATGTACGATAGTATAGTATAATACGTATAGTAAACAGCGAGTATGGAGGATGGTATGGTTTAGTATAGGGGGCAGGGGAGTATGTACGATAGTATAGTATAATACGTATAGTAAACAGCGAGTATGGAGGATGGTATGGTTTAGTATAGGGGGCAGGGGGAGTATGTACGATAGTATAGTATAATACGTACAGTAAACAGCGAGTATGGAGGATGGTATGGTTTAGTATAGGGGGCAGGGGAGTATGTACGATAGTATAGTATAATACGTATAGTAAACAGCGAGTATGGAGGATGGTATGGTTTAGTATAGGGGCAGGGGAGTATGTACGATAGTATAGTATAATATGTACAGTAAACAGCGAGTATGGTGGGTGGTATAGTTTAGTATAGGGGGCAGGGGAGTATGTACGATAGTATAGTATAATATGTACAGTAAACAGCGAGTATGGTGGGTGGTATAGTTTAGTATAGGGGCAGGGGGAGTATGTACGATAGTATAGTATAATACGTACAGTAAACAGCGAGTATGGAGGATGGTATGGTTTAGTATAGGGGGCAGGGGGAGTATGTACGATAGTATAGTATAATACGTATAGTAAACAGCGAGTATGGTGGGTGGTATAGTTTAGTATAGGGGCCAGGGGGAGTATGTACGATAGTATAGTATAATACGTATAGTAAACAGCGAGTATGGAGGATGGTATGGTTTAGTATAGGGGGTAGGGGGAGTATGTACGATAGTATAGTATAATACGTATAGTAAACAGCGAGTATGGTGGATGGTATAGTTTAGTATAGGGGGCAGGGGAGTATGTACGATAGTATAGTATAATACGTACAGTAAACAGCGAGTATGGAGGATGGTATGGTTTAGTATAGGGGGCAGGGGGAGTATGTACGATAGTATAATACGTACAGTAAACAGCGAGTATGGAGGATAGTATGGTTTAGTATAGGGGGCAGGGGAGTATGTACGATAGTATAGTATAATACGTATAGTAAACAGCGAGTATGGTGGGTGGTATAGTTTAGTATAGGGGGCAGGGGGAGTATGTACGATAGTATAATATGTACAGTAAACAGCGAGTATGGAGGATGGTATGGTTTAGTATAGGGGGTAGGGGGAGTATGTACGATAGTATAGTATAATACGTATAGTAAACAGCGAGTATGGTGGGTGGTATAGTTTAGTATAGGGGGCAGGGGGAGTATGTACGATAGTATAGTATAATACGTATAGTAAACAGCGAGTATGGAGGATGGTATGGTTTAGTATAGGGGGCAGGGGGAGTATGTACGATAGTATAATATGTACAGTAAACAGCGAGTATGGAGGATGGTATGGTTTAGTATAGGGGGCAGGGGAGTATGTACGATAGTATAGTATAATACGTATAGTAAACAGCGAGTATGGAGGATGGTATGGTTTAGTATAGGGGGCAGGGGGAGTATGTACGATAGTATAGTATAATACGTATAGCAAACAGCGAGTATGGAGGATGGTATGGTTTAGTATAGGGGGCAGGGGGAGTATGTACGATAGTATAGTATAATACGTATAGTAAACAGCGAGTATGGAGGATGGTATGGTTTAGTATAGGGGGCAGGGGGAGTATGTACGATAGTATAGTATAATACGTATAGTAAACAGCGAGTATGGAGGATAGTATGGTTTAGTATAGGGGGCAGGGGGAGTATGTACGATAGTATAGTATAATATGTACAGTAAACAGCGAGTATGGAGGATGGTATGGTTTAGTATAGGGGGCAGGGGGAGTATGTACGATAGTATAATACGTACAGTAAACAGCGAGTATGGAGGATAGTATGGTTTAGTATAGGGGACAGGGGGAGTATGTACGATAGTATAGTATAATACGTATAGTAAACAGCGAGTATGGAGGATAGTATGGTTTTTGAGAAAGGGGGAGTATTTAGGATGGCATAGTATACAGTAAGACACAGAGGGAGCATGGAGGATGGGGTAACACTTTACATTAAGTTGCACCTACACCTGTGTAGTAAGAATGTTACTAATTTGGAAAAAAGGGGTTGTTACGACCCCAGCTCGAAGCGCCACAACAAAGGATGTCAAACACAAAAGAGAGCAGTTACAAAATTGAGTTTATTAAAATAGAGACATGAAACAAAGGCAAAGGGTGTTGGAAGTACAAGAAAACAAGAAACAAGACAAACAATCAGGAATCCAAAGATACCTAAACATTGAGACACGATGGCCGGCGGTTTTGCACTAGAAAGCGTTGGAACCACTGTAACCAACCTTCCCAAATTGAGAACGACACAAGTTCTCCACATGAGAACGAAACAAGTTCTCTACAAAACAAAACCACGGTCAATTTGCCTCCAATGTCCTATGCAGTAAGGATCTCCTCCGTTGTACCAAGTCTCCGTGTTTACACACATACTGTAACTACTTCGGGGTGTTACACGAGCACATCAAACAAGAGTACTCCACAAAGACACAAGTAGCTTTCACAAGGGAAAGACTACAACACAGCAAAGTAGCCATAAACAAACAAACAGCTTACTACCTGCCATACACAAACAGCTTACTACTTTTCAGACACAAACAGCTTACTACCTGCCATACACAAACAGCTTACTACTTGCCATATACAAACAGCTTACTACTTTCCATACACAAACAGCTTACTACTTTTCAGACACAAACAGCTTACTACCTGCCATACACAAACAGCTTACTACTTGCCATATACAAACAGCTTACTACTTTCCATACACAAACAGCTTACTACTTTTCAGACACAAACAGCTTACTACCTGCCATACACAAACAGCTTACTACTTTCCATACACAAACAGCTTACTACTTTTCAGACACAAATAGCTTACTACCTGCCATACACAAACAGCTTACTACTTGCCATATACAAACAGCTTACTACTTGCCATATACAAACAGCTTACTACTTTCCATACACAAACAGCTTACTACTTTTCAGACACAAATAGCTTACTACCTGCCATACACAAACAGCTTACTACTTGCCATATACAAACAGCTTACTACTTGCCATACACAAACAACTTACTACTTGCCATATACAAACAGCTTACTACTTTCCATACACAAACAGCTTACTACTTGCCATACACAAACAGCTTACTACTTGCCATATACAAACAGCTTACTACTTTCCATACACAAACAACTTACTACTTGCCATATACAAACAGCTTACTACTTGCCATACACAAACAACTTACTACTTGCCATATACAAACAGCTTACTACTTTCCATACACAAACAACTTACTACTTGCCATATACAAACAGCTTACTACTTTCCATACACAAACAGCTTACTACTTGCCATACACAAACAGCTTACTACTTGCCATATACAAACAGCTTACTACTTGCCATACACAAACAGCTTACTACTTGCCATACACAAACAGCTTACTACTTGCCATACACAAACAGCTTACTACCTGCAATGCTACTTTAAAAGGGGCCTCAGCACAGCAGCAAGCTGGCGACGCTCACAAAGGTAACAAAGGGAGAATGAACCAACAAAGGGATAATCAGCTGAGCTCGAGCTAGACAACACCACCAATATATGTGCTCTTGGAAAATCCATCACAGGTGTCTGAAATTTCCAATCAAGACTCAGGTGAGTCCAATGAAACGAGTTAGCACACAGAGTTAAAGGGGCACACTCTTTAACGCAAGGCAGCATAGGGACGTAACGGGTTATTACTGAGTAACTCCAATGTAGTTAACGTGGAACAGCAGTTAGTGCTATTCTTAATTACGTACTATGTGAAACAAGGCCAGCACTGTTACATCTCTCCTGCTGAAATTAAATCATTCCATATCACAAATACGCACTGTGAAATTAACAGGCAATGTTTATTTGTTGTGTATCATGAAGATGTGGCTTACGAGTGTAAATAAAATATTTCGAAATATTTACATGTGTATTACCGCTAACTGTTGATCCATTTTACCTACGTTGGAGTTACTCAGTAATAACCTCGTTAGCAAATTAGTTACAATTTAACTACACAGGTATAGGTGCAACTTAATGTAAAGTGTTACAGAGGATGGCATAGTTTAGTATAGGATACAAAGGGAATATGTAGGATAGTATAGGAGTATTTTACACGGGGAGTATATATTGTAGGATGGTATAGTATAGTATTGAAGACAGATGAATATGGAGGATGGTATAATATGAGAAAGGAGGGTATGTAGGATGGTATAGTTTAATGTTGGAAACAAAGGGAGTATGTTGGATGGTATATTCGATTGGTATAGTATAGGTATATACGGTGGTATAGTATAGGTGACAGGGGAGTATGTAGGATGGTATAGTTTAGTATAGGAGACAGGGAAGTACGTAGGATGGTATAGTTTAGTATAGGAGGCAGGGAGTATGTAAGATGGTATAGTTTAGTATAGGAAACAGAGGGCATATGTAGGATGGTATAGCACAGTATAGTATAGTAGACAGTGGAACAAGAAGTAGCTGGGAGTGAGCTCCATACCATTCTTCTCGACAGGAACACGGCACTTTGGACACGGCCGGGTGGTCTCATCGATCATCTCTTTAGAAGCCTGTTCCCATCGAGCGCGACGTGCTGCCTCCTCATCCACAACATAGCCCTGCAAGGAGTATGTGTCATGCCGGTGGGCAGAGATTAGACAGGTGATAGAGGATGCAGGTTAGACAGGATGGTATACCATAGCATATACTCTACCATATTATACCAATCCCCTCCCAGTCATTCTCCACATCTCTTAGACTGGTCCCCGGCACCCGGCCTGTTGTAATTTCTCTTAATTAGACACTTTTAACATCTAATGCAAAATGATTAACCCTCTTGAGGCCATGTTTTGTTGAGAAATAGCAATGCTGTCTATGAAGAATAAATGTGCCGTATTCACATCCCAGGACAAACCAAACTGCTTCATTGTCTGTAATCTGCTATACGGCAAATTATGGTTTTTGAAAGAGGCTGCATGATTAAAGCGGATTAAATTACAGGCTGACGGCTGAAATCAGTGGAGTCCTAAATGACTCCTAATTGCTGATTGGTGGCCCCATCAGTCTGGGACACCAGTGGGAGCTCCTGCTCTGGGCCATAGGGAACAGACACACATCTGCAGCTAATAGCTGATGTGCTGACAGATTCTTCCCCATCCACTGATCCTGGATCAGTTTTATCTCAGCGCACCACCGAACTATCGGTGCAGCGCACGCGGTGCCTGGAATGGGCGAAGCCTGGGTTACCTGACCCAGGATCAGTGGTCGGTGCAAGGAGTAGCACCCAAAAGCAGCGGGCCTACCTGGAGGGCTGCACCCATCTCCGGCGGCAACCTCGTTTGACACGCCCCCTCATGGAAGCTCTCCTTACACTCCCGGCAGAAAAGGAACTGCAGGCAGAAAACAGACATGCCCTTCAATGCATGCTTATCTAAAAATGTAATACTTTACAAACACATATGAACATTGCTGTTCGATTAGCATGCATTTCCATACAGCTGAGAAAATACAATCTCTAGAGCAACTGTAAATCTAATAGAATATTAGATTTTCAGATTTATTAAATGTTTCAGATTAAATATTCTACCATATATATCATATTAATGCCATTAAATGGTCTCCTCTTTATATTTAGGTGATGAAAAAAAGCGCTTTTCTGAAAGTTGTTATCCAGCAGAGGGCGCCAAAGCAACATGCTACAATCGCCACTCTGAAAGTCACCTATTCTCTCCTTGCCCAATATGAGCAAGTCTACCTTATAGCAACTAGGTGGAGCTCTCTCCATACAAAAATCCCACAAAGCACCTGGATCGCTACTCTGCCTTCAAAAGCAAAGCAACGGGTTCCTCTCTAAAGTCTGCCTCTGTAGGGATTAGGAGCTCATTTGTATTTTTTTATTTGAAAGGCAGCGGAGATGTTTCACAACATCAAATGCCATAGTTTGAGAACGGGGTGTATTTTTTCCCCTCAGACTTCCACTGTGTAAAGATGGCAGGGTCTCGGGAAACCTCCCCTTCCACGCAGGTTCTCCTTTCCACAATCAAGGATTACATCTGTTGTGATGAAACAAAAGCATCTTAGACAAGCTATCTCCGCCCCCTCTCTCCTCCCCTGACGGCCCAGGTATTTGAATTGTAACTGTATTGCTGCGTCTTCTTAGCGCCATTCTCACCTTCCCAAAGCAAAAACTCCACACTCTACACTGTCCCGAGCAGCTATCGCTTTACTGCGTGAGAAGAGGCAGTCTGCGCAGACGAACGCGCTCCCACCCTCCCAAGAACACTCGATTAAAGTTCGGCCCTGTAAAAGCCATAGGAACAGCTCGTACCCGCGCGTTTAGCCATATTATCAAATGACCACGGAGCCGTCATAACTCCACCCGGCACAGACTCCGGTGAACGATGACGCACTTGGCGGGAATCGCTCAGGTTCCGGCGGCGGCGGACCGCGACGTCGCCCGGGGAGATTGAGCGGCCCCGTGGACTGTGGAAGACACACGAGCGGGTCGAGCCCGGGTCGCTGTTGGGTCGCACGTGCTGATAAACCCATTTCCCCTCGTCCCTCTCCAGTGAGCAGCCCGAAACGAATGGCCGCGCCCCGAGACGGCGCGGGCGGTATTGTCCCTTTCTGAAGGCTAAAGTCTCCGCAGGGCCCATTCGGGGGAAAGAAAAAAACAATCTACGGCAAATACTGCAATCATGGACAAAACAAGGATAATATTACTGAACCAGGGCATGATGGGAACTACAGTACGGCCAGAAGAGGTGACTGAGGTCTCGCTTGCACCTGAGAGAGAGACATAATAAAATCATCAGTCTGACATACAGAACTGAGGTCAATCCTTTTTGTTGCTCTTATAAAATAAGTTTGTTGTGAAGGAGACGTAGTAAACCCTGCTGGATCGTGGTGCCGGCGATAACAGCCACACTTCTGTTTTTCTAATCCACCTGCTTCCACATACATTCACATGGTCACCGTCCATCTTTCTTTCCAAATTAAACTCTTCACCAGGCGCTGCGCGAGTACAAGCATGCACACATGCTTAAACGCACATGTACACGCACAAACACACACAGGCACACACAAACACACACCAGATGGGTGCACACACGCACAAACAGACAGACGCACACTCACAAACACACACGCATGCACGCACACAGACAAACACACAGACGCACACACAAACACACACGCACAAACACACGCCCACACACATATAGAGTAAGAACGCTGTCAAAAATAGGTATTCATAACTTTCTTCAAAACATTCTTGCGTAAATACATTTGTTGTACACAAAATTATGTTTTCATACACGTAAATCATACATAAAATATGAAGTAAAATTGCGTGTGTGTTTTTATGAGAGTACGAATCCAAAAGCTACGACTGCAAAGATTTATGGATACAACTCAGATTTCTACGGCTACGAATTCTTCCTTACGAATACGGATTCAAGTTTGTGGATACGAGTCGAAAAGTGTTAAAATTACGTCACTGGGGTCACAGGCAGGTCACTGGGAAAATGAATCGAACATCGATTCCACCAAATGCGCATGCGTCGAAGGCGCAAGAAGCCTTTGAAATCACTAATTGAAATGTATTAAATTAATTTAAATAAATAGGCTACACTTTAAATGGATTCACTGATGATATTACATCAATTAGAGTATATGCAACTAACACATTAGTAGGCTTCACAGGATAATTACAACTTCAAGAATGTTCTGGACCTTTTTTTTTGCATTCCCGTGAATTCACTTCGTGTGCGATCTTTACCTGTATTAAACATTGCACAGTCCCACCAGGATCTCGTGGAGTTTTTTTGTGTGATTATTGCGGCCTAAAATGCTTGATTTCGCGGCAGCTTTTCGTAAAAGTTGCGATGCAAAGTGCGATGTTTTGTGTGTGTTTGTTGCGATGAAGTTGCGGTAATTAGTGAAAGTTGCAAATAAAAATTGCGATTTCAAAAATATATAGCCTAAATATATAGCCTATGCAATTCAATAAAAAATAATATGTAATATAAGTTCAGTGAGAATGAAACAGTAGGCAACTGTATAACACAACTGGAAATATTATGGAGCGCTACAACGGAGGAGATAGCCTATTTTAATAAAAACATTTTGTAAGTTGCCGATTTGTGTTTTAAATCATTTGTGCTCTTCGAGCCGGGGTCGTAACACAACGATTTGACAATTTTTCGCGGGAAAGTCGCGCTGATTGGAAAAAAATGCAAGTTCTAGCAACTTTAGCGGAGATTCGTTGATTTTGCGTTAATAGTTGCGGTCGCGACATCGCCAAAATCCTGGACGGACTGACTGCAGCGTCTGACCACAAGTGTTAACAGTTGCAGTGCACCTTGTGTGGTAGCCTTTAAACTAAACTGATAGATTTTGAGGAAAATGTTGCATCCACTTACCCGTTAGATCATTTAGTTTTTACATCCTTTACCCCTTGTGCTCGTTGCACTTATTGTAATCGAAACTTTGTAACCGCTGTCATCCTGGAAGAAAGAGACCACTCCCATCAGGATAGAAATATTTCATCATAGGATAAAGGCGATTACTCATAAAAACTATAGCACAGGCCAATTTTCAATTTACCTGAAGTAAAGCACCAGAGTCATGTTTATCAAAAATAGATCATTCTTTATTACAAAGTTTCGACTACGAAAAGTGCAACGAGCACTATAGGTGTAATGTAAAGCTAAATGATCTAACGGGTAGCCTAACTGGATGCAACATTTTGCTCAAGTTAATTCTATCAGTTTAGATTAAAGGTTACCACACAAGGTGCACTCTAGCACTGCAACTGTTAACACTTGTGGTCAGACGCTGCAATGTTTAATACAGGTAAAGATCACACACGAAGTGAATTCAAGGGAATGCAAAAAAAAAACAAAAAAAAACGTGACAGGCCCTCTGCGGAAAAAAAAAGAAAGAAAATGTTTGCAAAGCAAGTATTATGTTTACAAATCATTCACACAATGCACAGCATATTATCTTACATGTAGGCTAGGCTAATGTATCCTACTAGCCTAAATGTTTCCACATAGGCTACCCATCTATGGAGGATTATTCAGCCCAAAATGAAAACGAAAATGAAAATGGAGGATTATTCAGCCCAAAATGAAAATGAAAAACTTTTCATTTTCATTTTCAAACTGTATCTATGTAAATGAGGGGGTATGGTCCTCCTATCAATCAAAGCAAGCAGGGTGGGCCTCATACAGGTTTAGTGCAGTAGCACCTAATGAACACTAGGGGGAGCATAGGAATGGGTAACAGTCTATGCTTGACACTATGCTCTCAGGGCACTCGTAAGTTTTAATGGATGAAATGATGAAGAATCTGAGCAGTGTTATAAAGTTCTTGTTTTATGAAAGAAACGGAGCTAGCTAGCCAGCGCTACGCTGTGTAGGCTATAGGTCAAACCTGCGAGGTGGAAAATCCAGGTTCAGAAAGTGAAAGTCCCCCCCAATCATTTGTTCCAATCACCTGGATTTGCTAATTATCACAATTCTTCAGCCAAGAGGTAGGAGCTAACTAGGCTAATTAGTGAAATCGTGAGTTCATGGGTGGAAGAAACACGGCAGGACTTTTACTTTCTGACCCCTGGACTTTCCACCTCTGCAAACTTGGTAGTAGCCTACGATAGGCTACATTGTGCCAGGTTAAACGTTGGATTGGATCAGTTGTGTTGGACTGCTGGAAATAAATTAAATCCTCTCTTAAAATAAATAAAAAGACCGCAAATGAGTCACTGGTTCATTTAAACTTTTAACCTGGCTCCGGTACTTTAAGCGAACATTGCTTCAAAAAGTCTATCGACAGCCAGATTCTATTCTATATGTTATACAAAATGAGAAATGTCAATGTAGGCTATTTGAAAGTGAGTCGGCTTCGTCAAACAAAAAATCCAGGGTTCAATCTTAAATTGAGTTTGCTAGCTGTTTATATTATTAAAATAGCTCTCATAAGTGTTTCTGTCCCATCTATCGTTCATTGTGTTTACTGTATTACCTAGTGATGTGTCGTTCATGAACGATCCGATTCTTTTGAACGGCTCTTGGTAGGAACGAAGGGAACCGAGTCTCGTAGGTATCTGAGCCGTTCTTTTTTGCCAAGTTTTTCCCATCAAAAATATTTCATAAAACGCGACCATGTTTTTGGTATATTATATTTTATATTAGAGTACATTTCCATAGCCTATAAGATTTTAGTCACGCCCTTACAAAAATGAACTGCAATATTACTGCAGTCATCTGCAGTATTACTGCAGTTTTATGAAGTACAAGTGCAGTTCTGTGCAGTAGTACTGCATATTGAAACATTTTACTTGTTAAAATCCTTTTTAACTGCAGTACAATTGTAACTTAGTGTAGTACATCTATAGTTCAGTGCAGTACAATTATAGATCAGTGCAGTACAACTGCAGTACAGTGCACTACAACTATAGATCAGTGTACAGCTGCAGTGCAGTACAACTGTAGTTCAGTACAGTACAACTATAGAAGTATGCTTTACATTTGCACTACTTCTGCAGTTCAGTACAGTACAATTGTAACTTAGTGTAGTACATCTATAGTTCCGTGCAGTACAACTGCAGTTTAGTGCAGTACAATAGATCATACAATCTGTGCAATACAACTGCAGTTCAGTGCAGTACAACTCTAAAATTAGGCTATACATTTGCAGTATATAGGCAAATGGATAAATAAATGACAAAAATATTGCTCAATCTGTAACCTGGCTACTAGTACTGGTCCTTCTCCAATTTATATGTAAATCCCATGCTGTTAGAATCACTTAAAGCTTTTGTAATGGAAGCCGTTTTATATCTTTTTTTTTTTTACTGATTTTGCTTGATGTACCTTTTGCACACAAAACAATCGGTTTTCTAACCAGTGTGTTGATTGAACATTCTGTGTATACAACTGTGCAGATACAAATATACAGATATACATATACAGGAACACACAGTAGAGTAGAGCATTCATTAAATAACATTGAATAAGTTAAGCATAACAATAGTAGGCCGCAGTGTTTCAAGTAACATTAACTATGCGATTAACAATTTAACACATTATTGAATTAACACTGAACGTTAGCCTTATAAAAAATAAGGGATTTCATTTATTATACTGATCTCTGCCAATTAGTTACAATCTTTAACATAACAACAAACGATGAAAATGGTGTGTTTTCACCACTCCATTACATGGCTTCTGTGGCGCGATATGCTAAGGCATGGATAATAGAACTTTTAGCACGCTGTATTGCAGGTTCAAATCCCACCAAATGATGTGGGATTTATATTTTGGGAATTATTATTCTCTAGAAGAGTATAGTACTATTTTAGTATTTAAACAATGTAGTTTTTTAATGGAAACGCTACTATAAAAGCAAGCATGCATGTAGCATTTCTTAGGATTTGTACATTGGCGATAAGGTATAAGGGATAAGGGATAAAAGAAAGGGCGGGATTCAAACCTACGATCACAGAGAGACAAAAGGACTGATTTATAATGATCTTATTGCATTGCACCACAAAGGTTACAGAAGGGCATGGGGAATGGGGGAAAAAATACATTGGTTTAATGCTAAAAAATAAAATATGGCTTTTCCTTGTTAATCTGTTCATACAACACTGTGCCCCTAGTGGCCATTTCCACCTGATTATGATAAATATGAATACAATATAATGTCATATAAATTTAATGTTTATGTCCAATATAAATATTTTAAAAATATTTCTAACATTTAAAATATTTACAAATAATATGTTTGAATTCATATCTGACTAACAGACTACCAAACCTGAATAACAATTAGTTCATATAACTGCTGAATAGACCATGAACTCATTAACTATGGGGGGCCAACAGTGCCAAAATTATGTTGTTTGTGAGTGCGAATGCAATCGCCTTATACTGTGCGCTTCAATTGGTCACAACATCTCACTCGCAGGTTTACTCATGTCACTCATCCGCACTTGCACTTGCATTCGCACTCGCAGTTGCATTGGCATTCACACTCGCACTCTCATTGGGACTCGCACTCTCATTGGGACTCGCACTCACATTGGCACTCTCATTGGCATTCACACTCACATTGGCACTCGCACTCTCATTGGGACTCGCACTCACATTGGCACTCGCACTCTCATTGGGACTTGCACTCACATTGGCACTCTCATTGGGACTTGCACTCACATTGGCACTCTCATTGGCACTCGCACTCACATTGGCACTCTCATTGGCACTTGCACTCACATTGGCACTCTCATTGGCACTCGCACTCACATTGGGACTTGCACTCACATTGGCACTCTCATTGGCACTCGCACTCACATTGGCATTATGAAACTGTTTAATGGCCACATGAGTGGCCTTCTAGAGTCCCTCATTTTCTAAATGGTTTAGTCTCGTTCATGTTTGTTAGCTAATGGAAGAATTATTGTTCCATCACAAACCAAACCAACCTCAATACACTTGTTTGTGATCTGTGGTGGGAAAATTGCTACAAGATTATTTGTGAATGTCACATGTAGCATGTGCGAATCAGCATATACATGGTTAGTTTGTCTTTTCAGATATGTTTTGACTTGTGCTACATTTGCTAGTATGACCATTTTTTCTCTGCCAGACAAGGTCTGAACACGCACAATGTGTTTGATGTTAAAAACCTTGTTGCCAGCTGTTATTAGAGAGTTGCATCTGGAATATTTCAGGCTGTATTCATGTGTAGTATACAGTGTGCCATTAAGGGTAAATCTTCTGAAGTACGTCCCTTTGGTGCTCAGTAACTCAATGCCTATTTGTTCTGCCGCAATTTGGTGAGAGATTGGAAATTCCTGAGTTACACTACTACCAAATAAACTACATTGTTCCACAAGCTCAACTTTCTTGCACAGGGGGTATCCTCTGAGCACTTGGTCAATGAAGTTGCTAGTTATGCTATTTTCACCAACATAAATTCTCGACCACTTATTCAATTCTTTAAGCCTTGTTAAGTTTTCGGTAACCTGAATTGATAGGTGTTGTGTACCATTAAATAGTTTCAAAAGTTGCCCTCCATTGCTTTCAAAGTTAAAGGTTGATGACAGAGATAACGGCCCATGTCTCCTCACACTTACTGCCAGGTGAGTGGGAGGATGAACATTAAAGGACAAGTTCTCTTTTCCATATAGTGACTCCATATGGAGCACAAACTCGCAAAGACCAATGTGAGCATTTTCAAGGTCTGACATGCTTATATTTGATTTGGTCAGCGAGTACACTGCAGAGGCAAGGAGTAGCCAATGATTAAAATATAGATTAGGGAGTAAACCTAGAAGGATAAACGGTGAAATGAGGAGGAAGGTCTTCCACTCACTTCCTTTCCTTTCCACATACGTCTCTGATTTACTGATCTAGGCAGTCGGGTTACTTCACTTGGTGGTCTGACAGACTTCAGCCGCTCATCAATTTGATGGCTTACCCTAGGTGATTTAATTTGTACAGCATCCACTTTGTTCTCAAACCACAACCATGTGATCTGTTTGACTACTCCAAGGAGTACTGAATGCAAATAGTCAGGTACAAAGCTCTCAGCCATATTGAAATGCTGTAGTTTTGACAGTGGACTTAAACCCTTCACCCCATTAATAGGCTTCTCTGTTGTGGCAAATTCACCATCTTGGAGAATGCCTTCGTGGGTTCCCTCATGAGGAAGTGGTATAGATAATGGGTATACTCTCGTAAAGCCTCTCCCTTTCTCCACTCTTTCTCCTGCATGTTCACAGAAATTACATCCATGTTGTCCATTGAACTGTTTTATGTTCTGAATCAGAGCCCTTGCTACTGAATCAACTGTGCATAGCAGATTGACAACTTTCGTACGTTCAAGTGAGTTGGTTTGCTTATTTAACCACTGGAAACCAGTGGTCTCTAGTCGGGCACACTCATCAACAAATGGTTTCAAAAAACAATTCATATTTGGTTTCACCGGACCAAACCAGATTCCTGGTACTAGTATACACTGCTTTCTATCAATGATAGTCATTTCATTAATTGTGCACTGAATGGGCCACATGGAATAATTGGAAGACTCAAATACAGGGATGCCGCCAGTATTCCTTGTTAATGATATGTTGTTTGTATTCCTTAATAATGGCACAGTTTTGTGTAGAGACCCATCACACACATCAGCAATGCTACCATCAGAGTGACCTCTAGGTACCATGGACTCTTTTAGATTGTTATTCTCAAAAAGATCTCGGAGGTCACTTTCAAGAGGCGAGTACATAAAGAAACATCCCAATTTGATACTTTCACTAACATCACTTTCTGTCCCACACATTGAACAGAGGGCCTTCCCATCATTTACTACACCAATGTATTCTGTGCATTGTCTATTACAACAGTAATGATGCATTTCCCAGCTGGTGTTCGAACAGAAAGCCTTGTTGAAAAGATAATTTGTGTCTGGCAAACTGTTATCTGGCAAATGCATTTGTAACAGTGACAAAAGATCTTGAAATAAAACCTTTGTACATTTATGTCGCAGTTTGAATGCCAGCAAAGCCGTCAGCCACTGTCATCTTTGCACCGGGATAGAGCAGTCTATCTCCATCTTTGATTTGATCGATGTTCTTCTAAAATAAATAAATAAATAATTTTTTTTAAAAGACTTGTGTCTGGAGACATCGTCCGAGACTTAAGACCATTGTCAAGGCCAGTGTTGAGCTTGTTACTCAGAAATATATTCCTCATTACTCGTGACTAATTTCAAAAGTTATAAAATTACTTTACTTATCAGTGTCTAGGAGCAGTAATACATTACACTACAAAAACATTCCATTGTCGCGTACAATTATTCTTTGACATTGTGAGTCGGCTTGTTAGACCCTGTAACAAACAACACTCACGCTGATAACAAACAACAACAGTTTCATCACAATCGGATTAGAATTGTTCGAGTTATGGATGATAGGGACACACAAACAGACAGAAGTGAAAACAATACACCCAAAAGTTGCCGAAGTAAAATGTTGTTGAACAACAAGTGTATGAAACGTAAAACAAAATAAAAAATACTTAAGCGAACCTTTGCTGCACATGACAGATAACTTACACATCTTTAGAACGTATTATGCTTCACAATACATTTCTGACAGAAAACGTACGGTAACTAGTTTATTTACTTTTTTACTTCACTGCAGTGGTGATAAAACTTACAAGAAGTAGTGGATTTTCAAATGAACTCACATTGGGTTATTTTTCTTCTTTCGCTAGTTGTGTGAAATTTGTAACTTGTACACTGAGTCATAGATAAAGTTGTTTGCTTATAGCGTTGAATCTTACCTCCTCACAGGACACTGGGGGCCCTATCTTACACCCGGCGCAAAGCGGCGCTAACCCAAGCGCAAGTGTCTTTGCTATCTTACACCCGGCGCTAGGTTCAAAATAACACCTAACGCTTACGTCCTTTAACTAGCATATATTCTTGCGCCCATTACAAGTGAACTGGGCGTGTTGGTCTTAAGATGAGGAGTGGCCAGGATTCTTTTTGGCGTATTGCTCTCTTGAGCCAGCAGAAAGCGCTTGCGCTAGAACCACCACAAACCTGGTCTAAAGTCATGTCGCAGTTGTTTACATGTTATTTTAACGGCGCATATAAGTGCATCTACATAGGCGTGTGCACAACGCGCGTACCCTCCTGTTTGTTACACACAGGGGCGCGCACAAGCATGACTAAAATATCTAGATCACAATGTGAAATATTATTATTGTGTAGGCTATATCAAAAATGCATAATAATAAAAGGTTCCATAGGTCCACATACCTTTCCCTCGGCGAAGGGAAACGATGCCACATTACATTGCTCTCAGCCCACTCCATCAACATCCAGGCGATGTGCGATGGTACGGGACAATGGCTATCCATTAAAAAGGAGCTAATAACACCTATATCAAGCCTAATGCGCGAATTGTCATTTACGCCTAATGCGTGAATTGTCATTCAATGGAAAACTCGCGCACTGCAATAGACGGACTTTTGAGTTCTGAAAATGCGCTTCAGACGTCATTACAGTACAGCTCTGTTTATCTAGGAATACAGCCTGTAAGTAAATAGCATGGTTTGTGACTGAAAAAAGTTCAAAACCTTGTCCAGTGAATATTGCTTTTATTGTTTTTCAAATAGCCTAGGCTACAGCGGATTCGCTGTGCATACTTAAGGTTTTTTCGATAGCCTATGGTTAAAAAACGGAGATACATGTCATCATGTACCCTCAGCTTATTAAAACCCCGCTGATTTCACCTGTTATTCCATAAATGAACAAAAGATTTTAAAGAGAACTAAGCGGCTAATTAGAAACAAAATTTGCAGCACGTTACAAAATTAATTTACAATTAATTTTAATGCCATTATCTGCATGTGCGCTTTACAGGAGCAGGAGTTTCCTCTGCTGTAAATTGCACTTTTCACGGTCTTCCTGGGAAAGTGGATCGTTTTAAAGCATTACGCTACCAGTAAAATAGGTTGGTCGCATTTCCATAGGCAGGACATTATAAAATAAGGGAAAATATGCTGAACCTATGGGTTGCCAACCGGACAGATTTATTGTATTAAGTGTCATCATTAAGGCAAAATAACGTTATTTATGTTATTAATCAAAATTAGAATGCAGGTAGCCTAATGAACTTCGGATGAAGCTTGAACATGAGTTCATTGCATAATCAAACGAAATTCGTTAAACAAGCAGGCTAATTTGGCGTTTTCTAAGGTGAGACGGAAGCAATTGGTCGCTTATTCTCAGCTGTTGCAGGTGCTTTTAACGAAATTTAACCGCATATATTTTGTAAACAGCACTGTCAGGAATTACCGGGAACTCATAATGGTTAGCCCGAATAATATTGATCATAGGCTACTATTGATCCATATAGCCTATTCCATGATCGCAGTAAACACGCATGAGCATGTCTGCTTCGCCATCATAAGCAATCCGCCAAGGTGGAAAAGCAGGCTTTTAAAGGGAATGGGATATAACATTTTGATTGGTTTATTGCATGTCACGCCCAAGACACACCTATAATTAATGAAGAGACTAGGTTCAGCCCAGTTGCACCTTGCGCTGTGCTTAGCGCCCAAAAAACACGCCGTTAAAATAGCAAAAGTGGACTTGGACACGCCCTAAATGGACTTAGCGCCATGCGCTTAGACCAAGCGCCAAGATAGGGCCCAGGATCTTTACTTCCCGCGCTCCACAGCACAAGTGCGTTGACAGCTTTTAGCCTGTGGACGTCTGCGCGAGAGTGTTCTCATTGCTGTTTAAAATTTCAAACTGACAAATGAACTAAAAAATGGACATCCCCAAATTTGCGCTCGTTGATTTTTTTAATGAACTCACTGTTCATATTTGTGAAGTTTGTAAGAATCAGACAAATCAACCTTGACCGAAGAGGACGTAGGAAATTGGAAAAGGGAAAAGGAGGTTTTTGTTTATTGGCATTTAACTAAAAATGAAGAGAAGGAGAGATGCCCCTGCAGAATTGTGCAGTTCAGTAGTAAGTTCGCTTTAAATAATGATTTTTATTATTATCATTATAATGTATACAGTATCCTAACTAAGCTTAGATCGCCATCTTCTTTATTCTATTAAATATATAATTTACATATGAGGGCGTAACTTAGATAACGTGTTAGCCTGAGGTGCTGTTGTTGCTTTGTTGTTGTTAACTGTATTAACTTACACTCAATAACATTGAATAAATGTGGAATGGTTCGTTTAGACAATCGTCAGCTGCTTGTGAGACTACAAAAAAAGATGGAGAAGGGTGAAGTTTCGCTGGAAAGAGTTCCACTGTTCGCCGAAACTGAGCAGTTAGGGAAGGGCAAACGGGAGAAGTGTATCAAGAGGCCAGCAGATGTTGCAGAGGTTAGTTGAAATTATGAGATGTGTTGATGACCGCTACGTTGTCTTTCGATGAAAAATGATACATGCTAGCTAGTGTAGCACTTCAGATAGTTAGCGAACGTTAACGCTAACGTTAGTTGCAAGCTAAATAAATGTGTTAGCTACTGTATAGCAACAATTGCCCCATGTATCATGACCTTTATACTCTTGCTACCTTTTGCTTTTTGTATCAGAATACTTTTGATCTATTTTAGCACATCCCTGAAGGGTATCAATTGTTTTCTATTTAAAATCATTCCTAGGTGGACACACTTTCAAAAAAAAAGCAAAAGCAACCAGTTCGGCCTGATCCGGTGATTGACCAAATTAAAACAAGCTTTCAAACAAAGCTACAAAACACAGTAAGTGCAAATGATTTAGGCTGGTTTCAGAATTAATTGTAATATAAAATGTTTTTTTTCTTATCAGTAACAACATATTCTTCACATTTGTTATGCATTTCTATTTAGAGCACAGGGGAATCTGAAAAAATGAGGAAAGAAATAAAAGAACTGCAGTCTGAAGTGGAGGAGTGGAAAGAAGAGTACAGGTTCGAAAGAAGGCAAATGATAAAGGCAGTGAAGGAGCTGAGGGAATGGAAAGGTGAGTCTTTTTAATTTTTTTAAGCTTGGGATTCATCAACACAGGTGGATACGATCAAATCTGATTAACCCACAGCGTGAGTTTCAGTTTTTAGTATGAATGTTTTTTATGTGCAAATATGCTTAATACAAATGCACAAATGTTTCATGAATGAGACCCAATGAGTGTATACACACATTTACAGTGTTTGTCTTTTCCAGTACCCATGTATGTGATATCAAAGCTTTTTGTGTTGGTATTTCCTCAGGGATGAACAACCTAATTGTGCAGCTAAAGGGGACAGTAGGTGAACTTCAGAGTCTGTTGAGGAAAGGTGCCACTGCAGGCAGAGAGATACGACAAGATATGGAAGATGTATCTGAGGTATGTGTGTGATGATTAAACTACCTATTTTATTCATTAATGCCATGATGAGATTATCTAATTGATCTACTTTATAGCGCAATACTACTAAATACCCAATATATATATATATATATATATATATATATATATATATATATATATATATATATATATATATATATATATATATATATATATATATATATATATATATATATATATATATATATATGTGAGCATAAATATGATACCAGAGAGACTTGGTTCAATCTGTTTTCATGAATGTACAAACCCCAATTCCAAAAAAGGTTGGGACAGTATGTTAAATGCACATAAAAACAGTGATTTATAAAGTCTCTTTTACATATATTTAATTGAAAATAGTACAAAGAAAAGATATTTAATGTTTTACCTTATCAACTTTATAGATTTTTGTAAATATAAGCTAATTCCAAATTTGATGCCTGCAACACGTTCCAAAAAAGTTGGAACAGGGGCAAAAAAAGACTGAGAAGTTCAAAAAACACCTGTTGATGCTAAACATGACTCGGTATAAAAAGATATCAAAGGACTCTTGATATCTTATTTTCAGGTACTCTTATAAGCGATACTATAACCTCTCTGCATTTGAATGGATCTCTGGAAATTGGGAGATTAAGCTGTAAATTACATGGGAATAGTATGGAACCCATGGTTGGCTAAATGGCTGTGAGTCATCAAGGGTCATCAAACGAGCCTCAAAACATCACTCTGCAGCCAGATATGCAGTAGATATGGATGGATCACTTGAAGGGTTTTTTCTCCTGACTTATTTTTCCATAGAGTTTAATAGGAAAATGAGTCAGGAGAAACGACCCTTAAAGTGAGCCATCCATATCTATTCCATATCCGATAGCAGAGTGATGGTTTGTGTAATTTATGTCGTAGAACAAAACGTGAAAACTCTCTTAGGCTCATATTAACCACAGACCTTATATTCAACATGAATCCGAAAAGCCCATGATAAGACCCCATTGGAAATCTGGTGAGGGAACCCATGGCTCAAAAATGCTAACTCACTTCCGGGTTTTAGGACTACAAACTAGCACTCTATTTCTCTTACCTATATTTTCGACTCTTTTATGACTGGCATGCCATGTATACATTTTATCTTCTGTCTTGTTTTTTTTTATTAGCTTGATAATGAATCATAATTAGATATTAATCATATTATATAAAATAAATTATTAAAAATAATAATACTAATTTGTCAATTAAATGTAGCTTTTGTGTCAGTAATAAGTGATAACACTTTAGAGCTAATGGAGGACAAAAACTGAAAGCATTTTGTTCCATGACAACTGGAGGTGTGCACCTCTGCACAGCTGTGGGGAGTGAACTCCTCTGCTCAAAGTGAACAGCTGAATAAAATAGAAGATCATTGAAACTGGTCTAGAATCCAACACTTGCACGTAATATGAGTCACAAATATGGCCCAATTGTTAATTATTCCTTTTCAGTTAAGTTTTTCACAAATCACATTCCACTGTACTACATAGGGGAGATATAGCTCCAGTTGTTAGGGACCAAAATGTTTTCTGATTTCTTCTTATACATTTGTTGAAGTGTACTCACTTATTACCGATATAACACTGCCATGTAATTTTTAATTTATTAGCATTTCATAAAAATATGACTAACAGTCAATTATGGTTGATTGGCATAATTATAAAGAAAAACAAGTCATCATATAAAATTTACACGTGGCACAAGATTCACAAAACAGCATAGATAATCAGGTTAGGAACAGAGGTTGAGGTTTTGCGTAGCAAACATGTGGCAGGTGTTTTATGTTTTCTGTAAAACAGGTGTTTCCGATATTTTGTTCACTCCCTGTGTATGTACACCAATCAGCCACAACATTAAAACCACAGACAGTTGAAGTGAATAACATTGATTATCTTGTTATTTTGGTTCTGTACTCTAGCACTTTGAGTTTTAAAGGATACAATGACAATGCGGTTGAAGTGCAGACTGTCAGCTTTAATTTGAGGGTATTTTCATCCATATCGGATGAACCGTTTAGAAATTATAGAACCTTTTGTACATAGTCCCCCACATTTTTGGGCATCAAAAATAGTTTAACATAATGTAGATAGAATAAAGTAATAATTTTTAATATTTGGTCACATATCCTTTGCATGCCATGACTTCCTGATGTCTGTGACCCAACAACATCAAAAGACTCTTGATATCTTATTTTCAGGTACTCTTACAAGGGATACTATAACCTCTCTGCATTTGAATGGGTCTCTATGGGAATTGTGGGGTGGGATTAGATTAAGCTGTAAATTATGCTGGAACAGTATGGAATACATGATTGGTAAAATGGCTGTAAGTCATCAAGGGTCTGAGGTATCAAACGAGCCTCAAACCATCACTCTGCTGCCAGAGATGTAACAGAAATGGATGGATCACTTTAAGGGTTATTTCTCCTGCCAAATTTTCCTATCGAACTCTATGGAAAAATAAGTCAGGAGAAGAAACCCTTCAAGTTATCCATCCATATCTACTGTATTTCTGACAGCAGTGTGATGGTTTAAGGCTTGTTTGATACGTCAGACCCTTGATGACTTAGAGCCATTTAGCCAACCATGTGTTCCATACTGTTCCAGTGTAAATTACAGCTAAATCTACTCCCACCCCCCAATTCCCATAGAGATCCATTCAAATGCAGAGACGTTATAGTATTGCTTGTAAGAGTACCAGAAAATAAGATATCATGTCTTTTGATGCTGTTGGGTCACAGACATCAGGAAGTCACGGCATGCAAAGGATATGCGACCAAATATAAAAAATTATTACTTTATTCTATCTACATTATGTTAAACTATTTATTGATGCCCAAAAATGTGGGGGACTATGTACAAAAGGTTCTATAATTTCTAAACGGTTCATCCGATATGGATGAAAAGGATGCAAAGGATATGCAACCAAATATTTTAGTATTTTTCTGGTACACGTGGCGGAGACAAAGGAAGAGAGAGAGAAAGATGGAGGTGAAGCACACGGACACGCGGGCACACGTGGTGGTCTGGCGGATGAAGGAGGGAAGTATGAATTTGGCTTCACCATGCTCAGGCCGAGCCTACTCAATCCATAGAGGGAATATCTGGCACTCTCTCAATAGGCCGAATTATGCCTCTATCATTAGTCGAGCCGTGATTGATTATAGAAGATTTATCTCTATTAGCACTTGGGGAAGCGCGTTATGTCTAGTTATCAAATTACGGTTAGTCTCGAATTAGGATGCCATCGCGCCCAGATCGAAAAAGGGGGATCACAGTTAGGATATATATACAGCAACACTTGATTGATTATGTAGTGAGTGTATAGGGTTACAGAAAATACCAACACATATCACAAAACAAAACGAGTAAAGCCACACAATTACTCAGTTACATTGCCTAGCATAATTCTATTAGAATACAATGCAATCAATAGATTACACAAATATCATACAAGTATCAGCCAATCTGCCCAGATAATACAGCCTTACTTGAGGTCTGATCTCATGAGCGACCAGACACTGCAGTTGGTGCTACAGTTCATCCGACCGTCGTTGGGGAAAAAAAGAGTCCCGGGTTGGATGACTTAGAAAAGCAGGTCCAGGCGAAAGTCCAAGTGTCCTTTGAGGTGTGGTCCTTTCGGATTCCTCGACAAAAGTTACAAAGAGATCCGGTCGTCTTTGAAACTGGAATTCCCGAACTGCCCGTATAATAGCAGTCTCCAACAGAATTGTCGGGTCCTATAGGTTCATGTACTTCGGATTCTAAGATCTAGAACTATAACCGTGATCAAGGGTTAAAACATTAAAGACTTAGTTCGCGAAGTAGAGTGGTCTCTTTTAATGCATACAGTAAGCTACCACACGCCAGAGAGAGCGAACTCAGGGGGGTCCTGTAGTTTTATCTCTCGGGTGGGTGACGTGCATTTCCCGGTCTTACAGTACTGGATACGGTAACTTTTTATTACAGTCGGAGGCGGCATTGAATGCGTCACTTCCGGTATCCTGGGAGTGACTGTAGTTCATTGTGGGGATTGTAGTCCATTGTCCCAACAAAATGTATGCATGGAAATGTATTTTGTAGGCTCAACTTAAGAATTTACACAGCATCATAACATTTGGTAAATCATGAGCCTATGTGTTTTATTTCGTTTGACAGCCAATAAACCTGAAGACTCTAGAAACTCCCCCGTTGCTGAATTCAGAGGTAAATCATTCACTCACGCTGATTGTGCCAACTTTGGACAATTGTTGGTCCCTGATGTGTTTAGATTTCTTGACCCTGATTGCTTGCATGCATTTGTGTTCTTACAGTGTATTGTTTAGAGTTTTCAATTTTATCATATGTAGTGTATGCAGTGTTTCCCCTTAAGTTGAACATCTCTGTAAAGCTTGTGTGTGTGCGTGCGTGCGTGCGTGCGTGTAATTCTGCAACACAGGATGCTTCGGAGATGGTAACACTGTCGGGTGGACTGAGGTTGAAGAAGGCCCTCCTGAGCCGTATAAACAGCTCAAGTTATCAGCGATACACTGCAGAGCTGCTTGCCATCGTTTTTGGGAGGGACATGTTGGCCAGTCATTCCCTGAATGGCAGGAAGGCCAGCAACAAAGGCGACAATGTAGTTAAAGACATCCTACCAGCTGAGACTGTCGGCCAACTAATTGGTAGGTATTTGAGAGACTTGAAAGAAACCTAATAGAACATTAAAGTGCCACTGACATGCATTCTAACATGGTCGAAAGTCCCCAAATTCAGTACATTCAATACACGCTGGTCCTTCTTCAACAGTTTTTAAAAAATTATTTTTTAAACGCCCAAACAATCCATCAGCTGTAAAAAGGGGGTAATCCCAAACGCACTACAAGCCGGCTATATAAAAAAGGATTATAGGTGCTCAACAAAAGGACCAGCGAAATGAAAGAATACCTTACCCGGACCACTTCGCTAGGACTAACCCGAGATAAGGAGGACTGGAGCACACAGAACTCAGAGCAAAAAATATATTTAATAAGACTGACGTTTCGACGTCAACGACGTCTTCTTCAGAGTCAAATGGAGCAATTGCTTAATAATATCTCCGCCTCTGGATGACAAAATGACTCTCTCAATACCCCAAAATTTTAGAGAAGAGACAGAACCATGATTGGCTTCAGCGTAATGTCGCGCATTTGCATAGTCCATATTCTTGGAACGGATCGTGGTCTTATGTTCAGCAATTCTAAGTTTGAGGGCTCTCTTAGTCTGACCGATGTAGATTTTGGAGCATATACATTTCAACATGTATATCACATGGGTGGTGTTGCAGTTAATGAAGGTGGTTATCTAGAATTCCTTGCCCGAACGTGGATGACGGAAAACTTTAATGTCATTAGAATTAGAGCAATGGACACAATGTCCACAGCGATAGAACCCTCTAGGGGGCGTAGGTAGCCAGGAGGGTTTTGTCTGCAGACTACTCACCATTCTATGAACCACCTTATCTTTTAAGTTATGTGGCCTTCTAAAGCACACTCGCGGAGGTTCGGAGGTAAATTTATTCAAAAGAGGGTCACTCTGGAGAATGGGCCAGTGTTTACGGACAATGTTTTTAACTCTTCCAGCGACCGGATTGAACTCAGTGGAAAAGCAAATACGAGGAGGGGTAGCACGCTTCAGCTTTTTACAGAGGAGGGACTTCCTATCAGTATGGAGGGCACGGTCAATGGCGGCGGTAACGTTAACAATACTGTAGCCTCTCTGGATCTGCTACGCATCTGACAGATGTTGCTCTCAAATTCTGCATCCGTGCTACAGTTGCGTCTCAAGCGCAAGAACTGTCCGATCGGTATATTACGTATCAGTTGACAAGCGGCCAGATGATGGTCGGGATTGCCACAGTACATGCAAGAGTTGGTGCGGATTCTCCGGCAACGTTCTTCAGCATCGATGGAGACCTTGCCCAACTGCATGGGTTCTTCATCTGTGGGAACACACAGGTGTCGAGGCGGGAGCTTTGCCGGGAGGTGAGAGAACACTGGCGTGAAGTGTGGAGAATGGAACGCGTGGCTGGCCCTTCTTCCTCTCCCGGGCCCTGGCCCGGAGGCGATTGTCGACCGAGATGGCGAGGCTGATGAGACTGCTAAGTGAACTGGATTCATCACGGGTTGCCAACTGGTCTTTTAACTCCTCACTAAGGGCTTGCAAGAAGGCCCCTTGGAGGGCGGTGTCGTTCCATCCTGCTTCGGCCGCCAGGGTGCGGAATTGAACCGCCATCTTGGCCACACTGCGGCTGCCCTGACGCATCTGGAGGAGGCGTTGGGTAGCGTCTCGCCCACAAACAGGATGGTCAAAGACACGGCGCATCTCAGTGGAGAAGGAGGCGAAATGGAAGCAGGCGGGCGACTGGCTCTCCCACAGCGTCGTGGCGCACTCCCGGGCACTCCCTCCCTAACTGCTCATGACGAATGCGATCTTGCTGGTGTCCGTGGCGAAGGAGGTGGGCTGAATACGGAACACGATATCGCATTGAAGGAGGAATTCCCGACACTTCCCCAGATCCCCTCCGTAGATCTCAGGGTGTTGAACGCGGGGTTCCCTGCCAGAGGAGGGCGCTGACACCTCAGGCTGCAGCTCAGGAGTGGATGGAGCCGGACCAGCTTGGATCCTCGGAAGAGGTTGGTGGGGCGACATCTGACTCATTTGATCCGAAAGGTTCTTCAGAGTCTCCAAGACGTCATCCATGCGGTGGCTCAGTTGATCGCTGACAGCGGTCTGGCAGGCAAAGGCGTGACGGATTTGATCCAAGTCGGCTGGGTCCATTCTTGGCCAGTTCGTTCTGTTACGACCCCGGAAGTGGACTGGACCCAAATGCACGACTCGAACACAGGAATGCCAAAACTCAATATTTTATTATATGATCAGGGTAGTGTTGCACGGTACACCGAAACTTCGGTACTTTTTCGATACTTAAAAAAAAAAAAACGGTTCGGTATTAGAATTTTCCGACGTTCGGTACTTTTAGGTCAAATGTGTGCTCTGCTGTTATGCGTCTGCATTACTGATTGAGAGGATGAAAGGTGAACGTTAGCTAACAATACTACGAGTCTGATTCTTTCACACGCGCGATATTGTTTTTGGCCGGCAGAGCTATAGGCTACTTTACGTTACCTACTAAACTAACGCCTTACTTCCACAGAGAATTTAGGTGAGCACAAAGTAAAGGATTTAACGATAGTTTGACTTGAAAAATCATGGTATAATCAATGAAAATAACCCCGATAGACTGTCGTCGTATTTTATCATGTCACGTATAGAAACAATATTTTTTTTAAACGTTGTACAAATGAGTATTCGCCGTTTTCCCTTGCTTACTGTACTATATACAGTACCTGATGCACTTTCGGTTTAGAAGACACCATTTTTTTCTCCAAAATCTCTCGTATAAATATGTTTAAGAAACCAAGTACTTACCAGTATATTCAGCTACAGCTGTTTTCTGATGAACCCTGAAGAGTTTATCTTGTTATATTTCGCCAAAGTCCCGTACAGTCGACATTTCCGCAATGACCACCCCTCTCACTTAGGGCTGAAATACGTTGCTGTACTTGTGTGAATACACACGCGCTTTCGTACGTTCTTTTTTAAACGTATTTAAATACATTAGGCGATGTATGTTATGGTTATACATATATATATAGTGTATGTGACTATTCTGAAATAAATGTATTCTGTAGCAAATTTCTGAATGATACAGCTTCTTCTTCAGTTCGAACTTAAAACCATGGATGTGCAGGGAATATTTTTTTAGATATTGACATTTAAATAAAACTAGTAGAAACCAGGAGGAAATTGCCTCTGAAGGGCCAAAGTAAATAGGGTTAAGGTCATTTCAGTAGAGGTACCGAGTATCGAATCAGTATCGTTTCAGTTTCAAGTACCGTTTCAGTATCGAGTATCATGATACTAAACCTGGTATCGGTATCGAAGTCAAAATTTTGGTATCGTGACAACACTAGATCAGGGTAGTCCTGAGCATGGGGAGAAAGGCAAAAGGTGGTTAATGTTCCAAGCCGGAAACTGGATGAGCAAGACAGACAACAGAGCACGTAGCTCTAATAAATTATGCTTCGACCAAACTCCTGAAGCATAGGGAGAACATTAATGACAGACAGTCCAGGTATGATGCTGCGGGGGAGCAGTGGGAGTAGGAGAAGCCAGGGAAGGTTATGGAGACGGACAACCAGTTTGGTGGAGCAGGGGATGAGCGGGAGCAGTAGAGCAGGACAGTGGAGCGGGGTCCGGGCAGGACGCAGGCGTTGCAGCAGGGCAGCTGCAGTAGCGGCACAGGAACAGCAGGGCGGCAGCAGAGGCAGGAGCGACAGCACATCAGCAGCACCGCAACACTGGCAGTAAGCGGGCACCGCCGCAGAGTGGAGGAACAGGAGCCCAGGCTGCATGCACACACGTCAGGTGGAAGGCAGGGAAACCGCAACACAGGCAGGGATAACAGAGGGGAACAATGAACAGCGGGAAATGCTGTTCCAGACAGGAGCAGGCACAGAACAAGACTTCAGAGTTACAAACTAGACTAGGACTCAAGACAGGACCAGAGGTTTCAGACAATGAGCATTAACGAACTGGCACAGGACAGAGAATACCAGGTGACTAAATGCAAACATTTAATTGGTATCAATTAGGTGCCGCGTGCGAATGTATGGGAGAGTGATTAACAGAGCGGAGAGTGTGGAATGCATGCAAAACGGGGAAATGGGTTAGGCTGAGATAAGTGAAGTGAAACAGAGTGACACTAATAGGAAACCACGCCCAACCTGCAGCAAGGGGGAAAACGGATTATGGAGAGACAAACACGAGACAGGGAGAAAGGGAAAACACGGGGAACAATAGGACGGGAGTGAGAACGTTACAGTATTTCTGCTTAAGGGTTTATGGAAGATGGTAGATTCAAGTTTACCGTCATCACTTTTAAAAATAGTCAGGTCCAGAAAATTAATGGATCTCACGCCATGTTCCTCTGTAAAAGACAAATGACTGTCTCTAGAATTCACAAACCTCAAGAAATCCTCAAATTCATGTACAGTACCATCCCACACGAGCAGTATGTCATCAATATATCTATGCCACAAGGAGATTTTGGTGAGAAAGGGATTGGTGGAATTATGGATAAATTTCTCTTCCCAGTGACCCCTGAACAGATTAGCATAATTCGGTGCAAATGCTGCTCCCATTGCAGTACCCTGAGTCTGTAAATAATAACAGCCATTGTATTGGAAATAGTTCATAGTGAGTGTTGCTGACGTTAATGTAGGCAAGTTGTCAGTAACGTTACAGCCTACTACTAGATTCCTAGTTAATTATGGTAAGTTAACCAAATCATGAGACAAGCTGTACCTCCAGCCCTAAACCAGCCATAATGGTTGGGGCTTTTTCGAAGCTATTACTTTCAAAATTTTCACTGCATGTTTATTATTTACAGACCACAAAGCCCAGATGCATTTGGACAATTTGTTTCATCCTTTTCGTTTTAGTTGGGAACGAATGGACACTTATTCCTAATTCTCTATTTGCTACATTAGAGCAAACTGCCACCACACAACGTTTAACCATTACCAATTTCTACCAATAAACTCTATTCACAATAACAACCCACAAGCACGTAGATTATAAATTAGTTTTCCTAACATTGTTTGCCTGTTCTAATGCACACTCAGCCCTGCTCAAATGCCCCAGATGACGTTTTAGAATTTAGAATCAAATTTTAAATATTGTTTAGGATTGTTATTTTCGCAATTCACTTATAAAATCGAAAACATGTACCTATATTATGGATATCTTATCTATTTGTTGCTCCAAAGTTGTTAAAAGCATGTCAGTGGCACTTTAATACAAAGAATGGGCAAAATGTACTAATTAAGAAATCTAGCCCAATGTTTTTCTCTGACTTGTACATGGATGATCTGATTGTCACCAACTTATATGTCCATTTGCTGTATGTACTCTTAATCCACAGAACATGTTCGAAGCAAGTTTGCTGTGGAGCCAGGACTGGTGAGGGCAGCAATTCGCACAAAATTGAACAACGAGGACAAAATGAGGAAGAGGAGGGTTCTGGAGTGATGGGGATGTGATTTTTCCAGTTTAATCAGGAATCAGGAACACAATCACTCCTATTTTGTTTGTGTGTTGTCCTGTGTGCGTGCTATATAGCCTATATTACATTTAATCAATTTCTAATCCATTTCTAATTATTATTATATTCTAATTTAAGTGCGTGTGTGTGGGGGCAGTAGAAAACCGTAATGAAGTGAACGTAAATATGAACAAAAAAAAAAAAGATATGTAGGTAGAGTATCATATATGTTCACGTGTTATTTATGTCCTCTGCCAGACATTTGGCGACTAGTATGTGCATTATTAGATTTAGTAGGCTAGTGTAATCCTGCCATTCGTAGTCGTAAAGTGCCCCCCTCCCTCTCACACATGCATGCATGCACACATACACGCAAAAAGAACGAAGAGCCGTTCTTTTGAATGGCTCTCGGAAACGAACGGAGCCATAAGATCCGGTTCCCTTAAAAGAGCCATAATTCCCATCACTAGTATTACCCACTTCATGTGTGTGCATGAGTCACTGGACCGTCTACACTTTTAACCTGGCTCCGATAGATCTAGCTAGCCTACTTCAAACGAACATTAAGGCATAGCTTCTAAAAGTCTAT
Organism: Synaphobranchus kaupii; assembly: GCA_029718625.1. NCBI lineage: Eukaryota > Metazoa > Chordata > Actinopteri > Anguilliformes > Synaphobranchidae > Synaphobranchus > Synaphobranchus kaupii. Next base: position 39,729,072 of record CM056380.1, read on the forward strand.
CGAGACATTAATGTATTTGAAAGTGAGTCGGCTTTGTGATACAGAAAATCCAGGGTGGAAATTTAAATTAGCTCTCTAACCCCTTAATCTCGTTTAGTAGCTAGGCTACACCTCTGCTTCGTGAAATTCCCTCAGGGAAAAAACAACGACACACTTGGCAGCTTCCAAGTTTAGACATTCTCGTTTATTTCTCAGGATTCTAGCTCCGATGTGTCAACCGGATATAATAAAACGTCATAGCACCATTTTGTGCGTTCCATTTTCAGCTGTCTTCAGCAATATTTTTTCTCTCATAAGAATGCAAAAACGCATCTTTCATGCCCTAGCCTATTCATATTTGCAACCATATTTTTTGACGACCGTCATGAATCTAGCTATTGAGTCTTTTAGAAGCTATGCCTTAATGTTCGTTTGAAGTAGGCTAGCTAGATCTATGGAAGCCAGGTTAAATGTGTAAACGGTCCAGTGACACATGCACACACATGAAGTGTGTAATACAGTAAACACAATTAACGATAGATGGGTAACAGAAACACGTATGAGAGCTATTTTAGGATAATAATAAACAGCTAGCAAGCTCAATTTAATAATAAACAGCTAGCAAGTCCTGGATTTTTTGTATGACGAAGCCGACTCAATTTCAAATAGCCTACATTAACATTTCTCATTTTGTATAACAAATATAATCTGGCTGTCGATAGACTTTTTGAAGCAATGTTCGCTTAAAGTAGCCTACCGGAGCCAGGTTAAAAGTTTAAATGATCCAGTGACTCATTTGCGGTCTTTTCATTAATTTTAAGAGGACTTCATTTATTTCCAGCAGTCCAACACAACTGATACAATCCAACGTTTAACCTGGCACAATGTAGCCTATCGTAGGCTACTACCAGGTTTGCAGAGGTGGAAAGTCCAGGGGTCAGAAAGTAAAAGTCCTGACGTGTTTCTTCCACCCATGAACTCACGATTTCACTAATTAGCCTAGTTAGCTCCTACCTCTTGGCTGAAGAATTGTGGTAATTAGCAAATTCAGGTGATTGGAACAAATGATTGGGGGGGACTTTCACTTTCTGAACCTGGATTTTCCACCTCGCAGGTTTGACCTATAGCCTACACAGCGTAGCGCTGGCTAGCTAGCTCCGTTTCTTTCATAAAACAAGAATACTTTATAACACTGCTCAGATTCTTCATCATTTCATCCATTAAAACTTACGAGTGCCCTGAGAGCATAGTATCAAGCATACCCATCCCTATGCTATGCTCCCCCTAGTGTTCATTAAGTGCTACTGCACTAAACCTGCATGAGGCCCACCCTGCTTGCTTTGATTGATAGGAGGACCATACCCCCTCATTTACATAGATACAGTTTGAAAATGAAAAGTTTTTAATTTTAATTTTGGGCTGAATAATCCTCCATTTTCATTTTGGGCTGAATAATCCTCGATACCCATCGAGTAATTGGTTCATTACGATAGCCTATATTCCTGCCAAAAAGATAAATTCTCCCTTTCAAAAAAAAACAGATCGAGCTGCGGGCAACGAGTGGGAAAGCGTAAATTGGATATCAGGGATATGGAATAAATCCTCATTCGGCTTGCCATAGCCTAGGCTACTGCTTATCCTATCGATCAATCGGTGCTCTGACGTTATTGGTCCAGAACATTCTTGAAGTTGTAATTATCCTGTGTAGCCTACTAATGTGTTAGTTGCATATACTCTAATTGGTTTAATATCATCAGTGAATCCATTTAAAGTGTAGCCTATTTATTTAAATTAATTTAATACATTTCAATTAGTGATTTCAAAGCCTTCTTGCGCCTTCGACGCATGCGCATTTGGTGGAATCGATGTTCGATTCATTTTCCCAGTGACCTGCCTGTGACCCCAGTGACGTAATTTTAACACTTTTCGACTCGTATCCACAAACTTGAATCCGTATTCGTAAGGAAGAATTCGTAGCCGTAGAAATCTGAGTTGTATCCATAAATCTTTGCAGTCGTAGCTTTTGGATTCGCACTCTCATAAAAACACACACACGCAATTTTACAACTTCATATTTTATGTATGACTTACGTGTATGAAAACATAATTTAGTGTACAACAAATGTATTTACTCACGAATGTTTAAAGTTATGCATACGTATTTTTGACAGCGTTCTTACTCCCCCCCACACACACACACACACACACACACACGTCCAGCAGTTCTCTTCGTCACCCACAGGGCAGTGCTGCCAAAGAGCCGGGCCGCGCCTCTGGCCAGGCCGCGCTCCTCCCCCTCGCTGACGGGCCGCGATAACGGCGGATTCTCTGCACGGCGGAAAGCAGAGCATTCCCACGACCAGCTGTCCCTTATTGGGGCCGACAGCGCTGACGTTGATCTGCGCTGTTATTCCGGCTATCTCTGCAGCAGGAGCAGCTAAACCCATCTCCAGTTAAAAAAGAGACGGATCGGGAGATGGGGGATTATTGATTTCTGTGCCAACGGAGTCTGTTACACAACAGAGGACATCACACCAGATTTAAGGCCACAGAAATTCATCAGGGTGTTGGTGATAGGACGCCTCCTAATTCCACCGGCGGGACACCAATAAACTCTTTATCTGCACCCCCCAGACCCTGGGCTGAACCTCATTTCAACCCCCCCACCCCGGGCGCCGTCCTGCCTGGACACCATCACATCACAGTACTGGAGGAATGCAACAGCCCCTCCCTGCGAAATCCCCCCAGGAAATCTATCCGGACCAGGCAGTAAACATATGCCCCGGGAGGAAGCCCTATTTATCTCAGACACGCCGTGGTGAGTCTGTTTCGGGGGCTGCGGAGAGAGTGGGGGGGACAGGTACCGCTGGTCCCACACCAAGCGCCCACTGGTCCCTGCTCAGGACTCTCCCCACGAGATCTCCTGATTGGATACCTGCTTCCAGCACGTCACATAAATAACTTTAACTGGCCCTGACCATCCTATTATATGTGATTGACAGAAAACAGGGAGATTACGCTTACCTACATGCACACACACACGCACGCATGCACGCCCGCACATATACAGTATGTAACATCAGAAACAATAAATTAATTACGTTACGCATTTTTTGTTTATTTATGAGGCAAAATGTTTTCTTGTTTATGTCTAAATAATCAGAAAAAATATATAAAAGCCAAAAATAAAAATAGTTGAAGGAGGAAGTCACTTCTTACTTCGCATCATTGCTATGTACAGTTGAAGTCGGAAGTTTACATACACTTAGGTTGAAGTCATTAAAACTAATTTTTAACCACCGCACAGATTTCATGTTAGCAAACTACAGTGTTGGCAAGTCAGTTAGGACATCTACTTTGCGCATGACAAGTAATTTTTCCAACAATTCTTTACAAATTATTTCACTTTTAATTCACTATATCACAATTCCAGTGGGTCAGAAGTTTACGTACACTAAGTTGACTGTGCCTTTAAATTTTTATATTTGGTCGCATATCCTTTGCATGCCATGACTTCCTGATGTCTGTGACCCAACAGCATCAAAAGACTCTTGATATCTTATTTTCTGGTACTCTTACAAGCGAATCTATAACGTCTCTGCATTTGAATGGATCTCTATGGGAATTGAGGGGTGGGACTAGATTTAGCTGTAAATTATGCTGGAAAAGTATGGAATACATGATTGGTAAAATGGCTGTAAGTCATCAAGGGTCTGAGATATCAAACAAGTCTCAAACCATCACTCTGCTGCCAGATATGCAGTAGATATGGATGGATCACTGTAAGGGTTGTTTCTCCAGACAAATTTTCCTATTGAACTCTATGGAAAAATAAGTCAGGAGAAGAAACCCTTAAAGTTATCCATCCATATCTACTGTATTTCTGGCAGCAGAGTGATGATTTAAGGCTTGTTTGATACCTCCGACCCTTTATGACTTACAGCCATTTTACCAATCATGTATTCCATACTTTTCCAGCATAATTTACAGCTAAATCTAGTCCCACCCCTCAATTCCCATAGAGATCCATTCAAATGCAGAGACGTTATAGATTCGCTTGTAAGAGTACCAGAAAATAAGATATCAATAGTCTTTTGATGTTGTTGGGTCACAGACAATAACAGTGAGAGATAACTAACATTGTTTATTATTATTACTATACTATACTATTATTATTACAAATGCAATATCTAGCATTTAGACTATCTGTCATTCAAAATGACCTGTGGTAGAATATCTGCTGATATTACTTTTCATTGTGACAGAGGAAGAGAAATGTTTTCTCTATGAGTTATTCATATTTTCCGTGATGAAAGTGAAGCAAACATGCAATCAGTCAGCACTAATGGATGATGAACTAAAACCCTATTCTTTAATGGACTGGGTAATTAGAGAACATCATGCAAATTGTGTCATAATTACAGCTTAATTGCATTGTGATTGCATTCAATTCAAACAAAATGATGGAGGGCTGGGGTGGGGCATAGAGGTGTTGCCAGTCAGAGGTCAGGGGTCAGGGGTCAAATTATTTACACAAGAACTAAAAGCTACATAGATATATAGTTTCCAGAAAGTTTCACAGTTTGATTCATATAAACACATCTCTTTGAAGTAGCACTACCAAAGACACCCCCCACACACAGACTATACATAATCACGCGACAGACCAGCCACCATGGACCAAGCATAGGTAGTCCCACTCCAGTTGTTGTGGTCTAAGTCCCTGGTTATGTTGCTTACCTGTGAAGATGTGGTTAGCGTAGGTACATGCACAGTGTGTGCAGGCCAGGTAGTTACCCTATAAAAGTGCATGTGTGTGTGTGTGTGTGTGTGTGTGTGTGTGTTTTTGTGCCATATAGAGGTGTATAGGAATGAGTACTGTATGGTACAGGGTGTTTAACTACAGAGATGTATAAGAGTGTTTGTGTGTCTTTGGCGTTGTTACCCTATAGATGGATGTACATGTATGTATGTCCAGATATGTCTGAAGTGATGTTACCCAGTGCTGCGAGTTAGTGTGTATATTACATCAGATCAAAATCGTCTACGACGTAAAAAAAGCCAAGTTACTCACGCATAGCCTACATAGCGCTGTCCATAAGTTCTTAATTCCAACTTGCAAAAACTCGGCCTGCCTTTAAAAGTCTTGATATCAAAATGTGGCCAAGTTACAACTAACAATATTGCCTATCGTAGCTCACACTAAATAAACTAGCTCTATTCCAAAGCAATGCTATCCAAACTTTCCTAAATTATTTCATGCAACTTGGCCCTGTGTTTCTTCATCTTTGCATGTGAAGAGATTGTGCCTCATGGAACAACATATGATTTCAATGAATGTTTTTAACAGTTGATGAATAATTACACTCCAGAAATTATATGGTTGTACTTTGTTGGCAAGTTTACTTTAGAAAATGTACAGGTTTTAAAATGTTAACTGCTGCTACAGCATTCTTTACAATTCACAGACATTTATATGAAGAAACATCATGTACAATAGAGAAAGGGGTGATGAATAAATAAATGCAGATAAAAATGAGTAATATTCTTACCTAGAAAATAGCGTACATAAAGCATTTTTACAAACGTATCCAGACATGGTTGTGGGTCAGATGGTGGCAAATAAGTAATAGTACCAATTTTCTTAACATAATAGTATTTATGATATTTGCAAACAGAATTTTGTGAACACAAGGATATCTATGCTCTGTAGGACCACACAGGTTTTGATAGAAATCCAAATAAATAAATCAATAAATACATAATAATAATAATTATAATAATAATACATTTTATTCATTCTGTGCTTTTCATAGACCCAAAGCAGTGGATGCAGACAATTGTTCAAACACGCCCTATAGAGTAGTCATTTTTCTGTTTAATTTCTAAGTGCATTTCCACTATAAATTATTTTCATTTTGCAGTTTGATGTGGCACATACAGTTTCATTGACCACATTCTCTTGAGATGGTAAGATGAAGAAACACAGGGCCAAGTTGCATTAAATAATTTAGGAAAGTTTGGATAGCATTGCTTTGGAATAGAGCTAGTTTATTTAGTGTGAGCTACGATAGGCAATATTGTTAGTTGTAACTTGGCCACATTTTGATATCAAGACTTTTAAAGGCAGGCCTAGTTTTTGCAAGTTGGAATTAAGAACTTATGGACAGCGCTATGTAGGCTATGCGTGAGTAACTTGGCTTTTTTTACGTCGTAGACGTTTTTGATCTGATATCACTTATTTTTTATAGCTAACTAATGATGAATAATGCATGAAGATAAACACGGAGAGAGACATGCATTCCAAAGAAATGTATGCAGACATTCGCTTAACCATAACGCCCTCTATTGACAAGAATGAGAACAGTTATCCTATTACAGACAGCACACAATTACATTAAAAGAGTTTGTAGATGAGCAGTATTTAATGTGTAATGAAATACAATGAACAGCACCACCTGAGCTATGGATCATGAAGAAGCATGTAAATTAATGAACCAAGTCTACATGGAGACATACATGCACAATGGGCTAGACGCAAACACATTCTAGCTGAAAGACATACAGCCTAAATAGCTAGTACAGCCTAAATAGTTTGCATCAGTAAAATATGGAAATACAGTTTTAAAATAGGGCTATTAGTATTCTATGAAATACATTTAACGCAACTCCAACCTTCCATGTGTGGGCTACGAGCTAGCGAGCGAGCTTGTGAGTTCATAAGCACAGCAGTTAGGCTATTCAACACTGGATTGCCGGATGCGTAACTCCAACCTTCCATGTGTGGGCTACGAGCTAGCGAGCGAGCTAGTGAGTTTCTGCACAGCAGAATTTTTTTCCCGTAGTGTAGAATGTTACCTGCGGGAAATATTTTGGTACCGGACAGCTAGGTTTAGTTTAGTTTTCTGTAGTGCAATGAATGTAGGCTATAATGCATGTTGATTCGCTTCGTAGTAGCCTAGCTTGTTTCTGCTTCCTGACGAGAAGCAGGAAGTAACGTTGGTGAACAAGCTTAATTGGACAACGCATATTTCCCAGGAATCTTAGCCAGAAAGAAAACAGTAGATACTACTAAGAAAGTACATACCAGAGATTATTCTTCTTCTTCTTATTATTATTATTATAATAATTAAAAGTGTTTGCAGTAAGCTACATTATCAGCAGAGTAGCGTAGACTAGAGCCACATTCGGAGGCTATCTATTTATTTATAAGTGACTAACCATGAATCAGATATGTTTGGGGAATTGGCAGTTAATAAATACGATCGCTTAAAGGCTTACAGCTTAAAAGAGGCTATCCTCAATTCTTCATGTAGGCTATTATCGTAAATTCTTAATTTTCCTAGTAGTTCATTTTATGGTGACCTTGTGTTATGTGTGAAAAGGATAAAGTGAACAAAGCTGAAGTGAAGGAATTAATGAATAAAGAAATGTTGGCCGAGGCAAGGGGTTTCCACAGTCAGTCAGTCATGACCACAAGAGCAGAGCGTAACACCCTCCCCAAACCAGACAAAAGCGAGCGGCCAGTTTGGGGAGGGTGTGATATAGTAAGTGAAATACAAGTGAAACATTAAACAGTTAATATTGTAAACCTCTTTTGCCTTTGCAATAAAAATACATTAATGTGTCAATGTGAAAATAATAACAGTCTAAGAAATGAAAAGTACTTAACAGTTGCACATTGTTTTTGTGGAAAATACACGTGCCCTGCTGGGCTCGAACCCACAATCCACTGTGTGAGAGACTGCAGTTTTAACCACTAAGCCACAGTAGCTTCTTGGAAAGCATGAAGCCATTAGCTACATTAACATTAAAAAACATTAGTATGAAGCGTTTTTATTGGACGATAAGCTTGATGAGCAGGCATACGGACCATACCCTCAAATAATAATTCTCCCCACTGGATAACATCGCGACGGAGGCAGGCAGTTTGGCAGGAAAATGGGAAGAAGAAGCGGAAGAGGAAGGAGAAAAACTGCAAAATAACCCAAGTTTGGGGCTTTATTGTCTGGATGTGTGAAGTTGTATCTGAATCCTGTGTGGTTACATGAGGTCAGAACATACAGAAGTTAATGTTTTTAAGGGCTGAGAGTCTATGGTCATTGTGGTTACTTCTGTAGAAAACCCTGAAAAGTGCCAAACTCTCGGTGCTGTATAGGTATGGGGCATGCCCCATCAAGCCGTAACTTGACGGATGGCATACCTGCCATCCCAATTACATTACAGGCATTTAGCAGACGCTCTTATCCAGAGCGACTTACACAACTTTGTTAGATTTTTTTTTTTTTTTACATAATATCCATTTATACAGTTGGATATATACTGAAGCAATTCGGCATTGTCCTACCTGGGAATCAAACCTGAAACCTTTCGGTTACAAGGCCAGTTCCTTAACCATTATACTACACTGCCGCCATAATATTATGTGTTTGTGTGTATATGTTTGTGAGTAAGTGTGTGCGCTTGTTCGCTCTTACCCCGCAGCCCAGCCCACCAATGCTCTGACACCGGATCCTGCGCTGGCCGTTCTCCGGAAGAAGCCCCGCCCCACAGTCCGGGGCGGGGCACAAGACCCCGCCCATCTGCAGCACACACTCCTCCGCCGCATAGCGCTGGTACCGCTCATACTGGAGACACACACACACACACACACTAAACTAATGTACAACGTACAGAAAATAACACCTTCAGCAACACCTGACCCTGCAATTACTCTATAGAACCACAAACTATAAACTACTCCATCTAGACTATAGAGCAGTGTGGCCCTTACAACTCACTCTCAGTCAGTGAATAGGGGTCTTAGCACACTCACAAAAATACTTTAAATCACTCCAATATGGCTTGGAAAAACATTATGCAGACGTTCGCTCTCTAATGAGCTCCTAATTGCCTTAATTAATAATCACTTCAATCACACTTCTACATGAAGAACGATTCTGGAGTTTCTAAACAGGAAGCTCTGGCTACTGGTCCACTGAGAGGGGAGATGTGGACCCAAAGCCAGCTGGAGTTGTGTGGCTTGGAATCCCCCCCGGGAACCACGGAAACCTTTTAACAACGTTTCTGGAACGTTGCCATGCTGCCAGGTTGCTAAAGTGACAGAGCGCTGCAGTTGTGTACTGGTCTCCATATACATGAGCACCGCCTCCTCCCCTTTGGCTCGCTGTGGCTCTGTTGTGTGGGACTGCATTCAGCTACAGGACGAGACTCCTTGGGTGTTTCTCAAAACCAAGAACGTCAAGTCCAGACTTTGTGTCAGGTGTCCTTGGGAGACCGCACTTCCAAGAACACAAGGACAGAGAACACTGCTCTATGTAGTTGAGATGCAATGCGTGCTTGTGATGCGCGGTTACGCTACCACTACAAAACAGGCAGCAGCAGTCTTATCGGTGTTTCTAATTTCTTTGTAAGGCTGTTTTACTAAGGTTTGGGGGGGGAATATTTTGTTCCAACTGTAGACAAATTGTAGCCTGCTTAAAATATTGAAGTGAACAAAACGTCTCTTTTGTCCACTGTTCTCTAGCTAGCTAATGCATTTAGGTTGCTTCATTCACGATTGCTTTCGATATCCACAAAAATCTGTCTAGCTCTTGCTGCAACATGCAAGTATGTGTACCTCAAGGCTAGGCTCAGCTAACTCGATGCAGTCAAGACAGCACCAGCAACAAGTTAGCGGAACCATAATGGATAACTTTTTTAGTTATGTATAAATATATTTAAACTGAGCTAAAATTCAGGTATTGTAACACATATTTCTCACCACAATTTCATTCTTAGAAAGTTTTTAGTCATTTACTCCTGATGTGAGAACTATAAAAATTTACAGTAGTAAGCTTGTCCCATCTCATCTGCCATCGCGCAATGCATGATGGGATATTCAGTCCGTTCTCATTGGGTGAGGATGCATCCGATGGGGGGGATCTTTGGGCGGAATCAAGATTTCTTTGGGTTCTTGTTTTTGGAACAGAACTTGGGCCGTTAATATATTACATCACACAAGTTCACAAGACATTGAGAAACACCCATTGTATCACTTTGGGGCAGCTTTTCCATCATAAGAAGTTTAGTTGTCATCCTACGCTTCAGATTCATTAATTTCATCAGTAAATGTTTGTGGGCAAATATATTTGGATATCTCTGTGCTTTGAGCATCTGGTGTATAATCCCCATACTGTATATCTATCGAGAGGGGGGGAGGGCTGATGGTGTGTAAGCGTGTGTATGTGTTTGTATATTACCATGTCAATTACACTTTTTTGTCAGTCACTCTGGGTTAAAGACTGAAATGTAAATTCTAAATTGTGTGCGTGTGTATGTTTGTGTGTATGTGTGGGAGGGAAGCTCGTTAATACGTGTGTATGTGTTGAGGGGGGAAGACAGATAGTGTGTGTGTGTGTGTGTACGTATGTGTGTGCGTGTGTACGTGGACTGAAGGTATACGTGAGGGGGTGTACAGCAGTGAGGGAAATGCTGTAATTAAGAAAAAAAAGTCTGTCAGGAGTGACACTGACAGGAAGAACAAAGCCCCATTTCCTGGGAGACCCCAGACAGACAGGGTCGTAGGTCAGGTTGGTCTCTTATCAGAAGCGGAGTTCCCAGCACGTTCTCCATGACCCACCTGTTCATCACCAAGGGTCCGGAAATGATGGACCTCTTTAATTAGGGAGTTGACGCAGCCGGCTAGAGAGGAGAGAGAGAGGGAGGTAAAACAGAGGACAACTGGGGACAAGCGCACCTGGAAATACGAGGACCCAAGACAAAGAAAATGGAAGGACACACACAGAGAGCTGACGAGCCCAGACACCTCACACACACACACTGCACGTAGACACCTAAACACACACACACACACACACACACACACACAATTTGCACGCAGACACCTAAACCCACCCACACATTTGAGTTGATAAGAAGGTTCACTTTAAAGGGAGTGTGTGTGTAAACCACTTGAAGCCACACAATTTCAGATGCTGGCACAAAACTGCAGTGGTCATAAAATACGAAAGCAAAAAAGAAATAATAATAATTAAAGAAGTGTTCATGCAAAGAGAACATTTGCGCTAAAAATAAATATTTTCAAAAGGACTGTCAACCCTTAAAATCCACAAAATGCTCTCTTGGATGATGTTTAATTTTAAACCGCATTTTAATGGTATAAGCTCCCAGAAAGGAAAAGAAGTCCACAGATTAATGTATGTATATTTGTGTGAACTCCTTGTCAGGTCAACTCCCCCTTTCTCTTTTAACAGCCTCGGCTTAACGAATCGCTTCCTCCAGAGGTAAATCGGCCGCTTTGAACCAAAGGCTGCTCCTCAGAATGACACGCCAATTATCCCAGCGGCGACTACCGACTTCTCTCACCTGATGCCGCGTGTGCTTTTATCCACCGGCCATCTATGCCTCCCTTTCTGAAGGCAGAGAGGGCATCATTACACTGGGCCACAGAGAGGGGGCGCTGCAGCAACACTGCCGACTGCCAGACAGCGCAAGTGTTTCCAGGATCCTCCACCTCATTCGCTGGGACGTGGACACAGACGCGGAGACAGACAGGGGGACGCGGGTAACCGTCAAAGAAAAGGAGAGAAAGACCAGTGAAAGAGAGAGCTCGACAAAAAGAGGCGCAGAAACAGAAAGAGGGGGCGGACAGATGGACAGACCGCCCTGTAGCTTTACAAAATGGGCGAAACAAAGTGGGCCTGGGCTTGCTTGGTATATTAACAGCCAATGACCTGAGACTACCAGATTGCTGCAGATATAGTAGCCAATGACTGCTTTCCACACTACCACCCACATAGTACTGCAGGACAGCTAGCGCCAATCATAGGAGGTGTATTTCTTACTGACCATGGCTGGTAGCCTGCAGGAGCCTGTCATTTTGATGAGCTACTATAAATGGTAACTAGAGGAATTCAGGCTGATTTAAACCCATGCAAGTCCTGGTGAGACAGGTCCAATTATTTCCAGTCACTGTGGACCTGCAGACATAGCTGGCTAATGACACAGCCCAGTATAAAGGCTGTAGTGTGTTGGCTGCAAGGCCCAGCCTGCACTCCTGGCTAATATACAACATTTTTTCACTCCAGAAACCACCTCAGTGATGGGGACACTGTGCTAATGGGGGATGCTATCTTATAGAGGACATGTTAAATCCCAGTGCCCTTTCACCATGGTTATTTCATATACCACTGCAGTGGGCACCTGGGCATCCAGTCACCGTCCAGTTTAACTGGCAGAACAAACCATAGCATTCTGGCGACAGGAGGCCGTCGCGTACCACCCACCCCATGCCACGTGCCCCGCTCTCCTGAGATCCTGGACGGCAGAAAGTCTCTGTAAAACCGCCGTATCGTCGAGGAACAGGGCGACGGTCAAACAGGTCCTCACTGAAGCAAACTCTCCTGGCTCTCCTGCTGCGCCTCGCCGATAACACCCACTCCCCCGCACCCCGCTCCGGAGAAAGAAGGACATCACATCCGCGTGATTTCCCCTGGCGACAGCAGCGGAATTGGTGATGCATGACCACCCCCCTCAGGCACACGTCAGCATGACTACGCCACATATTTATGCCCCATTCCCCGGGTGGGGGGGTGGCTCTGGCGGGTGAGATGATGATAGTGGTTAGCTCTTAATACGGGAGTCGGGAAGAAGCCATTCCTTTGAGGAGGCAGTTTGAGGGACAGGATAGAAGCACAGACAGACCGAGGCTGGGGCCGCAACTACTTTACTTTCCTCTCCTCAAAGTAGCCACAAGACCTCTGGACTCATGTGACTGATATGATCTTTTTATCCAGTGAACGGAAGAGTCCGGCTACCTGTCATGAATTTAAAAGAGCAGTCTGCCAACAAAAAAAAAAAACAATAAAGAAAAGATTTCCTTTGTGCTGTTGCTTCTCCTGGTGTAGAATTGGCTGTGTGTTAGAAGACTACACTTCCCAGAATGCAACATCAACCTAAACCACGAAATCTCTGTGAATACAAACACAGAGGAGGGAGAAAATTGTCGTTTTGTTTGGTGGAGAGCTACAATAAAATATTGACATTTATAAAATTCTTCAAACTATCAGTTAACTTTAAAGTCATTATTAATCATGTCCCTGGCAACGTCTTGACTAATCATTCTAAAGAGTATTGATGTGCATGGCTATCAGAGTTAGCCCCAATGTGCAAGTTTTGCACATTGAACCAGGCCAACAACGAAAACCACCCACCGCCCTCCAGCCAACAACAAAGCTAACAGACCTTCAGAACGGTGATGGTAAACTAAGGCTTTGTGAACTTTACTCTGGGTGTAGCTACCGTGTGCTATCAATCAAGAGCTATTACTCTTCGTAGCAAAACGTTAATATGGCTGGTTCAAATCACAGTGCAGTTGCAAGTACACAGTGGCTGCTCCGTACTCCCAACGTGACTCTTATGGGCCGAGAAACAAACAGAACTTCTCACACATGGAAAAGATGTACTGCGAATAATCGCTGACGGGGGCTATCCGGAGGCATATGGCAGTCGACTGCAAGGGGGTACGGAACAAGTCGAAAAATATCTACTTTTGCTGTGCAACTGTGTGACCTTCCCCACAAATGCCCCTGAGGTAGGTGGACTTTCTCTTATGCTAATAAAAAACATGAAAGACTAACAGTCGCTAGCTAACTACCATATTCCCGCCATCTGTGTAGCCCACTCACCGTACCCCCAAGTACACAGATTCAGAGAAAGGATACAAATATTGCCTCATCCTTTTTTTTCCCTGGCTGTAAGCAACCCTTCGTTTGTCTGTATCGTGGGTGTAAGCGATGATACTTCTCCTTCTTCCCATTTGTTTTGCAAGCACACAAATTCTACAGAAATCCGTAAGTGGCTTCTGCCATTATTGTTTCTTTTGAAAACGGTTTCCTGCGTTACTCTCGCCAACTAAAAGTCGAAGCGAATGAAGTAAAAATGAATGCGAGGACAGGCAGGCCTGGCCCAGAACAGAGTCCGGTCCACATTATGGCAGAGACAGGGGCTCGCGCACGGGGGTCTGCTGTGGAGCCGAGCCAGCCTCCAGGACCGTATCGGCGGAGGCCAGCACACGGCGCTCGGCCCAGGAGGACGATTGCAGAGCCTGAACCCCGCTCCGAGGCTCGGATGGAGAGAGAGAGAGGGAGGGAGGGAAGGAGAGAGGAAGGATCTGGTGTATGGCAGCAGCCTCCAGGCCATGAATGCTAATGCAATAATCTCTCCGGGGCCTCTGTCGCTTCACTCTTATTATGCAAATGCTCCTGACGAATGTTAATCAGACAGACGAGCGGGGACATTTTAGAGGGAAACGTCTCACTTGTGTCTAAATGTAATTAAAGATACGGGGAGGGGTTAGGTAGGTAGGTTGATGACGCGATGTCGCCATCGTGACATGGTTGACGGCGGTGAACAGGGGACGAACCTACCAATGCACCCAGAGAGAAAGAAAGACAGACAGACAAGTGGACAGAGGGATGGCCAGAGAGGAGGGTCAGAGAAAAAAGGAGAGCAAGATAAAACGGAGGAATTAAAAGAGGAAGAGAAAGTCAAGCATATTCAGACACAAAAAAGCAGAGATGTAAAGAGATGGAGTCATGGGTCATATCAGACAGACAGACAGCAGAAGGACAGATGACAGTTGAAGGGGGCTGCACCTAGCCACTCTCAGGAGTCTCCTCAAACACCTAAAACCCTGTGCCCTGGATGCACTTGAATGAGCCCCTAAACTGTCGGCTAACACTATATGAATGGCCCTTCATAAGTAGTACTAATGCGCTCATAAGTACTACACAGATATTCCTAAATGCTTATGTCAATAACCAGAAATATTTTGTTTGTGACTTGGTATGTCACGGTAATGTCATGTGCAGCAATAGTGGTGGTGACACAACACATCATGTGCCCATGTATGGCTGTCGACCTAAGCATTTATGAATGGTTATGAAGCAGTTATGAAGCAGTTATAAAGCCCTTATGAAGGACCACTCACAGAAAGTCTTACCAACTTTTATAACACCTTTGTGCTATACTTACACGGCACTGTAACGTCACAAGTTCTACACCCGCCAACCGCTTCAGCGTGACGCTTGGGACTGCTAGCAGAGCAGCGGGATGTACGGCGCAGCCAGCGTGATTTGAGCAAACGTAAATCATTCAGCGTGTTTTAAAAGAATGCCACTTAGCCGCTGTGCTCTCCGCAGTTCACCGATTACACCGTAACGATGTGTAAATTGTATAAACGCGGCAGGATATGAACGCGGCAGGATATGAACGCAGGGACGTAGATGCGCGCGCAGATACAGAGGCGTGCTAACGCTACCTCGTGCCTCAGCCCCAGACATCGCGACTGAGGGACCGACGTCAACCCGACCCAGGTGTGAGGCGCCTCAGTCGTTACAGTCACAGTTATTTACACTCTAAGCATAGACTGCCATCCCGGGCGACAAACAAAGCATTCATAATTGTGTTTTCCACCTCATAAATGAGTTGTTCACTTTCACGCACCAACCCATTAGACTCCTGGCTCTGGGCGGCCCAGCAAAGAGACAAATTAATCCTCCTGTTCTGCTAATGTCTCCACTGTACAAACACACAAACAGCTCCGAATGATCGTTAAAGCGTCATTTGGCACAATTTTAGGCTATTAATTCCTATTCCGCGCGTCGCTGGCAAGAACAGGGGCTCTGATTAATGTCCCCTCCTGCTGGCGAGCTTGCAAGTTTTGACGTTTTCACGAAACATTTTTTCGGGCGAGGAGCACAAACAGGGAGGGATGGGGGAGGACGGGTTTGGAAGGGCACCCCACCGGAGTCTCTAAATATCACTGCCTTGCACAGGACATTAACTCCAAACAGCACCCCTGGCAGCCCGAACGCCCCGAATGGATGCACGCATTCGGAGTGCAGTACGCCCGTCAGTGAAGCCGTCGCGCTGCAAGGGAAAAAAACGGTCACAGCGGGAACACCGATGGCGGCGTAAACAAGGGCAACGGTGACAAAACCGCAATTTTGCCATCTCAATAATATTTCCTTATCTTTTTTTGGTTTGCCCCTCACCAAAAACCTCCCTACAGGTGGAGGTACAACCACACCTCCTGCATATATGAGTGTAAGTGTAGGACTCCCATTCGAATCTAAATAAAGCAGGTCACCTCAACTCTATTGGACGTGGTAATATGTCTTTATCGCATACAGATCCTTCCATAATAACAGCAGGGGTAAAAAACCGAGTGAACAAATGTATCATATTGTAAAACCTATCAGTTATATAATCTGACCTTATATAATGTGTCTAGTCTCGTTACGAATGTTGTTCTATTCATTGGCCATATTTCCAGCGGACGACATGTACTTTTCTCATTAGAGGCAAGCGATGAGCAGAGGTTTGAGCAAGCGGTGACCGCTTCCCCTGTAGGATGAGGCGTGGGAGAGAAGGGGTGAGCAGAGCGCCACAGAATTCACAAATCAGAAAAGAAGCAACGTCCTTGTGTGTCTCAGGTCAGGTGTATGTTTGTGTGTGTGTGTGTGTGTGTGTGTATAAGTGTGTGTGCGTATGTATAGGTGTGTGTGTGTGTGTGTGTGTGTGTGTATGTATGTACAGGTGTGTGTGCGTATGTGTATGTATAGGTGTGTGTCTGTGTGTGTATGTGTATGTGCATATCTATGTATAGTCGTGTGTATATGTGTATGTATGTATAGGTGTGTGTATGTGTATGTGTGTGTAGGTATCTATGTATAGGGGTGTGTCTATGTGTGTATAGGTATGTGCATGGTGTTTTCCATACTTGCTGACCAGACATAAACATTCTTATCTCAAAAGGGAGCAGCTGGTGTCATTCATGTCTGATCTCACACATCACTCACCCAGTCAGAAGCCAACATGATCAGCCCATTCCCTCACTTAGCCTGCCTTCAGTCTGAACCACAACTCAACCACTTCTCATTATGTTAAGCGTTACAAAGCAGGCTAATCCATTACAGCGTTAGGTTAGCGCTACATAAAGACATCAAAGAAACCGGGAACAGAAGGAGGATTTGAGGCAAACTGACTAAAGCCCACTAGAGAAGCAGATACAAGAACAGGAAATAAGGGCATTGAAAAAATTTCACAGGTGCTTGGGTACGAGAATATGAAATGAGCAAGCTCTACTGTGATGCCACAAAAAGAGTCTAACAAGGTAAAACACTTTGACGGCAAGCGTCTTCCATCAAAGTGAATGACAGCAGATCACATAATCCCCCAGTAGTTTGTCTTAGAGGGATATCCCATGGCTTATCCCTGGAAAGAACACTGTGGCCCTGATCACTAAAAGCAATAGCAGGTGAAGTTTGGGGAAAAAATCTACATTTTGCACTGTTCGTCCCGGTCCCTGAAGTGCTTGCACTCCTGTCCTGCGGCCCACATCTCAAAGTACATCCCTCCATTCCCACTGCATTCCCATCCTACATGACTAACACAGCTCCATTCCCACTGCATTCCCATCCTGCATGACTAACACAGCTCCATTCCCACTGCATTCCCATCCTACATGACTAACACAGCTCCATTCCCACTGCATTCCCATCCTACATGACTAACACAGCTCCATTCCCACTGCATTCCCATCCTGCATGACTAACACAGCTCCATTCCCACTGCATTCCCATCCTGCATGACTAACACAGCTCCATTCCCACTGCATTCCCATCCTGCATGACTAACACAGCTCCATTCCCACTGCATTCCCATCCTACATGACTAACACAGCTCCATTCCCACTGCATTCCCATCCTGCATGACTAACACAGCTCCATTCCCACTGCATTCCCATCCTACATGACTAACACAGCTCCATTCCCACTGCATTCCCATCCTACATGACTAACACCGCTCCATTCCCACTGCATTCCCATCCAGCATGACTAACACAGCTCCATTCTAGGGGTGTGCAGCGATGCCACTATCTGTATCTGTATCTGTTCGACCATCAACATTAGCTGTATCTGTATCTGTATTCGGATATAAACCGGAAGTGGGCGTGGCTTCTACCGGACGTTGCTTTTTTGGGGGGAAATGTGATATTTTCTAGTCTAAAATTAATTGGGATTGCAATTTATGAGTATTCACCCCCCTCACTGTCTTTCTTTTTTCTTTTCAAAACTTTTTATAAGAACTATATTCAGTACTTTATACATATTTATCTATTGTTTTAAGGTTGTTCTTTGTTAACCTATTTGAACCCCCCACCCCCTAACTGGGGGACACTGAACAATAATTTTGGATAAGAACAGGAAAAAATCTCAGGTACAATATATAATCAACTCAGAATGAAAAGGCAGTTTTATAAAAACATCAAACCATTCCATTAAACATTTGAATTTCCACAATAACAGCCCATTCTGCCTGTTGTGATTTCATATTGTACTATTTTTGTTAGTTTTTTATTTTACTATATGAACTTGGATACATACATGATTATGTATAGTTATATTACTATCATTACTATTATTATGCTTTATAAAATTCAAGGAGAAGACTTAAGGATTATAGCCTAATTATTTATTGAGAAAACCACTCTAAATGAAAAAAGTTAAATGAACAGCCCAAGATGCATTTCTATACTAGCAGTAAGTTCTAGAACACCTGAAAAGCTTTTAATTCAAGAAAATGAAAAAAGTCTGGATATGGCTGCATTTCAACAGCTTTCAATATGCTTTTAGTATTCCATTGGTTAAACCGATCACTGTGACAAGCCTAGTTAAAACGTTAAAACGTCATATTTTCGTTTTATTAATTGCATTGCAAGTTTGGGCTCATGGAATGGCGAGATTGACGGAATTGTTTACGCAGCAATACAGAGGCAGAACGGATGGTTGGTACAGTTTAAAAATACAAACACAACTAGCATAAATACAATAATGATTTTGATAGCCAGTAAGTGACATTTCAAAACGGGACGTAGGTTACTGATTCTAGCTGTTCCTTTTTCTTCTTTTAAAAGGTGTTTTTACATTCGGAAAAAGTGGCGAGATTCAGCGCAGCTAAATTAAAGCGAGCAGCATTAAAGGGATAGTATCCTTTGCATGCAAGATGTTGAGATTTTTCACTTAATGTTTTGTTTCTTTTGCTCTCAGAAGATTGATGTAGGCCTATATAAACAAGGCACACTGTTCGATTATAGCGAGCACGTTAAAGATATAGGTTGAGTATCCGTAATTTCAGGGACTGCCGATTGAGTCACATGGCCCATATCGAACGGCTCCATCCCTAATTATATATTTTAATGTTTTAATAAACAATTCAATGCTTAATTCTGTAAAGTTCAGAAGAGGCATACAGACAGATGGGCACTGAATCAAAGATTTCCCTGCTGCAATTTAATTATTTCCCGCATCCGAATATGAACTGGAAACTTCGGATAGGAAAAAATCAATTTCCAACCCACTATCCGTGCACTTCTAGATTTCGGCTTCGGGCACACCCCTATCCATTCCAACTGCATTCCCATCCTGCATGACTGCTTAACACCGCTCCATTCCCACTGCATTCCCATCCTGCATGATTAACACAGCGCCATTCCCACTGCATTCCCATCCTGCATGACTGATTGACACCGCTCTGACTGAATAACTATCCTACATTCCCATAGAGTACGTCAGACATGGACGGAGTCTGGTTTCGGAAGTAAATTCCCTATGACAGATAGAACGGGCTTCGGAGACTATGGACTATTTCTTGAAATCTGATTTATAGAATGAGCTGAAATGTTCGTGGATTAGCCTGTGTGGTATAAGGATATAGATCATACATCGCATGTTCCAATTTTTATTTTTTAAAGTAATGGATTAATGATTGTAGTTTGTCTTTTAGTCCACTTTAACAGACTACATATCCATTACTGCAACGCACGGGTGGTTCTCGACCAATCAGATATCACCATTTCGTCTGGACATTTTTGCCAGTGCTGCGGCTGCTGCCGCTGAAGACAAGCTAATGTTAGCTTGCTAAGTTGAGAAGCCCACCCGACAAGGTCAGAAACTACGCTACGGATAACCACATCAAGCTAGCTAGCTAACGTGTTTAAAAATGGAGCTGTGTACTACTGCTGGCTAACGTTATATGACAATGTTTGGAGACAACGCTACACTACGGTTCCGCGTGTCCGGAGGGAATTATGGGACGTTGAGTTTTTAAACAGTGCCAACAGTAAGTGGTCTAAATGAATGGGGAAGCTACTTTCGAAACCAGTGTGACGTAGTCACTTGAGTACTCTATTGCATCCCTGTCTGATGCTGCATTCCCACCTAATTCTGAAAGGTTCTGCTGCATTCCCATTCTCACTGAAGGCTTCTGCTAATTTGTCTTGGTAAAGAACACAAAGGTCTAAGAGTAAGATGTGTGTTAAAACAGCACATGAAAGCAAAAAATTACGCAGCAATATGCAACATTATTCACCATTGTCCTTCAAAACCTCAAACTGGTCTTCACTCATGGTCTTCCACTGTCACTATTGTAGCACAGTTGGTGTGTACCCGAGACAATAAAGGGATACATGCAAAAGGAGAATGCTGGCTCATTAGGTACCATTAGAGCCATGCAGTAGAACCTCAGTCCCACTGAACTGATGGTGCCAGCAGATTTACTCTATAGTGGCTGAAATTGTATCGCCAGAGAAGAGGGCGACATGATGTGTTACCAAAAAATAGCTTTTTATCAATACTGAAATTATGCAACTAGTGAAGGCTTAGCGTACTTGTGAAATTAGACTGACTTCTCTTGGTTCTCTTCATTCTGATTCGCCTGTGTAGGGAAAAATACATTTCCTGCTTCAATGTTCTTGGATGGTCACCTAACACAATCAGCCTTACTCAATGATCAAGGGGGGTTAGAAACAAAGCCTGGTGACGACGGCACCGCTAGGGTGTGAAACGGGAATTAGCCAGTTTACCTAGGTGACAATAACCATTTGGTTCCCTCCCACACCACATGCAATGTCCATTTGTTTGCCTGTCACCCAATCAGGGACAGGAACCTGCATTCTATGTCAGCATTTTATTTCAGGTTTGGGGTATAAAGCTTGTACCACACACAACACTATTTTGTGATTGAACTGCCTTACGATTACCCGGTATCTTGTATACTGTAATGAAGACTATTTTGCATTATAATTAAATTGCTATTGACCTAAACTTTGGAACTCCGAGTTTTACTTTACAAAGAACAGAATTCCTACATAAAGTGGCGAGCCAGCGACGGACGAAAAGCGGGGACGATTGGAGAACTTTTTCTTTTCAAGCAAGACAATCCGCACCATTCAATTTTGTATACCAACAAAGAATTCAAGAACTTTTCTACAGCCCCACCAAGTCAGGACATCTTTTGTTGCACGGAGAGGATACAGGCCTTCTGCTGCTGCAAGGAAGACAAACTGGACCTCCATCGCAAGCCCTCTTTCGACGAACAGATCTAGGAGGAATCCTTGTAAGTATAACGGGTTTTTTTCTGCATTATTCCACTGTGGATAATAATTTGAGTTTATGGTTATATAACAAGTTTGATTTGTCAGCTGTGGCAAAGGTGAGCAAAATAGCACAGATTTAGGAGCAAATTCAAGACTTAGGCATGAGAATTCTCCTGGGAATTTAATAAGTAAATTCTGACCTGTTTAACAGTGAAAGGTAACTTTACGGGGTTAAGCGGGAGGTGTGTTGACCTGTTTAACAGTAAAAGGTAACTTTACGGGGTTAAGCGGGAGGTGTGTTTGTAGAGGAACTGGGCTTTTTGGAAAAGTACCAGCAGGGTATCCCACATTTATCCTGTGTCCTTGAGGTAAACCACCACACTAGGTATATTGTACATAGGTGTACTCAGAACCTAGAATGATGGAGTGGGCCATTGATTATATTGCAAAACATTGCAAAGAGGGACCCTATGGATCTCTGTTAGAAATATCAGATCCTCTAGTTTGGCTTGAGGAAGCGTGTACAGAGCGCAATAGCAAATGTAAAAATAAAAAACATAAGCAGGCAAATGTACTAGCAGCCCTGGTGCAAGGTGAAAATGAATTGAAACGCCATTTGTCAGTAGCAGAGAAACTCTGTGTAGAACAGCAACAAACCATTGCATCACTTAGAAGTGAGAATGCAGCAGGACAGGCCCTGGTGCAAGGTCAAACTGAATTAAAACACTGTTTGTCAGTAGCAGAGAAACTCTGTGTAGAACAGCAACAAACCATTGCATCACTTAGAAGTGAGAATATAGAACAGCAACAAACCATTGAATCACTTAGAAGTGAGAATGCAGCAGGACAGGCAGAGCGCTGTTTAGCAGCACATAACACTATTGAACTGCGGCAGCAGTTGGCATCACTGAGGACAAGCTTGGCTGACTCAAAAACTGTAAATGCCACAATAAATAAACAGTTAGACAAGTGTAAAAATGCTTATGAGTTGCTATGGGAAAAAAGTGCAAAAAATCCAGAGGTTGCGCGTAGATCAGTAATAAAGGACAGTTCTGCTGATAAGCTCAGACAAATTCAGTGTCATGTTGCTGCTTTGGGTATTAATTTACCTGAGTACACCGACTCTGAAAGTAATTGTGATAGTTCAGAAGAGGCGGATTCAGATCCATCTGAAAGTCACATTGCTGTGGGTCCAGTTAAAGCGGCACCTTTCCGCATAAGAGGGCGCAAAACACGTAGGAGAGCAGCAGGAGCTACTGAGGGCACCGCTGCTACAAATTATGAATACGAGGCAGTACAGGAACACATTCCATTGTCTACCTCAGAACTCGGGAACTTGTGTAAAATAATTGGTCAGTGGGATGGTTTCTCTGATCCCCGGAATTATTTAGCCGAGTTGAAACGACAGGCTACAGCACAAACTCTAGATGACCAGGATTGTTGCCAGATTCTGCAGTTAACTATTCCTGCTGATCTAGTTCAGTCGCTACCCAAAAATATTCAAGGACCTTTAAATGGTGTGTGGGCAAATGCCCAGCAGAGAGAGTCTGCATTATTGGATATGATTGGCAACCCACAACCCAACTGGAAACAAATACAGAACACCACACCTAATAGAGGTGAAAATCCAGTAGCTTATATGAACCGCTTGTTCAATTGTTACACCAGGAATTCTGGCATTCCAAATCCAGGCAGAAATGATCCAGCTTTCCTTGCATTAATCATACAACAGTATGATGACATAGTAAATGATGCAACAAAGCTTGCATTAAATCAAAAACAAAAAGCAAACAATTTTACATTTGCTGATGTCTGTAGTCTTCTATCTAGTTGGTATGAAACTACACATAGTGCCCCTGTTAACAAAAAGGTTTCAGCTGTTGTCACTAATGAGGGTCGTAAGACGTCTAGAGATGCTTGCCACAACTGTGGTAGGATTGGACATTTTAAAAGGGACTGCTGGTCACGGGGTGGGGGTGCTGCAGGGCAGAATCCAAAACAGAAAAACACAGGAAAAGTTGTAACACAGTCAGAAATATCTCCTTCTGCTCCAACTCTGACCTATAAACTACTGCATGAGTTTATAGTTGTGGTCAAAAATTACCTTCAAACACAGTCAGAAATCTCTCCTTCTGCTCCAACTCTGACCTATGAGGAAATGAATAATCTACAGCATGAGTTTATGGTCATGGTCAAAAATTACCACCAGAAAGGGCCTTGGGATGCAAATTAGGCAGGGCCACATGAAATTGTGGACACCTGCGGGGAGGGCAATCTTAAGGTTACAATGAAGGGGAGGAAAAGAATGGGGTACAAATGGTATCATGCAGACCAATGTAAACTGTATCCAAATGTTAAACTGCCATAAGAGTAAATACTGCACTTGATGTTTTTCAGGAATCAGGACATGAGGCGGACTGAAAAGCCTCAAGGGGGGATTATGGAACACCAAGATGGGTATTTTCTTTGTTTTTACCTTTTATTATGTTTTATTTTTCTATTATTCCAATTTTCACATGCCAAAACACAAATGATGCCTGCATGGTGCACAGCAATGGGACTCCATACCTCAGCCACAAAAACTACAATCTAACTTGCCACATGAAAGCCACATGTCTGGAGGAAGCTGCAGGAGACGGAAAATGCCAGTGCCCTGTTGGCCTCACAGGAGATGGGGTCAGTAGGTGTGAGGACATTAATGAATGCAGAAAAGGACAATCTTGTGGCATTAATCAGGTTTGCATAAATACACTGGGAAGCTACAGGTGTGACTGCATTCCTGGATGGACAATGAACCATAGTCAAGTATGTGAGAAAAAAATGCCCTCGGATGTGGCCTATGCCAGCTAATGGGGTTATTACTGTTCGTAACCCACATATGTAGGTGAATAATGTACAATAGGAATTTTTAACAATTGCTATGAATCTAGGGGACTTAAACACACAACTCATAGATGCTTGCAAAGATGATTACTCTGTTTCCAGGCCTTTTGATGACTTGATACAAAGGGAATGGGAGGAAGTAGGACTCAGGGGGGCAGCCAAGAAGCGTATAGAAGTATATTTGGGGACTTGGCAGGTATATTTGGGACAGGAAACTCTTTGTATAATAATCATCAGGTGGGATTACTCAAACAGTACATCAGTAATGTAAACACAAAATTAGGACATTTTCTCAGGATGTTCAATATTCCAGTAAAACACATGATATCCTTGTTCAATATATGCAGGCACAAATATCACTTAATGCAGATGTTATGCAAGGACTTTTCAAATTATCAAACAGACAATTAAGCGGCAGAATTTTGGTTTTCTAGCGACATCATCAGACAGTCAAATTGGATGAAGTAGTCCTTAGATCTACCTCCTCCTGGCAGCTGACTTTTATTATCAGTAGTCTAAATTCTCAAGGATATTGTAATTATGATAAGTTCCACCTGGTAAGAGCATGGCAGACTATGGCAACAAGTCCAGCTGGGTGTGGTGTTGGGATCCCATGACGGGTAAGACTCTCCAAGCCAAAAGAGGGCAACCTAAGACAGGACAGCACCGCCACTGGCACACTTCTTGGAAATGAGGTGTTCATGTTGTTTGTCAGATTTGGGTGAAGTGTAAGACTCTTAAGTTGACATGATCGACTCAAACACTGGCAAATCAACCACGCCACTGGCCAAATCAACTAACTTATCATAAATACAATGTAGGTTAAAATGTAAGTGTAAGCAGTGACTCATCGCCACTGATAGGCATAGCATTAAATTATAGAATAGCAGCTGGGAGTGAGTAATCAAGGCCTATTCCAACCAAGGAGACTAAATTAGCAATACAATAGACTGGTTCCTGAGTTAAACCTTTCTCTTTTGTTTGTATATGGGTCAAGGTTTAAGGGGGGATTATGTAGGGAAAAATACATTTCCTGCTTCAATGTTCTTGGATGGTCACCTAACACAATCAGCCTTACTCAATGATCAAGGGGGGGTTAGAAACAAAGCCTGGTGACGACGGCACCGCTAGGGTGTGAAACGGGAATTAGCCAGTTTACCTAGGTGACAATAACCATTTGGTTCCCTCCCACACCACATGCAATGTCCATTTGTTTGCCTGTCACCCAATCAGGGACAGGAACCTGCATTCTATGTCAGCATTTTATTTCAGGTTTGGGGTATAAAGCTTGTACCACACACAACACTATTTTGTGATTGAACTGCCTTACGATTACCCGGTATCTTGTATACTGTAATGAAGACTATTTTGCATTATAATTAAATTGCTATTGACCTAAACTTTGGAACTCCGAGTTTTACTTTACAAAGAACAGAATTCCTACACCTGCATTACCTAAAACATCAGAAACAATAAATTACCTTACGCATTTTTTGTTTATTTATGAGGCAAAATGTTTTCTTGTTTATGTCTAAATAATCAGAAAAAAAATATAAAAGCCAAAAATAAAAATTGTTGAAGGAGGAAGTCACTTCTTACTTCGCATCATTGCTATGTACAGTTGAAGTCGGAAGTTTACATACACTTAGGTTGAAGTCATTAAAACTCATTTTTAACCACTCCACAGATTTCATGTTAGCAAACTATAGTGTTGGCAAGGCAGTTAGGACATCTACTTTGTGCATGACACAAGTAATTTTTCCAACAATTGTTTACAGATTATTTAGCTTTTAATTCACTATATCACAATTCCAGTGGGTCAAAGGTTTACATACACTAAGTTGACTGTGCCTTAAAATTTTTTAATATTTGGTTGCATATCCTTTGCATGCCATGACTTCCTGATGTCTGTGACCCAACAACATCAAAAGACTCTTGATATCTTATTTTCTGGTACTCTTACAAGCGATACTATAACGTCTCTGCATTTGAATGGATCTCGATGGGAATTGGGGGTGGGACTAGATTTAGCTGAGTGTATGTAAACTTCCGACTTCATCTGTATATGATGAGTACATAGCCTAATTCAAAGTTGAAATGACAGCCAAATTGTCAATTCATCTGAATTAATGTTTTTTCCTCCCCATCATAAAATGAATGGTTGTGTCTGGAACATTGCTGAAAAACAGCAGGACCTTCGGAGGAGGCAAACTGACTGCAGACGAACGTGGGACCTAAGAGTACACTGCAGTCAGAAGTACTGCATGTGGGTGAGAAAAACAGCTCCGTACAAAGCTCTAGTATTGCAAGTTTCTAAGTCTGTTTCAGTCCGGTTTGAATAATAAATTTACTTCAATTAAACGTTGGATTTTTCTCATTTTTTAAAAGTGAGATTAAGGTAATTCAATTTTTTATAACCCTTTTTACTCATCTTTACCAGGGGTGCCAATAATAGTGGAGGGCAGTATAGACATACCCATATACGTATATAGTGTATGTGTAGGCACTTATACAGCACCCTTCATTTCAAGATTTCTAAGCACTTTACAGTGAAGGGGAGAAACTCACCTCAACCACCACCAATATGTGGCTGATCTGGGTGATGCAGGGCGGCCATTTTGCACCAGAGCAGAGAGAGCACTCAACCACAGACACGCTGGTAGAGTGGGTTGGGAACAAACACAAAACCCCTTACCCAGTGATAACCCTGGAAGATTCACTCGTAAGTGCTGTCTTTACCTACTGACAGAGAGACAACATGGCCAAGAGATGAGCCCTCAGGCACTATGAGCTCTGCCTGATGTAAACAGGAGAGTGAGCTGTGACAGGTGTGAACAGGCGCCGTCCGTGATTGGTTTAAAAAGCATTCTTTCTCTCCGTCAGTGAGCTGATTTATGCATTCTTCAAGAATTCGGTAGCTATTAGCAAGGGAGTATCCACTATGGGCCACGCACGTCTAAGAGGCAAGTTAATGATTATACTGTGGGGAAGCATGTGACTGTGGCAGGGTCTGCTGGAGGTCTAATCTACTGAAAGGCAGGGCTCCTGATAGGCTGTGACATTATAAAAGTGTGCTGGAAGAGAGAAAGGTGTGTGTGTGTGTGTGTGTGTGTGGGGGGGGGGGGGGGGGGGGGGGGGCTTGCCTTACAATTATTCTGCTGACCCCATTCCAGTCAGATTCACTGTGGTAGGGTCATGTTGACAAATTTCGATTATAATACAGGAGGAAGCCTTTGTTGTTCACCTGCCACTGAAATGAAATGTTAGGAACCCTCTTACTCTGGAAATTCTCTCATTTGCATAAAACGCGTTGAGAATATTCCATTAATGGCTGCTGAAATGCAAATAGCATTTGGTGCTGACTTTCCCTGGTGCTTCAGATCCACATATAAGAATTGGGCAGGGTATAAAACCCTCCGTATCCATTATATTGTATCTTTAAAAAATAATAATAATTCTCGTTAAAGACAAAAGCAATTCTAGGCAAGGTCAGGGTTTTGACAAATGAGTTCCATTATCGGATTTCACCTTTCCCTCCGAAACCAAAGGTACCGCGTCGGCTGTCTGCCGAAGCTCAGACACGCGTGTGGTTGGTACATTTATAATCACCTCGTGTGACATGTTACACGCGAGGTGATTATAAACACACATACGCAGAGCGCAGAAAAAAAACCAAAAAAGCCTCCACCTGAGATTGCGCAGTTTAATTTCTCAGACTTGTCGTCTACGCGCTCTCTGCGCTCCGGTGTTTGAAGCAAGATAAATAGGAGACAGGAAGTAAATGGTGCCTAATCAAAGTTTCCTCAGCTGGGAAACCCGCAGATCTCCTCTGGTGATAGTGTCATACACTGGAGGTGGTCACTATTAAAACGCACTCCCTCCCCCACAATCTTCCACTCGCACTCCTTTACCTGAAACAGTGGCATTCTAAATCCCACACATGACCATCACACAGAATAGAGGCACAAGCACAAGCTTGATGCAGACTTCTAGACTGGATGCAGTGCTGGATACTCTCTACACTGCAAAAACAAAGTCTGTCTTAAGTGTTTTAGTGTTTTAGTCCTGTAATGAGACTTGAAATCTTATTATTTTTATTATTTATTTATTATTATTTTTAATCTCAAGTAGAAAATAGCTTGTTTTATTCATTTGCTTGACAAGTGAAATTTTCTTACCCCATTGGCAAATCTTGAAATGAGTCAACCTGTCTCACCTCACTGACTATATTTTGTGCCTTATTTAGCAAAAAAGAAAAGAAAATATAAGTCATATAAATAAGATTTTAAGTCTAAATATAAGACTAAAATACCTGTTGAGATTGCCTTATTTTTTGTTTTTTGCAGTGTCATTTGTAATTTGGTAGGCTAATTGGTGAGCCTAGCATGGGGTGAATGGCCTGTTCTCCTCATTTATGCATCCTTATGTTCTTATTCCAAAACCTGGGAGTGACAATCTCCCGCTCCCACACCGGAAAGTGACACATTTAAAACAAATAAACAAACAAGCAAAAAAAAAAAAGCCAGGGCCTGTTTCTAATCAGTAAGTTAAAGGGTTTCAGAGTTAGCCAGCATGACCTAGAAAGCATCTACAAAAGTCTAGTGGAAAGCATCATGTTTTCGTTCAACATGTCAAATGTGGTATGGCAATTTAAAAGTCGGAAATGAAAACAAACGTGAATAATCGTAAACATGTGCCGTATGATAGATATCGGTTTTAAACAGGTCAAGAAGATGGGGCTACGGTCACAGGCAGACACAAAACCATCTCCTTGGCCTGTTGTAAACCTGTATCTATCATAAGGCACATGCCATCCTCGACATTCTCTCAACTCCGATTTTGAAATTCTACCCTCAGGCAGCAGAATAGAATGCCCAGGGCCAAAAAACATGCATAAGAAATTTGTCCCACAGAAATACTCTTAACTCTTCTGAACTCTGCACATCCTCAGACACATTTTTTCTCTCTTTGTTTCCTCTTGAACACACCTCAGACCAGTTGCGCTTTAAGGTAACTGAAGTATCACGTGTGGATTGTTGTATGGCACTGCGATACATCTTACAGATATATTGTCCTGAATCACATATTGTTCACATTGTTATTTATGTTGTGAAAATGTCCCCCGGTGAGGTCAAAGACAAATTTCCACAGAAGTGGACAGTCTCGTTTAGTCTAACATAACATTCCGACACCTATGGGACTATCTCCCACTCTCATACCAGAGAGTGACTATCTTCCACTCCCACACCTGAGAGTGACTATCTTCCACTCCCACACCTGAGAGTGACTATCTTCCACTCCCACACCTGAGTGACAATCTTCCACTCCCACACCTGAGAGTGACTATCTTCCACTCCCACACCTGAGAGTGACTATCTTCCACTCCCACACCTGAGTGACAATCTTCCACTCCCACACCTGAGAGTGACTATCTTCCACTCCCACACCTGAGAGTGACTATCTTCCAGTCCCACATCTGAGTGACAATCTTCCACTCCCACACCTGAGAGTGACTATCTTCCACTCCCACACCTGAGTGACTATCTTCCATTCCCACACCTGAGAGTGACTATCTTCCACTCCCACATCTGAGTGACTATCTTCCATTCCCACACCTGAGAGTGACTATCTTCCACTCCCACATCTGAGTGACTATCTTCCACTCCCACACCTGAGAGTGACTATCTTCCATTCCCACACCTGAGAGTGACTATCTTCCACTCCCACACCTGAGTGACTATCTTCCATTCCCACACCTGAGAGTGACTATCTTCCACTCCCACACCTGAGAGTGACTATCTTCCACTCCCACATCTGAGTGACTATCTTCCATTCCCACACCTGAGAGTGACTATCTTCCACTCCCACATCTGAGTGACAATCTTCCACTCCCACACCTGAGAGTGACTATCTTCCACTCCCACATCTGAGTGACTATCTTCCATTCCCACACCTGAGAGTGACTATCTTCCACTCCCACATCTGAGTGACAATCTTCCACTCCCACACCTGAGAGTGACTATCTTCCACTCCCACATCTGAGAGTGACTATCTTCCACTCCCACACCTGAGAGTGACTATCTTCCACTCCCACATCTGAGAGTGACTATCTTCCACTCCCACACCTGAGAGTGACTATCTTCCACTCCCACATCTGAGAGTGACTATCTTCCACTCCCACACCTGAGTGACTATCTTCCACTCCCACACCTGAGTGACTATCTTCCACTCCCACACCTGAGTGACTATCTTCCACTCCCACACCTGAGTGACTATCTTCCACTCCCACACCTGAGTGACTATCTTCCACTCCCACACCTGAGTGACTATCTTCCACTCCCACACCTGAGTGACAATCTTCCACTCCCACACCTGAGTGACTATCTTCCACTCCCACACCTGAGTGACTATCTTCCACTCCCACACCTGAGTGACTATATTCTACTCCCACACCTGAGTGACTATCTTCCACTCCCACACCTGAGAGTGACTATCTTCCACTCCCACACCTGAGAGTGACTATCTTCCACTCCCACACCTGAGTGACAATCTTCCACTCCCACACCTGAGAGTGACTATCTTCCACTCCCACACCTGAGAGTGACTATCTTCCACTCGCACACCTGAGAGTGACTATCTTCCACTCCCACACCTGAGAGTGACTATCTTCCACTCCCACACCTGAGAGTGACTATCTTCCACTCCCACACCTGAGAGTGACTATCTTCCACTCCCACACTTGAGTGACTATCTTCCACTCCCACATCTGAGTGACTATCTTCCACTCCCACACCTGACTGACTATCTTCCACTCCCACACCTGACTGACTATCTTCCACTCCCACACCTGAGTGACTATCTTCCACTCCCACACCTGAGAGTGACTATCTTCCACTCCCACACCTGAGTGACTATCTTCCACTCCCAGACCTGAGAGTGACTATCTTCCACTCCCACACCTGAGTGACTATCTTCCACTCCCACACCTGAGTGACTATCTTCCACTCCCACACCTGAGTGACTATCTTCCACTCCCACACCTGACTGACTATCTTCCACTCCCACACCTGAGTGACTATCTTCTACTCCCACACCTGAGTGACTATCTTCTACTCCCACACCTGAGAGTGACTATCTTCCACTCCCACACCTGAGAGTGACTATCTTCCACTCCCACACCTGAGTGACTATCTGCCACTCCCACACCTGAGTGACTATCTTCCACTCCCACACCTGAGTGACTATCTTCCACTCCCACACCTGAGAGTGACTATCTTCCACTCCCACACCTGAGAGTGACTATCTTCCACTCCCACACCTGAGTGACTATCTGCCACTCCCACACCTGAGTGACTATCTTCCACTCCCACACCTGAGTGACTATCTTCCACTCCCACACCTGAGTGACTATCTTCCACTCCCACACCTGTGTGACTATCTTCCACTCCCACACCTGAGTGACTATCTTACACTCCCACACCTGAGTGACTATCTTCCACTCCCACACCTGAGAGTGACTATCTTCCACTCGTACACCTGAGTGACTATCTTCCACTCCCACACCTGAGAGTGACTATCGCCCACTCGCACACCTGAGAGTGACTATCGCCCACTCGCACACCTGAGAGTGACTATTGCCCACTCGCACACCTGAGAGTGACTATCTTCCACTACCACACCTGAGTGACAATCTTCCACTCCCACACCTGAGAGTGACTATCTTCCACTCCCACACCTGAGAGTGACTATCTTCCACTCCCACACCTGAGAGTGACTATCCTCCACACCCACACCTGAGTGACTATCTTCCACTCCCACACCTGAGTGACAATCTTCCACTCCCACACCTGAGTGACAATCTTCCACTCCCACACCTGAGAGTGACTATCGCCCACTCCCACACCTGAGAGAGACTATCTTTCACTCACACACCTGAGAGTGACTATCTTCCACTCCCACACCTGAGAGTGACTATCTTCCACTCCCACACCTGAGAGTGACTATCTTTCACTCTCACACCTGAGAGTGACTATCTTTCACTCTCACACCTGAGTGACTATCTTCCACTCCCACACCTGAGAGTGACTATCTTCCACTCGCACACCTGAGAGAGACTATCTTTCACTCTCACACCTGAGAGTGACTATCTTGCACTCTCACACCTGAGTGACAATCTTCCACTCCCACACCTGAGTGACTATCTTCCACTCCCACACCTGAGTGACTATCTTCCACTCCCACACCTGAGTGACTATCTTCCACTCCCACACCTGAGTGACTATCTTCCACTCCCACACCTGAGTGACTATCTTCCACTCCCACACCTGAGAGTGACTATCTTCCACTCGCACACCTGAGTGACTATCTTCCACTCCCACACCTGAGAGTGACTATCGCCCACTCGCACACCTGAGAGTGACTATCGCCCACTCGCACACCTGAGAGTGACTATCGCCCACTCGCACACCTGAGAGTGACTATCTTCCACTACCACACCTGAGTGACAATCTTCCACTCCCACACCTGAGAGTGACTATCTTCCACTCCCACACCTGAGAGTGACTATCTTCCACTCCCACACCTGAGTGACTATCTTCCACTCCCACACCTGAGTGACTATCTTCCACTCCCACACCTGAGAGTGACTATCTTCCACTCCCACACCTGAGAGTGACTATCTTCCACTCCCACACCTGAGTGACTATCTGCCACTCCCACACCTGAGTGACTATCTTCCACTCCCACACCTGAGTGACTATCTTCCACTCCCACACCTGAGTGACTATCTTCCACTCCCACACCTGTGTGACTATCTTCCACTCCCACACCTGAGTGACTATCTTACACTCCCACACCTGAGTGACTATCTTCCACTCCCACACCTGAGAGTGACTATCTTCCACTCGTACACCTGAGTGACTATCTTCCACTCCCACACCTGAGAGTGACTATCGCCCACTCGCACACCTGAGAGTGACTATCGCCCACTCGCACACCTGCGAGTGACTATTGCCCACTCGCACACCTGAGAGTGACTATCTTCCACTACCACACCTGAGTGACAATCTTCCACTCCCACACCTGAGAGTGACTATCTTCCACTCCCACACCTGAGAGTGACTATCTTCCACTCCCACACCTGAGAGTGACTATCTTCCACACCCACACCTGAGTGACTATCTTCCACTCCCACACCTGAGTGACAATCTTCCACTCCCACACCTGAGTGACAATCTTCCACTCCCACACCTGAGAGTGACTATCGCCCACTCCCACACCTGAGAGAGACTATCTTTCACTCACACACCTGAGAGTGACTATCTTCCACTCCCACACCTGAGTGACTATCTTCCACTCCCACACCCGAGAGTGACTATCTTCCACTCGCACACCTGAGAGAGACTATCTTTCACTCTCACACCTGAGAGTGACTATCTTTCACTCTCACACCTGAGTGACAATCTTCCACTCCCACACCTGAGTGACTATCTTCCACTCCCACACCTGAGTGACTATCTTCCACTCCCACACCTGAGTGACTATCTTCCACTCCCACACCTGAGAGTGACTATCTTCCACTCGCACACCTGAGTGACTATCTTCCACTCCCACACCTGAGAGTGACTATCGCCCACTCGCACACCTGAGAGTGACTATCGCCCACTCGCACACCTGAGAGTGACTATCGCCCACTCGCACACCTGAGAGTGACTATCTTCCACTACCACACCTGAGTGACAATCTTCCACTCCCACACCTGAGAGTGACTATCTTCCACTCCCACACCTGAGAGTGACTATCTTCCACTCCCACACCTGAGAGTGACTATCTTCCACACCCACACCTGAGAGTGACTATCTTCCACTCCCACACCTGAGTGACAATCTTCCACTCCCACACCTGAGAGTGACAATCTTCCACTCCCACACCTGAGAGTGACTATCGCCCACTCCCACACCTGAGAGAGACTATCTTTCACTCACACACCTGAGAGTGACTATCTTCCACTCCCACACCTGAGAGTGACTATCTTCCACTCCCACACCTGAGAGTGACTATCTTCCACTCGCACACCTGAGAGAGACTATCTTTCACTCTCACACCTGAGAGTGACTATCTTTCACTCTCACACCTGAGTGACTATCTTCCACTCCCACACCTGAGAGTGACTATCTTCCACTCCCACACCTGAGAGTGACTATCTTCCACTCGCACACCTGAGAGAGACTATCTTTCACTCTCACACCTGAGAGTGACTATCTTTCACTCTCACACCTGAGAGTGACTATCTATGAGGGGCCGTTCAGGCCAAAATTTATATTTGCCTCGCATATACACGTACAATGACACTCACATTCACTAGTGAAGCTCTCACGCGCACTGAAAAGGCTTGTACATAACATCTAAATGCTTGCACACACACCCTAAATCTTCTCATATAAACACAAAGAGCTCGCACATACACGTACAATGACTCTCACATTCACTAGTGAAGCTCTCACGCGCACTGAAAAAGCATGTACATAACATCTAAATGCTTGCACACACCCTAAATCTTCTCATATAAACACAAAGAGCTCACACATACACATACAATGACTCTCACATTCACTAGTGAAGCTCTTACGCACACTGAAAAAGCTTGTACATAACATCTAAATGCTTGCACGCACACCCTAAATCTTCTCATATAAACACAAAGAGCTTGCACATACACGTACAATGACTCTCACATTCACTAGTGAAGCTCTCACATGCACTGAAAAAGCTTGTACATAACATCTAAATGCTTGCACACACACCGTAAATCTTCTCATATACACACAAAGAGCTCACATATTCACATGTGAAGCTCTCACTGACACAAGAAATATCTTACACGCACTATGTTCATGCTCTCACACGTTCAAAAAAATCCTCTTGCATTAATTACTAGACCACTCACGTAAACATACAAAGCATTCGCACATTCACTATTTGTTCTCACATATTCATATAAACAACACACATACACAGTAAATATTCAGAATTGATGTGTGTGTGTGTGTGTGTGTGTGTGTGTTATATGAATGTGTGAGAACTTATAGTGAATGTGAGAGGGTTTTCAGTAGTACGTGTGAGACATCTAAGTTGAAAACCGGAAGGTATTTCAGTTGAAACGGAAGGTGGCTAAAATCTAGTGTTCTGATTGGCTTAGTCAAGCACACTGCTTCACTCCCCTACTTGATACTTCTGGCTGGCGCTGCCCGCTGGCGAGTTTTCTGTATTTAACGCCGTAATACATTGAGACAACGTAAAAAACTGTGCTAAAATAATACCGCGTTTGCTTTCCAAAAAAGCAACGTAGGCTATTTTATGTGCCACAAAAAAGAGCGTTTTACTAACAATCAAATGAGCTCCGCCAGTTGTTTTTCATAGCAAACAAGGTTGCAATTGCTTGACCCAATCAATGATGATCAAGGTCAGATCAGAAGCATAGACTGTATAAAAATACGGACAAAGCCACTGTGACGTCACCCATTGCCTTTCCACGGCCTCGTAAAAACTGAATTGAAGCTCGGAAGTCTTTTTCGCCGGCCGTTTGTACAAACTGAGCCTGCTCCGTGGAGCCAAAGTGACCTTGGCTTGGAGCAGGGTCAACCGGATATGGCCCGGGCACAGTATGATTGACAGTTCGGGGTGGAGAAGCCACAGAACTATAAAGCCCACAGAACTATATAAAGCCCATGACCTGACCAAACCCACTATTTTGCAAAACAAACTTGCGGTAAACTTCCTTAAGTTGCTAATGTTTTATAATATAACATTTAATCCTCGATTTTACTGTGTCATTTATTCGCATTGAATGTGTGGTATTCGTCACATAATTAACGTTCATTCAGTTATCTTCAATTTATATTCAGCTAACATCAGCTAAATTGATTAGCTATATAGCATACCAGCTGAGCTCGGTAGCCAAGCTAGACGCAATGCATCACCACCATTGCTAACCGCTAATTAACTCGACTGTGGCACAGCAGTCTGTCACGGTTTGCCGCAGCATAAAACCCTGTTCTGAAAACTCTTCCAGATAAAGTGGGGATTAAGGTTAGTGGGTTCACACGCTAGCTAAAAGCACAGTAGCTACATCGTAGCTAGCATTAACTTTCATCTGCATCCTGTAA
Organism: Synaphobranchus kaupii; assembly: GCA_029718625.1. Lineage (NCBI taxonomy): Eukaryota > Metazoa > Chordata > Actinopteri > Anguilliformes > Synaphobranchidae > Synaphobranchus > Synaphobranchus kaupii. The sequence continues at coordinate 39,765,540 of CM056380.1, forward strand.
CCTAATCACAAACATTTACAAACGCAAACTCCGTATTCTTTTCCGATAAATTATTGGTTTTATTTTAAACATCCCTGTATTGAGTCAGTAAAAAAATACCGATAACACTTTGGCTCTATTCCCCGCACATTTTCGTAATTTTTGGGACCTAAAAAAATGATCCAGGTGTAGAAATATCCGGTTAGATTTCTAGCTAGAGCAGCTGGCTAACGTTAGTAGCGTTAGCTAGGCAATCACGGTAGCTAGCGAACTTATATGGCCAGTCAGCAAGGATTACTTGACAGCAAGGATAACTTAAATTAAAATGGCTTGCCATAAGCTATCGTTAGCTTGCTAGCTAAATGTTAAAACGACTTGCCGTGAGATATCGTTAGCTTGCTAGCTAGCTAACCCAGCATTGCTAAGCAATGGTAACGTTCATGACAGGGGAGTACAAGGGGAGTACATAACAGGGGGCTATTGCGTACGGGAGGGGTTGGAATAGCTAAATTGATAAGGTTATACAGGAGCAATTGATTTGAGATACTTAACCCATAGTTTGGCTGCTTGCTCCGAGATTGGGCCTGTAGTGTAGCTCAGCTGCAACATCCCCTTCTGTCTCATCTTACGAAACAGTATTTTTTTTCGTAGTAGACACATCATAGCTCCCTCCAACCAAAATGAATATGCGATGACAAACATGTTGAAGATGAGTGGGTAAGGCACTAAACTTATTATGCTACGAACTGCGTCCACAAAACAACAGCTTGTTCACGGTAGGCTACTAAGGAATGTTCTCCATCAACTTCCACTCAAAAATACAGCGTGTCTCCCTGTCCCAAGCATAGACTGTATAAAAATAGGTCCCGCCCCTCCGAGTGAGGGCAGTGAGAACCATATAGAACCTATCTATGCCAGTGATCCCAGGACTCAACCTGTCCCTAACAAATGTTAATACCCTGTCCAAACGACACAATATTTAAAAAAATCAGCACATGCACAGGCATTAGATGAAGGAAGGCACCTATTGCAATTACATTTTGTTGTGTAAAAAATGTATTGAATGAGTATTTTGACCACATTGCTGCCATTGACTTACATGGGGAAAGACCTATACTGGAGCCAACCGCAGTGGCGCTAGTGAGCAACGGCACAATGGCCGCTCCCAGCCCAACCAGGAAGTGAGCTTCAAAACGAAAGCCCAGTCTTGGCCCCTTGATCAGAAGTCAGGGAAACTGGTTAATGAACGTAGTGGAGCCGACGAGTGGAGCAAAACACCCACTTCCAGAATGTTTTAAAATGCAATATAACAATCGATTAAGAATTATGAGTAGGCTATTATCAGTATGTAAAATATCTTGATGCATAGATCTAAGCTACGCCACTGAAATGGAGCAATTGCAAAGGAGGTTGCAGTATTTTAGCTTGCATATGGTGGGCTATAATTCTGAGAGCAGTGGTTCCCAAACTCGGTCCTGGGATAGCCTACCCCTGTGCATGCTGGTTTTGTTCCTACCCAAAATTGCAAGCTATATTGCAATTAGCCTGCAAAACACCTGGCGGAACTCATTCGATTGTAAGCAAAACGCTCGTTTTTGTGGCACAAAAGCGGCGTTGCTTTTTTTGGAAGGCAAACGCAGTATTTTTCTCCGTTTTTATAACCTGAAAAACTGTGGAAAATATGGCGTTTTTAATTATTTTAGCGCAGTTTTTTACGTTTTCTCAATATATTACGGCGTACAGAAAACTGTCGCCAGCCAGAAGTATCAGGTAGTGGAGTGAAGCAGTGTGCTTGGCTAAGCCAATCAGAACGCTAGTGTTTAGCCACCTTCCGTTTCAACTGAAATACCTTCCGGTTTTCAACTTGAGATGTCTCACACATTCTACTGAAAACCCTCTCACATTCACACATTCACTATAAGTTCTCACACATTCATATAACACACACACACACATATCAATTTTGAATATTTTCTGTGTATGTGTGTTGTTTATATGAATATGTGAGAACAAATAGTGAATGTGCGAATGCTTTGTATGTTTACGTGAGTGGCATAGTAATTAATGCAAGAGGATTTTTTGAACGTGTGAGAGCATGAACATAGTGCGTGTAAGAGATTTCATGTGTCAGTGAGAGCTTCACTTGTGAATATGTGAGCTCTTTGTGTGTATATGAGATTTACGGTGTGTGTGCAAGCATTTAGATGTTATGTACAAGCTTTTTCAGTGCATGTGAGAGCTTCACTAGTGAATGTGAGAGTCATTGTACGTGTATGTGCGAGCTCTTTGTGTTTATATGAGAAGATTTAGGGTGTGCGTGCAAGCATTTAGATGTTATGTACATGCTTTTTCAGTGCGCGTGAGAGCTTCACTAGTGAATGTGAGAATCATTGTACGTATGTGTGAGCTCTTTGTGTTTATATGAGAAGATTTAGGGTGTGTGTGCAAGCATTTAGATGTTATGTACAAGCTTTTTCAGTGCGCGTGAGAGCTTCACTAGTGAATGTGAGAGTCATCTTCCACTGTCACACCTGAGAGAGACACTCTCAGCCCCACCTTAACCTCTTCCTACCGAGGGCAAAATAGGCCAATTTTTGCCTGTTTTCACTAGTGACAAACAAAGGTGGTTATCTCAAAAACTATAAATGGTACAAATATGGTTCATGGCTTTTATTAAAGCAGACACCTGCAGTATTACGACTAAGCAGTGAAAACTCATAGAAATCCAGTTTTTGATACTTAACTACAACAATTTATGTACAGAAAATATAAAAAAACTAAAAAACGGGTACCTACATTCAAGTTTAAGAATTTTTACCTGGGGAGCTACAAATGCTATGGAGGAAATGACTCCTCTATCTCAACGTTTCCCAACCTGGGGTCCGCGCCCCCCTTAGGGGGGCGCCAAAGATCGCAGGGGGTGCGCCAGACCTCAGACAATTTGAGGCCTAACATCATATTTAGACATATATTTATATGTCACAGAGAAATTGTAACAATACATGATTGTTGCTAAAAGCATTAACACTAGAAAGGCCAGCGTGCGCTGTATACCTATAACCACACCTGTCAACTCTCCCGTGTTTCTAATGTAATGAACGATGTGTTTTGGAGACAGCAGGCGCAGCTTCCTCTACAGACTCTCAGACGCTCTGCCGTCTTGGAGTCGCTCATTCTGCCCAACAAAACATCGACAGCATGAGCGCCGGTGTCACGCCATCTACATTTGATAAATCTCCATTTAAACACTTAAAGATTGATTGTGCGTCTATATAACTTAATACCCCAAATGGACAATAATAGGCTAAAGCCACAATCATAACAATAAACAGCCGGGTTATTTAATGTTGCAACAAAATTGACATGAAAAAAGACGCCGGGTCCAGCACTTTTCTCTAAGCGCCGCATAAGCTCTCTCCTCGAGCAATTGAAAAAGAAGCTGGCGCTAATGTGGACACAGAGAACATCAACAATAAACTTTTTACAACTTTTATAATATGTGATGCGGTATGTCAAAACCAGGCGGAATTGGGCAAGAGGTCAATTTTGAGTTATTGGTATATTAGTAAAACATAGACCTTGCACTTTACAACTCCGCTTTCTTTTTTCAAATCGGATATTCCAAAGCGAAGTTATTAAGATTTTAAATTGGACCGTCTGAAACATCGAAACTGAGAAAAAATAGCCCTTTAAAGTTTGAGTTTAAACAAAACAAGTTGGTTAACAATGTTAGCGTACCGAACCCTGTTATCGGGCGGAAACCAGACATTTTTGTGATCAACATACGATACTGATATTATTCTGGCACATACCATTGAACATATTATATTTATTAGGTTCACAAAACGATAAGCTAACTTTTAAGCCAATAACCATGTAGATGTGACCGGTAGTTTTTTTGTTTTAACGTCTTTTAGATTAGAAAGTAGGGCTAGCTACTGTCAAAAAAGGGGCGCCCTTTATCTGGCGGCTCTTGTAGTGCATAAACAAGCTCACGATTATTGTTGTTTTAATAATCAATTAATAGTTTATTTCATCAAGAAAGATACCGTTTGAATAACCAATATGTTGGCAAAATAGCTGGCTAACTGGATAGTTTACCTGACAGTCCGAAAGATGTCGATATTGGGTTTATTTCTTCACAAAACGATAAACTAAGTTTTAAGCCAATATTAAACATGTAAGTTAGACGTGACCGGTAGTTTTTTGTTTTAACGTCTTTTAGATGAGACAGTAATGTCAAAAAAGGGGAGACAACTATCGTTTATTGGCTTAAAAGAGATAGGCTCAATCGCATTGGATTTATTTCTTTACAAAAACGATGTTAACTTTTAAGCCAACTTTTAACGTCTTTAAGATGAGACGAGACTGCCAAAGAAAGGGCGCCCATTATCGGGCGGCTGTTGTAATCCATAAACAAGCTCACGATTATTGTTGTTTTAATAATCAATTAATAGTTTATTTCATCAAGAAAGATACCGTTTGAATAACCAATATGTTGGCAAAATAGCTGGCTAACTGGATAGTTTACCTGACAGTCCGAAAGATGTCGATATTGGGTTTATTTCTTCACAAAACGATAAACTAAGTTTTAAGCCAATATTAAACATGTTGTAGACGTGACCGGTAGTTTTTTGTTTTAACGTCTTTTAGATGAGACATTTGATTTACCTGCTTAATATGACAGCCTTTTATTTTTGTTTTATACAGGCCTATGCCAACCTAAGTATTACCATTAGGCCTAGTCTATTATTTTGAGATAATTTGAATTAATTTTACATTAATGAATGTACATTTGAAATAAATATGATGCATACGACTGCAAGTTATTAGTTAATAAAGGCATAAAAGGACAGAAATGTATCATTTTTTGGGGGGGGGGGGGGCGCAAATTCCATCAGGAGTGAGTTAGGGGGGCTCTGGGGAAGAAAGGTTGGGAACCCCTGCTCTATCTGATTCATCAATATGCTGCCTACCTCTGGTAACAATCTGGTGTCAATTGGTCAACATTGGTGGCAATGTTCCAGAAAGGTCTCAATATGATTTATTTTTTAGGTTTTTACAATAAAATGAGATAATTTGTCAATATTGGCAATAAAAGTTCATTTTTAGACGTGTTCTTGGTGCTCTTCATATTACACAACTAACTACCCAAGGTTACAAAAAGCTGTCAAAACCCATGTAGCAGCACAGTGAATCTTGTGTATTTCACCAGAGCCCCATTAGCCAGAAATGAGTCCAGGAATGTGCAAACAGGTTTTCAAATGAATAATGGGAATAGTATGAAACTTCCCTACACATTACTGCTTGCCAGTCCTGTCCTTTATTCTGTTGCCACCTCCTATGATAGGGACGTTGGGGTTGGGTTTTAGGAGGCAAAACTTTATACATGACAAACATATATCAACTATATACAAGTGCACTAAGGTGTACTACTAAAAGTGCAGTGGATAAAAAAATCAAAAGTCCACCAGTTTCCTAGATAAAAAATAAAAACACCCCTGCTGTAACAAATAAAAAGATCCTTGCCCTCTAATTGCTGAAGTTACCGTATTTACACAAAGAAAGTACAAAATGGCAGGGTCCAAAAAGCTAAAAAAAATGAACTAAAAACAAAAAAAGGCAAAGGATCAAAACATGGGGGTGGAGGGTGAGGAGAGATTATTTAACCATTCATACAGAAGCCATTTAGACTACACATTCCCTCAGGAGAGCAATCTGCATCATTACAAACCCCATTAACCCTGTCCATGGAATTGTCCACCATGTTGATATACCCATTAGTCCCCCTTATACAACAACAATCAACAGTAATAATAATAAACAAGTACTCCCTCATGTTATCATGTTCTCTACCTCATACCATGCATAAATTGTCATTTTGTTTACCTGCACAGCCTTCTGTACTGCATACAGAACAATTTACTCATGTGGAACAATGACTTTACTAAACACTTCCAGAAGCCATTTCACACTCAAAAAAATCGATTTAGTAGCTCATCTCAGACACAAATAGATAGCTAGCTGCTTGTTACCTGTAATTTTGCTTGCTAGCTTGCCACTGTAAAGGTAATACTATCCATATTAATTTAGCTGAGAGGGACCGATTTTATGCATAAGTATATAAGGTTAGTTAGCTTCACAGAAGAAACACAGGGATTCACGCATTGCAGCTAAATTGCACATTTCCTTCGATGCTTACACCAAACTTACCGTTTCCACAAACATCTGTGTTGTTGGCAACGCCACGTAACACGTGCGAGTTTGTCAACACAGACAATACACCCTTCAAGTTTACTTCATAAATTATTTATCATACCGTTGGAATGTGCAATTTGTAATATTAATTGTATGAAAAACAATAAAATACAGTTGACAATGTAATTACGAACCCGCATGGCATTGCGTGAATTCACACTGGTCTATCGAAAAATCGGTAATACCACCAGCCCTAACGACGTTACCTGCCATGGCGAAATTCAATGCGTTTATAGCATAACACTGTTAGTATGATAAAACAACTTACATGTCAGCAACATCATCTCGGTCATCAGTGGATTCAGCGTCACTGAGACAGGATGAGCCTCCCTCGGCAAAAACATCTTCTGGCTTATCCAGTTCGTCTAGCACTTGGTGCACGGATAAACACCTCAAAAATCTCGACATAACTACACAAAAACTGTCTCAAAAATACTCTAAAGTAAAAAAATGTAACTGCGGGCCTTAACTAATTAATTGTGCTTTGCTAAACGGAATGTAGTGAGCTACGCTACAAGGTAAAAACACTGCGCCATCTTGGTTCGATAATTACGCGTGGTCGCCACTTCCTTATACGCAGGGCAGTATTTCCTTTTTTTACGACGGCTATTGTGTTGAATGAGGGCTTGTTTCAAAGATAAGAGTCTTGGCTATTGCCTGGAATATTTGACAGTTTTAAAACCCAATGGAAAGCAAATAATACTCAGAGTGGAGGCGGGTGGAAGACAGTTTTTCCCACTTCAGATAGGCCTATTGTGCTATCAGTCAAAGAAATACACCCAATTGACGACGGTTTTGCATAAATCTCTGCAAGCAAGTTCAAAACAACTCTGGCTAACATATACTAAGCCATGGGATTGGTACTCCAGAAACTGGCTGAGTTTCACAACGCCAAAGTGAACACAGCCGAACGAGTCGTAATCAAGTGCAAAAAAGCACAAGTCGGTTTAAAATTGGAAAAAAATAATGTACAGCCGTATGAAAGTTTCAAAGTATTTTTTCTTGAAGCCTAAAGGTATAATGATTTTTCAAACCAAAGTTTTGTGAAATACAATTAAGCAGAACAGTTTACCAGCACATTGTTTATGGTGTGACATCAAGCTGCAATACATGTTTGAGAATTAGGTCCGAGTTTCCAACGTTATTTACGAAGTTTTATCCCGACGTTTTGGGCTTAAAAACCACTTTCCCAGAAGGAATGGATATATCTTAAGGATATTTAATCAAAATATTGAGGTGAGCAGTTTATTATATATTATTAAATTAATGAAATGTATAATTTAATAATTTCCGTAACGCCCACGTTACCGCTAGGGGGCGTTTGGTATTAAGAGGTTAAATGGGTGCATGTCCCCTAGCCTCAGAGGAAAGGGCAGATCTCTGACAGGTCAAAGGCGTTGAGGGGGGCTCACGCACTCGCATAACCGAACCTTACGCAGACGGGATGCAATGGTTTCCATGGCGATGCAAGAAGTGAAAACCAATTGCCTCACTTCAAAGGCTCAGGGACTTAAAAGCACTACAGCAAAGAGCACCTTATCTGAGCTCCTGATGGCAAAGCTCTTTACCCAGATTTACTTTCAGAGCAGGTTCGTTTCAAAAAAACATTTTATTCCTCAGTAAGAAAAAATAATAATTAAAAATAAAATTAAAATTTTTTTTAAAAGCAGGAATGCACAGCATGCAGATAGGGGTTCACAGAAGGGGAAGGCCGAACGCGTACGCTACTCTATCGTGGCCTGGCCCCTCATCCGCCCTCATCCCTGATCTTTTGGCCGGGACATCGGCGGGCACTGTAAACGCTTCCCCGGACACACGGTCACAAGTCCTCTTAAATCTGTTCATGTCGGTGAATGACTTTCACACTTTATTTGGGCCGTCCAGGATAGGTGTAATGGCGCTCGGCTGTATTCGCAGAGCCAGTGACTGAATGAGAAAGAAAAGTGTTTCAATAGAAAAGATAAAGGCTTTCATGATCGCGCCTGAAAGCAATATCAGGCACATGTCCATAGTCTGAAATAATACACTGTTGTGCTTGAAAGCAATGCAGCGCATATCCATAGTCCGGAGGAATTTGCCATTAGCCCCCTCTAACAGAGCGTATACAGAATCTCACTGCTGCTATGTCAATATATCTCACTGCTTCCTGTCAATTCCTCAGGGCGTCAGCTGGCACCCACATACATCAAAATGCGCGATGCTGCCGGCCGTTTCTGTCCCGCACACCAATCAAACAGCATCAGTTACCGCACGCCAGAGGACTCGGCAGCAGCCACGGGCATATCGCTGGCCCCCAATCAACCTGAGGAGGCGCTATCGAGCGATGAAGCAGGGGACAGCCACCGCCAGCTGAAGACCTGCCTTCTTAGGTGACGCTCCGCAGGGTCTCCCGGTCACTTGTGGCCCCGGCAGGGTCCAGAATTCAGGAAACAGGAACCCGCTAACGCATCATGAGCGATTCTCCTACTGGGATCCACAACGCGGGAATAGCCACTCGTTTTTCTTTGTGCACTGCATACAGTATGAACGCTCATTTCTTCTACGGGCTGGCAGAGATTCCAGCGGCTTCTTTGTACCGCCGTCACAAAGGCACAAAGGACGGCTAACGCTGTGGGCCGAAGCGCCTCCCGCCACGTCTTAACACCGCTATATTTACCTCTCATTGTGAGAGTCCGCATTGTTGGGCGAAAGCTTCTTAAGAGTGAAACGGTCTCTGGTTCCCCGTCCTTCAACAAATACGAGAAAGAACTGCTGCAATCAGGAAATAAAGAAAAGATCTGGCACAGAAAGAAGGAGAAACATTCATGAGGGAGGGATGGAGGGATGGATGGAGGGAGGGATGGAGGGAGGAAAAAGTGAAAGAGCTGAATGAGAGAATGGTAAAGGGAGACGCCCCGCGGCAGCGGCCTAAATGCAGGCCCCATGAGTGGGGGTCCCCCGGACCTCACCCCTCTACTAGAGACGTGTCACATGACCAAACACGGTCTCTCATCCAGTCTCTCTGGCGTCTAATGCCTCCTCACAGGCGGGATTCCAGATGGATGGTGTAGATGGATGGTGGGCCGTGAAGGCGTGCATTTACATTGAATTTCCCGGCGTACACCACAACCTGGATCCTTTCCAGAAAATTCTTTAGTCAACATGCTGCCCATTCAGGCTGGATGTAAATAAAGAGTCAGTGCTTATCAATTTCAGTGAATTTGAGAATACCAATTATCTACAGTGGTCCATATTATAATAATGATATTATTAACAACCATATTATTATTAAGTTATTCATTCTTTTCTCATTCCCACACTGTATGGAAGCCACTGGGGAAGCAAAATGAGGAAGAAACTCAGGTGCCGCTGAATTTTGGCTAAACGCCCCTTCGCCTATCAACCTGTGGGCAATTCAGTAACTTTACCCAGACCAGTTCCATGTGTCCTCCACATAGGCCTGAGCACACCTGCACTGCACCTTTTTCTGGAAGATCGACCAATCAGAGAGCTTCACCAGGCAATTACAATGCAGTACTGCCTGCCCCATCGCTGGAACCAGCTCTGTTAATTCAGGGGGGAGTGAATAAACAGTCCCATCCTCCACAGCGCCGGCAGCCCTGCCACTGCCTGTTTGTACTGCGCGGCGCGCTAGTGGAGCCGTGCTGCCATTGTCCTGGAGAACTGCACTTCCTAACAGTGCAGCGAGCCGACTGATCAGGCGGGGTCAGCTGAGCAAAAGATTTTAGTTGACTCTGACATCCAGCATCTTAAACGTGGGTGGAAGTGCGGCCATAAAATACAACACAGCCGGGCTTCACTGACCAAACTTACATCAACCCTCGAACAGGACAAGATGATCGGTGGGAGTATGGTAGTGGACTTGGGTGGGGTGGGGTGGGCATGGGGTAATCAGAAAAGCAGGTCAGTGCAGAGCCAGTGAGAAAAAATACTAGGACCAGGACCCAAACATGCCTGAAAAATCCATCAGAATTATAACTCAATTTCCACTTTAATAACTAGCCGAAACAGATAACAAAAAAGCGCCTTTTTCATAAAGCACTGAATCAATACTCATATAAGAAGCGCGGTTAGTGTCTCCTCAGCAGATATAAATATGTGCCATATTTCACCCTCTCCCTCCGCCTCAGGCCTCCGCCAGCTGATAAACGGGGATTGAAGCTTTTTCCAAATCTCATTTTTAATGTCCTTGTACCCCATGAAGGGCAGCTGGGCACACAAAGGGCTGGAGAAACCACTGCCTCCTCCACACAAATGTACTCCTTACTACGGTCATTAAAAAAAGGAAATGTATTTTGTCGAGTGTGTATATAAATAGATAAATGAAATATATATATATATATCTCCACGGTCACACTCCGTTTAATAGCAGTAACCAACGTCACTCTCCGTGAACCAGGCCTTGCTGATAAACAGCTTGACGCGCGTGAGATCGGCTCAGCGCATGGTCTCTCTGAACGACGCGTCTTTCGAATCGACGCAGTGGTAGCTTCTCGCGAAACGCTCTTTAAATTCCTCCTGTGTAGAGGAAATCAACTCATTCTTCTGTTACCCGTGCTTAAATAAAGGAGGCGCACGCCAATCGACCCGGCCGAACAGCCCACAAGAAATTCACAAGAGAACAGGTAAGGCGGGATAAATATTTAATTCCAATATCTGTGTCTGTATTTATTGATTTGAATGAACGTTGGCCTGGTTGTTATTGGAGAAGATTGGGCCAGTACCAGTTTTAGCTTTGCGTGTGTGAACGGCAATTTTTTTTTGTGCTTGGCACAAAATGTTATTGCAACACATTCCCAAAAACTATATGATAATAATGATGTGATTATATCATTATCATGCATCACCTAAAAATACTGCAGTTTGTTTAGTGAAAATGGCAATATTGAAATATTTGATAACTTTATCATTTTTTATTTCTTAATAGTCAACACTGGGCCACTTGCAGCTACACAAGAAGAACTACAGGTGGAGTGAAAGCAACAATAGCACCATTCTATAGAAATGTTTTTTTCCCTTTATAACATGCGCACACACACACACACACATGCATATGCGCACAGACACACACAAGTGCACACACACACACGTACACACGTGCACACGCATACACACACACACACACACACACACACACACACACACACACATGCATGCATATGGAAACACACACACACATGCACACACACAAACACACGCACACAAACAGAAATACATACACACACACACACACACACACACGCACGCACACGCACACCACACACACACACACACACACACACACACACACACACACACACAGTGCTTACTCTTCCAAAATGCCTTAAATAGAAAAATATGTAGTTTTGTAAAACACAACTTCTTTCTCGTGGTAAAATCTCCAAAACACTTCAACACTACGTTTTCAGCTTATTTTGCTAGCGATGCCCTCTGCTTGGGTCGTACAGGGAGCAATGGACACCAGATGCTGGAGTCACACTGAAAGCTGCAAGCCTAAGACGTTCCTGTGTTTGATTACCTGTTGGTGTCAAATGAAAAAAATCTGCTGCTTTTCCAGATATAGCTTTAACTAGTTTTCCAACATACTTCCTTGCCAGCCAGTCAAATTCTAAAGTCAACATTATAAAAAATGAGGGAAAAAAGGGTAATCTTTTTCACGCTTCTGCAGCAAGGCTATAAAATGTTTGATAAAGTATGTGGCTCAATAACACATTAAAAAACACCTTTTCATACGCTGAACCACTGAGAGGTGTAATTGCTCTGTATAAGGTGTCAGTCATAAATCATAATTTCATAACCCTGTCTGCAACTCACCATGACCCAAATTTGGGTGGTGACCCATGATATTAGTACTTCCTTCTGTATGGTCTCAATATCTTATTATGCATCTCTCCATCACCCTCTCTCTCACTATATACATATATATATATATATATATATATATATATATATATACACACAGTGCCCTCCACTATTATTGGCACCCCTGGTAAAGATGAGTAAAAAGGGTTATTAAAAAAATTCACCATTTGGTGAATTAGCTTAATCTCACACTGAAAAAATGACAAAAATCCAACCTTTAATTGAAGTAAATTTATTATGAGAAAAAAAAATCCCTCATCAAGAAATAATTATTTTTAACAAAACCACGTGTGCCACAATTATTGGCACCCCTGCATTTATATATAGAATAAAGTAATCATTTTTAATATTTGGTCGCATATCCTTTGCATGCCATGACTTCCTGATGTCTGTGACCCAACAAGATCAAAAGACTCTTGATATCTTATTTTCTGGTACTCTTACAAGCAATACTATAACATCTCTGCATTTGAATGGATCTCTATGGGAATTGGGTGGTGGGAATAGAATTAGCTGTAAATTATGCTGGAACAGTATGGAATACATGGTTGGTAAAATGGCTGTAAGTCATCAAGGGTCTCAGGTATCAAACGAGCCTCAAACCATCACTCTGCTGCCAGAAATACAGTAGATATGGATGGATCACTTTAAGGGTTGTTTCTCTTGACAAATTTTCCTATTGAACTCTATGGAAAAATAAGTCAGGAGAAGAAACCCTTCAAATTATCCATCCATATCTACTGTATTTCTGGCAAGAGTGATGGTTTAAGGCTTGTTTGATACATCATTAACCAAACGGTGAATCTTTTATAACCGTTTTTACTCATCTTTACCAGGGGTGCCAATAATAGTGGAGGGCACTGTATATCTGAAGTGTTGTTGATCTGTGAAGTAACTGTTTTTTTGAGTGTCTCCCTCTCCATCTCTTTGAAGTGCTGCTAGTGTACCCTGGGATCCCCTGTGTGCCTGCGTCTCTCTGTGATTGGCTGAGACCTTTGACACTCGCACACACAAACACCACATGCACAAATTACACAGACCACACAAACGCACGCACATGCACAGAACAAACCACACGCACGCACACGCTCGCACAGAACACGCCACACCCACGTTCCCGCCTCCTCCCTCCCTCCCTGTCCCAAAGCCCCTCCCCTCGCCTCCGGGCAGCCCCGCCCAAGCTGAGGCAGCATCAATCTCCCTCAGACGGTGGAAGTAAAACAAATTTTTTTTTTTTTTTGTCCAAATTTCCAACCTGCTAATTATCTTGTAATTATCTCTTTGATTAAGGAGTGTGTGACTCTCTCCCTCCTGGCACTGACAGGGATGTTGATGAGGATTAATGGGCCTCGCTTCCTCCTGCGCTCTGACAAGGCGGCTGAATTAATCGTGCTGGCGGCAGCTGCACAGGAGGCAGGTGTTCACACAGGTGAGGCGGGTCACCGTGTAGCACGGCTGACGCAGGTAACAACGCAGATATGACAGGTCGTAACACGAATAAGACAGGTCACCGTGTAGCACGGCTGACGCAGGTAACAACGCAGATATGACAGGTCGTAACACGAATAAGACAGGTCACCGTGTAGCACGGCTGACGCAGGTAACAACGCAGATATGACAGGTCGTAACACGAATAAGACAGGTCACCGTGTAGCACGGCTGACGCAGGTAACAACGCAGATATGACAGGTCGTAACACGAATAAGACAGGTCACCGTGTAGCACGGCTGACGCAGGTAACAACGCAGATATGACAGGTCGTAACACGAATAAGACAGGTCACCGTGTAGCACGGCTGACGCAGGTAACAACGCAGATATGACAGGTCGTAACACGAATAAGACAGGTCACCGGACAGATTTACTTCAGCACTAGACGAAACTACACTGCGGCGGGCCACTTCTCCACGGCGAACGATGTGAAGCAAAGATATATTTAGGACTAGGTGTAGACTCGGCTATCACAGCTTGGCGATAGACAGGGGCTCACACTGGAGCACAGCCCACGCTGGTCTTGGGTTACTGTAAGCATATGGCCAGAAATAGCCTTGCTGCCAGCCGAACGGATTCATTTTCAACACCAATTTGTGATTTGACAGCAATCACAAAGCGGCGTTACTTTGATAAACCTGTCCGGTGTCAAAGGCAATTCCTTCACATTTGTAAACGTGCTGAAGTAAACCTTGGCAGCATCAGTTTGCGTTCATTTTCTGTCCCTCATTTTGCATTTCCGAGTCGCTGTTTTTAGGAGGTTTTGAGAGTGCAGGCTGAGGGAGGGTCAGAGTCTTAGTAGCTTTACTGTGCTTCATTTTAAGATCATTTCTCATTTTTTATTTTTGTTTTTTTTGCTAAATGAACCTTTCTTGTCCCTGCCAGAACGGTCACTTATTTAATTGGATTTTGTTTAACTAAAATATTTATAACAGGTTGCAAAATACTGGGTGCGATTAATTACAGATTAATCCAAATATAATTTATTACCTCATTCATTGTCCTGAAGTGAAAAGGAAAAAGGAAAAAATACAAATATTTAATATTTCAGTAGAATTTGAATAGGCACGATTGCATCCTACAGATACTGGGTTATTTATATCTGAAACACTTACCAGAGGGTTGCCCTGTGTGTTTTACATTACTTGCCTTTTCATACCAAAAATAACTTATAATTCAGTGGGTCTTCATTTATTTTTTAACAATATAAATTGCAAGTCGTACTTTATCACATCTATTGATTATTGTGCTATATATTCTTCTGGTGAAACTGAATTGTGGTGTGCTTTTACGGCACATGTACATGCTTAGGAAACACAAATGTGTCTTCGACAGGACCAAAAATGGAATCGAAATTGACAATACGTTACTTGGCAGAAAATCGAATGCATGAAAATAAATAAATAAATAAATAAAAACACATTAGACAACAGCGTGCTTCGGCCTTTTAGTAGACATCCTGCCCGTCCTGTTTTAACACTGGAAATATAACTCTCCTATGTCATAACTCCCCCCTGCTGATATTAAAGATCTCAACTTTGTCTGATCTCTGACACACACCTCCACCTTCAGCAATCATTTATACGCATGGATTTTGTAGGCCGCTGTTTTTTATTTTTATTATTCAAGACTCCCCCCACCTCCCCCCCACCTCCCCCTGCCCTCACACATATAATAAAAAAAGAACAAGAACCGTGGGGTGGAAAATCGCCGCTTTGAGGTTTCCTAGTTGAAAGGCTGCAGGTGAAAAGAGGGGAACGTTTCAGGGAAGGATGTGAGGGCCCTCTCAGGAATATTAGACTATCTCTATTAAAGGGAGCCTTCAAAATTTATACTCCTCCATATACTTTATACTCCTTTATACTTCTATCCAAGCTAATATGGACGTGAAACCGAAAGTACAACAGCACCATTCACAGAAGGGTGATAAACTTCTTATAGAGGTGGCGGTGGGCCAGAGGTAATAAAAGGTGTGTAATTAAATGGGGGCGGGGCTTAATGGGGGTCGCCAGGGTTATTTGAAACGTACGCTAATGGAGCCGTCTTACAGACAATCACTTTTTTCTTATATTTGAGGTGTTGATTAAGCCTTGAAGATAGAGAGGCGTGCTTACGTTTTCCAAATGCATAGAAAACGGAGACACCGTAATTTCTCTGTGATGTCAAGCACGTCGTTTCTAAACGGGAGAGGTGGATGCGCAACGCGGTACGTGCGCTCTGTATGGATATTATCTTTAAATGTGCTTCTGATAGAGGCCACTTTCATAGCAAAGTGTTCCCGGTGTAAACACATTTGGCGGTTCCCCTGAAGACCTGTGGCGCAGTTCACATCTGTGGGTGTGCTGCCGCTGTAAAGAATCATGTATTTCTTCTTCTTGTTTCTTTCCTTTTTTTTTTTTTTTTTTAAAGAAGAACAACAAAAGCCCTGTTGTGCAGCGCAGGCACTTTATTCTCCAGACACGGTTTCAAATGAAAATCCTCTCTCTCTCTCTCTCTCTCTCTCTCTCTCTCATATTTGCACAGTGTCACAGGTTGAGGGAGCTTTTCACTTTTTTGGAGGGGTGGTTTCAGGGTTTAGGGGTACACTTTTCTTTTGAATTATTTATTTTTGGGCCAAAGTACAGCGTTAAAAAAAGGCAGCTTCATGTTTTAATTAACCTGCTATCTGGACTAGCAAAATTATCTATATGGAAGACGAGGAAAAACTGCATTACGGGTCAGGGGTCAGTTGACCCCCTCTTTATGTTAAAGGGACTGCTTGCAGCCCGCATCAGGGTGGAATTCAGTTTTTATAGCCTCACAGACAACATAGAGGCCTTTATAAATATATGGTGCATCAAAGAAGTGCTTTGCTCTTTTCAGGGTGATGTGTTGATACTTCATTTTTGAAGTATTTATTTATCTATTCTTTCTGTTTTATCCATTTCCAATTCTATTTATTTTCTTTCTTTTTCAGTCTTTGTGAAATGATCGTTTCCCAGTAATGGTCTCTTTTTCCTTTTGTTAATTTTATTGATTAATTTCCCTTGGTTTTCTGATAATGGGTTTCTCTTGCTTTTCTTTCTATTTTTTTTTTTTTACTTTCTTATTTTCTGTTTGTTTGTAAATATGTGAACACATAGGTCTCGTCCTTTGTTCTGTACATTAAAGGAGACCTTAAAACTCAAAAAAACTCTCTCTCTCTCTCTCTCTCTCTCACACTCACTCACTCACTCACTCACTCACTCACTCACTCACTCACTCACTCACTCACTCACTCACTCACTCACTCACTCACTCACTCACTCACTCACTCACTCACTCACTCACTCACTCACTCACTCACTCACTCACTCACTCACTCACTCACCACCCTCTTTCTCTCCCTCTCTCCCTGCCTCCCTATTAAAGCCTTCTTTTAGAGAGATGGTCCCCGCTCAGTTAGCACAAACTGAATCTGCAGTGCCTCCCACGTACCGCCAAGACAATATCAGACGGCATCTTTTCCAACGCGCTCATCAGTTCTGCGCGTATCGCTGCCGAGATTATCTTTATTTGACTGCGCGCGTGGTTAGACGCTCGCCGGGGAGCGCGTCGAGCTAGGAACCGCATAAACCCCTCGAACGACAGGGAGCACGTCAAACCTTCCTCTATCCGTCTCCCTCTCTTCCGCGGTCCCTCCCCTCCCTCCATATTCCCTCTCTCCATCAACGCCCCTCGCGCACTTCTTCTCTTTCATTTCTCTTCCTCTATCGCTCTTGTCAGGCATCCTCTGTTCATTTTCTTCCTCCCTTTCTCTCGATACAAATGATCCTGTAGTAACAGGGGTGCCTGTGTAAAGAAAGCAACTTCATCAATAATTTCCCATTCACAGAGGCAATTTGTCCTGGTCGGGTTATTAATCTGTATGATTACAGGTCCCCGCAGGATTATTAATCCACATCAGATACACGTATTTACAGGAATATTAATCCGCCAAGGAAATGTAGGAAATGTTATTCGCGTCTCCCTCGCTCTCTCTTAAAAAACTGGGAGACTTGGTGCAGCTGGAGAGAGAGTTAGTCTGGACTTTGGCAGTTCTCTCCATTAGATGGTGTGGCTAAAAAGATGTCTCTCCCAGCTTGTGTACAGGAGGCGATGAAGGAAGCTTTGGACAAGGGGTTTGGACTTAGTGGGGCCCTCCTTTTGGATGGGCCCTCCAATTCAGGGCAATTCAGGGGTCCCTCGCTCAAAAAGGGACCCCTCTCCCCTGCCCAGCAATTTCAGGGAGCAGAAAATAAAATGATATATGCTTGGTTTGTGAGAGTGATGCAGGCTGACTCCCTGGGGTCTCAGCCCTGGTCCATGTGGGCAGAGAGGCTCACAGGTGCAGGAGAGCAGACCCCTGCACGGAGAACATACTGCAAGCCTCCACTGCCAAAAAGGTCAGGGGACCTGCAGTGAAGAATTTCAACGGGTCGGTATCTGAACCGAGTTGATCCTAGCATCAGTCCAAATTGTGTATTCTGTGGAACAGGAAGAGATAGTGGAACATACTGTATGTTTTTTGACTGCCCCAGACTCCCTCTTCCAGTTTTTTAAAAATGATTCTGGAACCATTTGGGGTCATTGTTGATGGAAAAAGTTGTTATATTAGGTCTATATAGAAAAAGAGGAGATAGTGTAAAGCATAGTGGAATTGGTGAAGTTAGGCCAGGCTGAACGGACCACAAGAAAGCACCAGATTAACAGAACAGGTCCAGTAGATGTTGTAATGTGGCTACGGTTCTTGATAATTTCCAGGATAAAGCTGGAGTTCCCCTTTTATGCACTGATGAGGGATTTGGGGCCTTTGAATCTAGATGGTCTTTAAAAGATTGCCTGTGCTCGATGAATTAAGCACAGTTAGTCCCTTCATGTTTGAAGTAGTGACTGAGGTTTTCTGGGATACTGTTTTTTTCTTTTGAACAGGACTTGGGACACAGGGGGGTAACCACAGTAACTAGCAGGCTTTATTGGTTGAAGGCCAGAACACGCCCCTCACTCCCTAGCCCAGCCCCTCCCCGTTTACAGCCACAGGCTGGGTTCTGTGTTGCGCTACATACTCCCCCTTGCCGTATGACAAACTAACTCTGGCGGCTCCTGTATCTCCTCTTACACAGTAAAAGGCCCGGTTTTCATTTTAATAACCGTTTTTATACGAGTCCACCAGAGAGATCAAATGCCAGTGTAAAATTCAGTCTATTAGTGTAATTTTAAAAATATATTTATTACTTATACTTATGATTTTTCAATTTAACTTTTACATAAAAAATATTTACATTTTAATTTTATAATATTTTTAAAATATTTTTATTTTATATTTATTTATATTTTAATATGATAAATTTTAATTTTTTGTGGGTGTAACATTTAATTTTTTTA